>OX465098.1:15005268-15104781 GCA_949987625.1 Chalcis sispes | reverse complement strand
AAACGATGTCAAACTTCACTATGATAAAAACGTAGAACACAAAGAAACTTGGACTAGTTACAAAGTTAACCGAAACTCCGACGTATTATTAATCTGTTGTTTTTCTCGCTATCTTTGTAAAATATAAAATTTCGAGCGTACGATAGCATATCAGTGAACGCGTAAAAACGCGATTGCAATTCCAACGTTCAATTGTTTCATTAAATTAAAACAGCGTTATAATTTTTTAAATATTATTCAAAATTTCTCGAACGTTTTCTTTTAACGCACGCTTTTCATCAACTTCTTCGGCCGTTTCTCCTTATCACCCGTCGACGCAAAAGATATATAAGCGAAAAGCTTGTATTGCGTCAAGGTTAAATTGGAAATAAACTCGAGTGATCCAACGAGTAGATAGTAAAGCACAACGACGTAGAATGAAAAAAAAATACGTTATGGCGTACGTTTCGCACTCGCTCGCGGATTCTTGGGAATTTTCGTGTGCGAGCGAAACTTTAACGTTCGTTGGGGCCGTTTGCTTAGCTACTCTTTGCCTCTGTGCCAACTCCTGAAATAGCGACGGGACTAATTTTGTTTGGACGAAGGAAGGAAGGAAGGAGAAAGAAAAAGAGAGAGAGAGAGAGAGAGAGAGAGAGAGAGAGAGAGAGAAACGAGACTTAGCGATTCATGGAACATCTTTTTAGTAAAAGATTTTCTATGGCAAATTTTCGACGGCGATAAGAATTTTAGGTTATCGTTCGTTAAATTGCTCCTGACACATATTAATTAATTAATGCCGCAGTTGTCGCATTAATTTCGCGAGCGCGAGGCTTCGCTTAATTGAAACGAGTGAGTTTAATCCATACACTCGTTTGAATTTAAATTTTAGCTTTGAATGTGGATTTTTAAAAAATTTTCATATTTAACGAGCTTAATTCATTTCATTATCGCGCGCATTCACACGCGTATATAAGAAACAAAAAGACTAATTTTTTTTTTTTTTTTTTTTTTTTTTTTTTTTTTTTTTTTTTTTTTTTTTTTTTTTTTTTTTTTTTTTTTTACTGTTATTTAATTTACAGAGACAGAGAGAAACGTATTGTTGATACAAAAGTGCGTAAGTGCTTTCGTTGTTTAACCGATAACACAGCCTCTTTGAAAATTTGTAATTTCTTTCTTAAAAGTGATAAAGCGTAATTTGTCCCCCCCCTCCCTCTCTCTCTTACGAAAATATAAACTTTGTTCATGCTGCGAAAGAAAAAAACAAACTTTTCTATGAGTGGCGCTGTAGTTGCAAGTATTAAATGAAAAATATTTGCGGGTGTATTTTGAACGATACGGAATATTGAAGTTAAAGCTATGAACTTATAATTTGAGTGATTGCAGAAGTTGATTTAACTACTTCAAAGTTGTTTATATATATATATATATGGCAGTTAAAAAAAAAAAGAAAAAAATGCGCTTGGGAAAGCGGCTCGCTTGTTTTTTTTCCTCTCATTTCTTTTTGCAATTTTAATCATTTGTAACTTAGAAGCGAATGAAAATTTACGCATACATACGCAATCGCTTTAATTAACCTTCTAATTTAATTTTCCTTGTGAAACTTTGGTACGCAGGAATGAAATATTGTTGCACTTTTGAATTAAACTTTGATGCTGATACGATTGTTGTACGTAAAAAGGAAAAAGTAATGATATTATTGTAATGAAAGTAACGTATAATAATTTCACTCGATTAATTATTGTATAAGACAAAGACCATTGTTATCTATCTTTTAATATTATTGAGAATATATAAAAAAAAAAAAAAAAAAAAAAATATGCTCGCGAAGAAGCATTGAACCGTCAATTTTAATTAAACTAAAAGCGGTATTTCTTTATAGTTTCATAAAACCTGCTCTCTCACTCTCTCAATGACTCATATTTTATTTGAGTTATTCCAACTCGTTATAAGATGAAGAATCTTTTGGTTAGTACATTCTACATTATTAAATACCTCGTTAAAAAAAAAAAAAAAAAAAAAAACTTCTATATTACTTTAATTTAATCGCATATTAGATAAACTTTCGTACCACTTCTTTGTCCTTGACCACTTATTGATTTTTCCAAGTTACTCGAGTTGAAAGAGAATAAACTTTGTACGTTAATTTTGATTGTCGCATTAAAAGTTTGCGTCGTTGTAACGATGCAATTTTATCCTTTTAATCCTATCCATTATGAATGAGATAATTAATACACAGGTATCTCACGACATTTACGTATATATATATATATATATATATATATATGTATATATGTATGTATATTCGATATAAAAGCGAAAAACTACCTCGAAACTAACTAAGAAGAAAAGAAAAAGAACTATATGTTAACGAAAACTCACAATGGAATAGGCGAAGCGCTGCTGGGCTCGTATCCCTGGGGCGGCTGCCCGAGCGTGACGTATCTGTGGCTGGGATGCTGGGGATGATGCTGGGCGGCGACATGATGAAAGGCGTGATGATGGTTGAGTGGGCCCGCGGGACCCGGATGATGGGCACCGACGCTCAACCCGTTACTCGTCGTGTGCACCAAATTGTACGGCTGATATAGTATCGGTGGTTGCTGCTGTTGCTGGCTCGGCTGACTTTGCGGTTGGTGATTCGGTTGATTCGACTGTTGCTGCTGTTGATGCTGCTGCTGGCTCTGCTGCTGATTAGCGGCGGCCTGGAGTAAGAGCTGGGTCTGGGCGGCGGCCGCGGCCGCCGCGGCCATGCTGCTGCTGGTCAAGGATGCAGCTCCGCCGGTGCCGCCCTGGGCAGCGGCCTGCTGCGGGCTTGCCGGAAGTACCGCCATTGCCGCGCCTCCTAGCACCGGCGGCATGTTGCTGATGCTGCTGCTGGTGTTGCTGGCTCGGACCTGGATTGCGACGCGAAGGGATGAAGAGTTAGCGCCGACGGCTCACCAGTGCGGCGAGGCATCGCTTCTTGTCTTCCCGCTTTTTTAATTTATTTCCTTTTCCTTTTTTTTTTCGTCGAGCGATCTTTTTTATTTTTTATCTGTGTAGGTGTTTACGCGTGTACTTTGATGATCAGGATCGATTACACTTTCTTTTTTTTTTAGCTTCGAGAGAGATCGTTATCTCTACGACACGGACTGTTGCCGCTTGACTTTTTATCTCGTTTCAAGCAGCAGCGGAACGATCGAACATATTGTAAGGATAACCTTGATCACTTGCGCACTTTCTTTACATCCCGAATTCAAATCTCGGGATGGACTCACAAAATTGAACAACGAGAACAACACTTTTATATTAACGAGGCTGACAACTCCTTGGCCGTCTCCTTCTCCTCCTCCTCTTTTTCAGAGTCGCTATTTCTCTCACACTTATATCTTCTAAGAACTTTATTTCACTTATTTCCTGCTTTCGGAATTATTCCTTCGTATACTGAATGGCTCAGTTTCGAATAATCTTCGCAGTTGCACTAGTACCGATGATCACCATTTAAAAAAAAATTTTTATTTCAACACTTTCATTCGCATCACCAATTCGATGAGACAAGAAAAACTTTGCAAAATAAAAATGGAGTTAATACTCCCGAAAAATAATACAACAAATTTCTTTTTCAGAAACAAAAAAAAAATAAAAACAAAAAAAATTGAAAAAACAACCAACAATTCACGTAAAAGCACCTCTTGATATGTACGTGTATTTAAATAAAGAATACTCGTTGAACGTTGAATCAAACGAGAAAGTCGGCTGATATTATAGGCGCGTCGTGGCACTTTAATATACGCGTATACACCGTATATACGTATATAGGATATCTCTGTATACCCAGAGCAAGAGAGATAGAGTTGAACTGGGGGAATTAAAAGGAAAAAAAAGGAACGAGAGCGAGTGTATTAGAGAAAAAAAATACTAAGAGAGATAGCGAGCGAGAAGACGAAGAAAGGAGCGTGGTATATATGTGTGTGTGTATATATATATATATATATATATACACGTATAGGTAAGCGAGACAGATATGTAGACACCGGGGGCGCAGCTAAAGCTCGCTCGCGCGCTTGCTACCAACTCGCCTCGTCGAAGGTCGCTACTCTACTGGCGCAGCAAGCCGCAGCCGACGGCTCGGAATCCCCACTACCTCACCCGCTATACCACTAGCTCACGCACACACACACACACATACACACACACAGATACACGTTTACACAAACGCGTTTGCTCGGTCGCTCGCGCGCGCGAAATACTCTTTCCCCTCGCGCGCCCCCGGACGATTCTCCCTTCTCCTCGGTGTGTATATCCATTCCTTCCCTTCTCCGCCACTTCCCCTCTCTTTAACCAACCGTCGGAGAGCCCGGCTAGGCTGGTTTTCTCGTGTGTACAGTGCATGAGACCGAGCTCCGTTATGCGCGCGTGTGTGTATGTGTGTTGAGAGAGGAGCGTGAAGGATCGAGATTGCTGCTGGTCGCTTCTTTAATAACCTTAAGCAGGCTCTGTTTCTCTCTCTCTCTCTCTCTCTCTCTCTCTCTCTCTCTCTCTCTCGCTTGCTCTTCGGCACGACCGAAAGTTTCGAGTTTAGAGTGTTCTGTGAATTCAAGGGAGAGAAGAAACGGGCGCCGGATTAAAGTTTCTTTTGATTACATTTGTTTACTAAGGAGAAAAGTTGTGTGCACAGCATCGGAATTTATATATATATATATATTGCAGACTGATAATTATTGCTGCGTTATTTGCGGAGGAGGTTTGAAAAATTAACGGAGATTTTTGTTTTCAATATACAGACATTGTATTTCTGAGAGAGACAGATAGAGATAAAATACGTTCGATATTTTTGCGAGTTCCGAGAATCGGTAATGAGAGAGAGAGAGAGTGGGGAATTCGTGATTTTTATGAAGCAATTGATTTGATGCGCAATTTTAGGTATAGGTTGTATTGAATAACGGTTTTTTTTCCCTTGAAATATTTTGAAAAATTTTTAATAAGCAATATGCTCTTGGAAAAATTGGTATTTCAGTTACTATCTTTTTTTTCTAATGATTGAATATTCGATGAGAAAATCTAATATTCTTTAACATTTGAAAATATGTTTATAATAACAATATGTTTGTATACAATCCGTTTGGATAAAGATATATTAAAAAGATAAAACTAGTAACTTTTATACAATATGGTAAGAATATTATGTTTTTCTGGAATTTTATAAATAGGATTTTAAATATGACAATCGATTTATGATTATTTATAAAAAAATATAATGTATAAGGTCTATAAATATTGATAAACAGTATCTATCCTAAAATTAAAGTTTTAAAGTTAATATTATTTTATTTAATGAAAATAACAAAAAGTTTATTTATTATATTTTTTTAATAATATATATTTATATTTATATATTTATAGTTAATCAAGCAGACACCTTTTTAAAATGTTTTTAAAATAAATTTATAACTATTATACTAAAAGTAGAATAAAAAATATTATTTTGTAAACTAATCAGTCGATCGCTTTTTATTCACAATCTTATTTATATTCTATACGTGAAATTTAAATGTATATTTTGATTGATATCGACCCAACGTTGAATCAATGTTTAAAAAAAACTGTTCATTCTTTATAAATTAAAAAAAAAAAAGTTGAATAATTTAATAAAATTTCAAACGCTTTATTTAACGTTTTAATTTAATCAAGACTACAAGGTAACTCAATAAACGTTTAAAATAAACATTCCTATCGATGAAAAGGAAAAAAAGGCACGTCCAAGTAGTAACGATCCAACAACACCGTACACCAATGCCAAAAATTCCTATCCACCTAACGACAGCCATCACTCAACGCTTGCTATCATTCGAATTTTCACGAGCGAGAGAAGGGGGGGGGGGAGAGGGAAAGAAAGAGAAAGAGAGAAACCTGCGTTCGATTCCGTACTCTAAAATCTCCATTTTCTCCGTAAGAGCAGCGTCTGTGATGCCATCGGAGCACACGCCCTGCTGCAAACCTCGCTTGCATGTATACGTGTATGTGTATGTGTGCTCATATACACGAGGCGGCAAACTTGCTATGCCAGCTGTGTATATAGCTATGTCGCGCGTTATGTACACATGCACGCTCGAACTTCGTGTCGTGTCTTTCTCTCTCTCTCTCTCTCTCTCTCTTTAGCTCGCTCGTTCGTTCTCTGCCTTGGACGAGTATTACGCAGCTGTATTGCTTTCTTGGGGAGAAAGTTTTGTGTAACGGTGTGTATGTTTTGGAATCCAATATTTTGATGAATATTTCGATGCTCGGTATTATAATAACGTACGATTAGGCTTGACCTCAAAACACGTAAGCGTACGTACTTCTGAAACAACCTAATCTGCATTAATTACCTCGATTGAAAGATAACTTTTACTAATTTCGTAAAACCGTGTTAAAAAAAATGCTACTATCATACGTGTGTGTATTTAAAGTTTAACGATAAATTAAAAAAATTAACTCTTTTGAGAAAGCAGTTAGCAGCGATTGTTCCGAGCAATACATTAACCGTCTCTTTCTCTCAAAAGTCTGCGTCGTGTCATCGCATTCAGAGACGGCGTCGTTGCTGCTCAAACAGAATCGACAAGTTTTGCTTCTAACGGAAAGCGAGAAAAGAGAGGATGAAGGATGGCATAGAGTTAGATTATAATTTACTAGAGAGGAAATGCAAATGCAAAAAATAACGTTTATTTATAATAACGAAATTTTACTTCGATTATACTTTTTATCGTACGGATGGGTTAATATATTTTAGTTTTAACGTTTATTCGGATCAAACGAAAGCGTTGTTTAATGTCGATTGTAAAAGATTAGGAGTTAATGGACTATACGTAAATAGATTAGATTATAAGTTAAGCTATTACTTTTGTTTATTTCCGTACTTAAATTGATAGTACTGTTAAACTTCTTAGTTTCTACGTAAAGAAAAAATGTAAACATAGGTGTTGAAATTACGTTGTTTTAATAAAAATACTTATTGAATATTTTAATTTTAAGGAGATTATGTATTATTTTATTACATGTTAAATCGATATACGTGTTTACCAATATACAATGCATGGATTAAAATTATCGGATGAAATATTTATTTTTTAATAACGTTTCTAATATTTTTATACTAATTAAGAGAATGATTTGAGAATTGTATAATATAAAAATAGGGATTGCAAAAATACGATACATCAATTAAAGTTTACATTTTATTTGCTCATTTAAACAATTGACACTTCCGATATTAAAAAAAGCAATCTCTTAAACGAACGATCGGCCAAAAAAAAAAAAAAAATAAATAAAATAAAAGAAACATAATTCTATCGGAAAAAAGGAGAACGAATTATTATTACGATATAAAAGAAAAAAAAGTCCCACTGCTCTTTGGCGCATCTTGACTCCCTATTTTTTTGCGTTAAACGCGTAAAATAAGTATAAGATAAAGGGAAAGAGAGAAAGAGAAACGAGGGTTCGAGATATATGTACAGGCGGACACGAAGAGAACGTATATAGATAGAACGAACGAGATAATGGCGCACGCGGACTGTGCGGTGTTTCTTGCCTCTCGGCTCGTGTTCTCGTGACCGGAGAGAGAGCGAGAGAGAACGAGAGAGAAAGAGAGAGAGGGGGGGGGGAAGTCGGGCAGACTCACCGATGGCGCAGTTTGTAACGAACTGCGGAGGTTATATGCGGGGAGTTGTTTCCGCCTCGTTTCGTGAGAGTTTTGGAGTTGGCTGTTTTAACACCAAAATTATTACGACTGTATTTGTTTCGTGAATTTTGAATAATTATCGAGATATTTCTAGAACGTTATTAGAGTTTCAATTTTTTTTTTTTTCTTTTCTTTTTTCATATTTTACGTTGCTATTTGAAAAAATATTTTGTTGTTTTAATATATCGTTTTTATTTGTCGATAAAATGTACCATAAACACTTTCAAATATTTAAAATTCTTTATGATTAATTTTGTTTCTGTAGAGTTGATTTCACCATTTCTCTTTTTCAACTTTACTGATTTTATGAATTTTTCAATCAGATTTGATCTTCGTAAATAAGTTTCGCTAACGTCTCATATCTAAATAATTCAGCAAATGTTGACTCTAATCTAATCTTTCGTAAAATAAAAGACATAAAATCAAAAATAAAACGAAGAATAAAGAGTAAAAAAAGGCTTCGAGCGTTATTCTAAAACGATTCACTTTTATTTCTTACTTGCTGCCCACGCGCAGGCAAGTCCATAGTTTCATTCTCTTTCCTCTACCTTCTTCCCGTTCTTTTCTCTTGCCGCCATTTCACGCCTTACGTATATATACAGCGGTGAATTACGAGCCCTGCAAAAAAGTAAAAGAGATAAAGAGAGGGAATAAAGAAAAGGAGCGAGTTCCGAGATCTAAGCTCGGAGGTTCTTGATCCTGGTCGGGGTTTCGTTTTGCAGCCTCTTTCTTTTTCTTTTTTTTTTTTTTTTTTTTTTCTTTCTTTATATCCCTCTTCCTCCCTTCTTCAACTCGTCGCGTCCTTTTGGGTTTGCAAAGGCTCTCCGCATTATGTATATATTTTTTATCCTTCGCTCTCTTTCTCTCTTTCTCTCCTCGTTTTTTGCAAGCACCAGCGCGGCAACTTTCCATTGTGAAATTCAGCTCGGAGAAAGAGAACGAGCTCGCTTCGGGTTTTTGGGGGTTAGGACGAAGAGTAAGGAAAGAGGAGAAGAGGGCGACAAGAGCGATATGTATATATTTCTTATGCTGGCCGCTGCATTAGAAAGAAAGAAAGGGCTCCCAGCGTAGGATCGTTTAAGTAATTCGAATAAGGCGCGAGTAGATTCGTTGGACTATTAAATAGCTCAAAACTGGCTAATTTTTCATCTGTCAATGGATGTAAAATTCGTAATGTTTTTTTTATCGTTTTTAGTTGATAAAAATTGGTTTTATCAATTTTATGTTACAAATAGACTTAGATTTGTTAATATTTTTGTTTACGGTTATACGAATAAAATTTGATTTTCGTGTTGCACAAACAGATTCCGCTGTTACGTTTTATTGTTTTAAATCAAAGATACGAAAATTTTTAAAAATTATTTGACCTTATTTATTTTCAAACGTTATTTGAATAAAACATACAAATGTAAATATTTGAGCAATAAATTGTCAATATAACCTCTATGATAAATTACATTTACTAAGAAAAAAAAAAAAAAAAAAAAAAAAAGCTATAATTAACATTCTGATGAAAAATTTACGTAAGTAAACACAAACAAAATTTAAAACTCACAATTTGTAAAAAAAAAAAAAAAAAAACAGACGGTAGTGTTTCGCAGCTCGATAAACATGATATAAAAGCGAGTCCAGTCGGTGAAAGAGAGAAATAAAATAACACATTATTAGTGCGAGTGCGCTAGAGCTAGAATGAGAGAGAGAGAGAGAGAGAGAGACAGACAGACAGAGAGGGAAAGAGAGGAAGCAGTCGACGTTGTCGTCCGACTAAATGGAGATTAAAAGTCATCGAGCATAGTTGAACAGGCGACGTCGCCACGTCGATTATCGCTGGATTAGACGGCTGATCGATTCACGATTGGGACACACAGCTCCAGAGAGAAGGAAAGACAGAGAGAGAGAGAGAGAGAGAGAAAGAGAATTCGACGGCTCCTGTTTCCCTACGATTTTGTAAACGAGTTTACGAAGATTGTATTGACGTTGGGAAAAAGTATTTAAAAATTAAAATTCTTTGATGGCTTTACCTATAGTGTAAAAATTAACATTTTATTTATATTTTCAAATTGTTAGTAATTAAAATATTATTGGATCAATGTTAGAATAATATTTGTAACAAAATTAGTTCTTTTGTTTACATATTAAATTCATTAAATATTTTGAATTATACTTGGATGCTCGTGCATGAATTATTTATTTTATTTTATCTTCCATGTTATCGTATCGGGAACCATGATTGATTTCATTGCAATTGCATCAAATTTATTCGATAAATAGACATTGTTTATACAGTACCATAAATTAACATTATACATTCATATCTCTCGCTGAATTAATGCGTTATCAAATAAATAACATTATTAAAAAATCTTCCGATAATCTCGTAACGAGATACTGTTATTAATTAATTAATAAACGATTGTTAAGATAATACACGTTGAAATCCAACGTTAATATTATTAATTAAAAATTACCTTCGAGCCGGAAACATGTTTTTAAATTTATTATTTTTTTTTTTTTTTTTTTTTCACTTAATCTATTGTGTAACATTAAAATAACGTTTCATTTGTAAAAAAATGTATCTTCACGTTTAGAAAAAAGACATATTACTTTACAACACTCATAATTATCTATACAATAAACATTTTTTCTTATCAAATATCAACTACAGTACATCTCGACGATGTATATATAAGACCGGTACGATCAGCTTTATACTTTAAAAACTATGTAAATTTCCTTCGCTCTTTTCAAAGAGCGTAAATATTTAAAAAGCGAATACGCCGATAAGTAAAAATCTTGCGCCGGCTGATGATAAAACGCCTATACGCGTAAAAGTACACACTGGTAACTATCCTTATTTAGCAAGAGAGAGAGAGAGAGAGAGAAAGAGGAGCAAGCCTTCGGTACGTGTAAACGCAATAAATCATAAATCGCGAAGGTCGTCGAGAGCAACCGACGATTCTTTATATCCGTCTTTTAACTCATGTCGAACGCATTAAAATCTATCCTGTCATTCTTGCAAGTTCCTATATTATTCGCTTGGTAATCCTCTTGGTTTTTTCTCTTTCATTCACTCTGTACATTTAATGTGTTGTCGGCGTGTTTTCGCATACAGCGAAACAAATGTGGACGTACAACTTCCACGATAGTATTGTTGAAATTCTCGTACGATGACGAGATGATTGTTGGTACTTGGTATTATTTTTTTTGTTTCCTTATTAAAAAATAACTATTTTTTTTTTTTCATTTTACGATTAGCAATTTGCGAATTATTGAAAGAAACGTTATATTTCGTAAAAACGAAATTATTAATAAATTTACGTCGATAAATATTTGTGATACGTAAAAAAGAATATAATCAAAGACGAAAAGAAAAAAACAGCAAGCTAAAAATTCATTAAAGTATATTCAACGAAAACTCAGTTGGCGAATCCGCTTAAGATACGCAAGTACGAGAGAGAAACGCTCGAAAGAAGAATAAGAAGAGCAAAAGCGATACTCATCGGAACGCGTCTCTCTCTTTCTCTTTCTCTCTTTCTCTCTCCACCTACGCCACAGCAGGGGAGGGAAAGGTTAGCATTGTTCGAGAGGAGCCCCAGAGAATAATTTTCTGTCGTATACCCGATATCTTTTTAAGATTCCGTATATTATACCTGGGTAAGTGTATGTGTGTGTGCGTACATGTGTGAGGGCTTAGTTTATGTACGTGCATTAAGCTGCGAAGGCTTTTTCTATGGAAACTTGGGGATTCGCTTTTCCTCGGGTTGATGCCCTCGCGTTTAGGGTGAAGAGTTATGAACTTGCTGGATGGATTAGGGAAAACGATGACGGAACGATGGCTTTTTTTTTCTTCTTTTTTTTTTTTTTAAAGTTAATCGTTTTAGTCTTTCGTATTTTTTTTTTTTTTTTTTTTTTTTTTTTCTATTCGGAGAAAAATAATGAAATATTGTGGTGGACGGTTGTTTAAAAAGTTTCGAAATTAGGTTGTGCGTGGAGTTTTAATTGACTTTTTCAATCGATAAAACAACATATTTTTATGTAAATTTCATAATATGTAATTTAAAATTTGTTATAAAACATAAATATTCTCTCTTTATTTGAAAATTAAAATTCAACCTTTTGCCTTTATTATGAACAATAAAATTTAATCTAATAAAAATTTACTAAAAATGTTGTTAAACAAGTTTAAAACAAAAAACAGTACTTGCAAATAAAAATAAAATTATAAAATTTAAACTTGACATTATTTCACACACATATATGCAAAGTCGTAATTATTTTCAAGACACTTTACGCACAGTTCAAAATGAGGAGTCGAGTGAGCTCGAAGAGAAAGAGAGCCCAGTATATATATATATATATATTGAAGGATTATACACGTAGGCTCGGTTTGTTGTTCCCAGGGTGCAAAAGGGTGCGGCATTCGATGGGGAAGCCTCGACTACTTGTTTTGAACTTTGCGGGTTTATCTACCCGGGATTTAAGGCTGAATAGTATAAAATTCAAATCCGTATATATCGTGCTGCTTTGGACTTTTTTTTTCTCTCTCTCTCTCTCTCTCTTTTATTTTGAGCGTCTTTATTACCAAGAAGGGATATTCTAATCCCTTGGTTGATTATTAAGTTCTTATGCAGGTTTATTAAACTTTTGAGGAAATAGTTTTGAATTTTATGAAAATAAGTGTACGATCGTAAAATATTCGAAATATTTTAAGATTATTATAGCGTTTAAAATTCATTTTTAAAAATAATACACAAGCTATTTAACGTTAGAAAATTTCATCAAGTTCTTATTTGAAATAAACTCAACGCTTAAAATTGAATTAATCTTGATAAACAAAATGTAAAATGTGTTTGTTACAAATTTATTATGCATATTTCGTTGCATCGGTCCTTAAGAGAACACGGGAGACTCGATTCACAACTCACGACGCGAAAGAACAATTGAGCGCGAGAGGCTGCTAAGGAGAGTAGAGAGAGAGAGAGAGAGAGAGAGAGAAAGGAGAAAAAAAAAAAGATACGATAGTAAGCGTAATAGATGTAGGGGGAAGGGGGAAAAGAGAGAAGAAGGATAAAAATGCGGACGAAAATGAATGAAAAGAGGCGCATCACAACGATGCGGGAGAGGAAGGCTTGCCTTTGGTTTACGTAACGCGCGCGCATACGTACACACACACACACACAAACACACATCTCTCCCACATGCCCGACAGCTGCACGAGCTCAGCTTTTAAAGCAGTAGTAGTCGTCGTCGTTGCCGTCGTCGTGTGTCTTTATACTCCGTCGTCCCTCCCTCTTTCTCTCTTTCTCCCTAACTGTGCGCGCAAGTGCGTATGGCTGTGTGTGTGTGTATGCGCGGCTTTTATTTTGTCTCCCTTGGTATTGATTTTCCCGAAGCTTCCCGTGGGCAATTATGGAGGAATTTTTATGCGCCGAGGGAATTGCGCTCTTGACTTGATATTGCGATTCATTGACTTCGAATAAAAGAGAGAGAGAGAGAGAAAGAGAGTTGTATACATCTCGGTGTCATGGATGACTACTCGAGTGAATATTTGCTCTTTGATGTTTAAAAATTTTACGGTGTTTCCTTCGTTTTCGATGCTATCCCGACAAGGTTACTTTTTTCTTTCTTTGGATATCGATTAGATACTTATTCAACGTTAATCCGACAATTATCTATAGATGATTTCGTTTACAATATTTGAGAAAATTTTTACGTCTACCATAAAAGTTAATAGTTTCTAAGTTTTGTAAAAATTAAGTAGTTAAGTATAAGTATGCAGTAATCGTTATAAAAATGATAGTTTTATTATGTCATCGATGTCTATGGATAAAATAAATGAAACGATAAATAGTAATTCTAAAAGGTTGCAGTAACATAAAGGATATACTATTTTGTTACAAAATCGCTGTAAAATTTCGTTCAAAGATCATAAAAATCAATTTTCTAGTTGAAAAAGGGAATAAAATAACGTTAATGCATTACGAAATTTCCCATCTTTATATGAAAAAAATTTACTTTAACTAAAATAATAATAATAATAATAATAATAATAATAATGAAAAGAAAAAAATTAATATATACGTATAATGATTCCATTGACACTGTTTCCCATCTAACCGAGATTTATTCATTTTGTATTGATTTTTACGCTTTGTCAATTCCAGGAATTTCACGCCTTCTCGATTTCGGCCAACTGAAATGACTGCAATTGTACGATGAAATCATTGGTTAATGCAACCAGTGCATGAATTTATTACAGCGGGTCAATGCTGAAACACAATGTTGGCCCATGTCATGACTAATTCAGTTCTCTCTCTCTCTCTCTCTCTCTCTTAGCTTTCGTAAAATTTGTCGTTTTATAATTAATAATTCTCGTGAAGATCAAAATTTCTCCTGTCGGTGTTTTATTTATTGGATAATTGTTTTACGAAATTTTTTTGATATCGTATTTTTTAAAGGTAATGGTGCGACGAAGCGCAAATAAAAATCGCGAACGAATATATAGAGGAGACGTTAATCGAGTTGGCCGCGATCGTATTCTGTTTTTGCGGTGAAATATCAGTCGATAAGGCACTCTGTTTAATGTCGATCGATAAAAATTGTTGGCAGGTAGCTTTTGTCATAGCGATAAAAGATAAATGTTATCCTTTTATAATAATGGAATGAAATTTTAGTTGACAAATTTTTTTTTTTTTTTTTTTTTCAAGCATTTTGTGAATTCATCGAAAAGTAAACATTATCAGATTTTAGGAATAGCAGAGAATGTTTTTTAAAAAACTGTTGCCGTGGAAAAGAGTTTTTGTTATATTCTTTTTTTTTTTTTAACGAAAATATTGTTAAAAGAACAGAAAGTTTCAATTTATTGAAACGAGAGAGAACTAGACTTGTTTAATTGAGCATAATGTACTAAATAAATTTTCGGTTAAAATTTCATCAACAGTTTTAACGGAAATTCTGTTAAAAAGCTTATTTAACTGATGAAATGTAAATATGTTATGTGGATTCGCAAGACTTGTGTCAACATCTTGCTTCAACTCACAAAATTATTCAATTTTTATTTGAATAATAAATTAATATTTTTAGTTTATTTAGCATAAAATAATTTTGTAATATAAATTAAGTATGTTTAATATAAGTATATAAATTAATTTAGAGTATATAGACTTACCAAATAGGCAAAGAAGTATGACAATGAGAATAAATAAAAATCTAGTTTTTACCTAAAACAGAAAATAAAAATCATTTTATTAATCTGACGCAAAAATTTACAGAAGAAAAATTCGCATGTATAGATAAATGTTAAATGTAATAAATCATATCGTTCCTAAAGATTTATATGCAACCGATAAGATAATGAAAATAACCTTGTCAAAAAAAAAAAAAAAAAAAAAAAAAAAAAAAAAAAAAAAATGTTAGCAACCAACTAAATTTGTTTCTTACGCGCGCGGTATAATCCGTCCAATTAGCCGTTCTTTGATCAATACAACCATCGAACACAACCCGCACAAATATAGTATGTCGTAGAAAATTACTTCCTATACATTTCTTCCTCTCTTTTTCTCCTACGGTCGGTGCCTAATAATATCGCGACACGACATTTTTTTATATCAGTCGTTCTCGTGCACTCGTGTTTGTTTCACATTAGCTCGGTTTCGAATAAAACCAATATGCACGCACACACACGAAGCAGGGAGGGAGATATTGGAAGGGCAAAGCCCTTGGGCGAGAGTTGCACGAACGATTTCAGGGTTGAGGGTTCTCCTTCTTCATTTTTTTTCTTTCCTTTTTGCGTACGTGCACACACATACACACACTTCGTATACGCGAGGGAGTAAAACGAGATAAACTAATGACATGCGTCGACGCTTTGCTATATTTCTCTCTCTCTCTCTCTCTCTCTCTCTCTCTCTCTCTCTCTCTCTCTCTCTCTCTTTCCCTATTTTTTATTTTCTGGCCTTTTATGTTTCTTGGATCATCACCCTATTCGGGATTCGATGTTTCTCGTTCTTGCCGAAGAGAATAAAAAGAGAAAGAAATCGGGCTCCTATATATATATACACACATACACACACATGTGTGGTGAATTAGATGGGAGGAAATAAGATTTAAAAGATGCAGTTTTATAAACTTTAAAGCGAGATGTATGATTAAATTAATGATTTGAAATAATACGCGTACATTTGCAGAAAATGTTTTGGAGCTTCGTAAACGAAGTAAATAAATTTACATTATCACTATATTAACTAAAATTTTAAATTTTAAATAATTTTCATTCCGAATAATCATTTTTATTCCCGCGTTGAAACTTAAAAAAAAAAAAAAAAAAATCTATATATATTCGACGTTTTTTTATGATCAAACCAAACAACAAAAAGAGCAAATTAAAACTTTCGTCGTCTCGTATTCCTTCGAGAGAGAGATAGAGTGAAAGAGAACAAAAATTCCTTTATTACGCAAATAATAATTAAACGTAATTAAAGAGGACACTGCGAGAAAAAAAAATAATAGCAGCAGGGGATCTTAATCGACTCCACGCGACTTTCCCGACAATAAAATCGCTTGTTACCAAAAAAAAAAAAAAGAAAAAGAAAAAATGTTCGAAGATACGCCGAAGTAACAAGAAGGAAGAGAAAAATAATCGCCTCGTAGAGAGAAAACGAAAGAGAGAGAGAGAGAGAGAGAGAGAGAGAGAGAAAATTTGATGCGGGAAGGGGGCTGGGAATGCAGAATCTGTTTCCTTTGAGGGTGACTGCTGACTCGACCGATTTCTCTCGAATAAGGGAGGGGGTGGGGTTAACGGTTTTCTCCCTCTTCTTACTTCACCCGATAGAAACGATAGCGCAAATACGCTTTGCATTCGTTTTTTTTCCCCTCCTTTTCTCTTGTTCGAGCCCCCATTTTTTTCTCTGATTCTTGCTTTCTTTAATCCGCGCGACGAGAAAGCAAAAGAGAGAGAGAGAGAGAGAGAGCTTTAAGCTTGAATGCAATTCGTAAATGGGATTCGCGAGTTTGCTTTGATCACGATCAATAGGACAGCGTTGATCGGTTGGGTAAACGGACAAAGAGAAAAAGAGACAGAGATGGAGAAGAAAAGAAGCATACTCGAGATTTCTCGCCTTGAGTTTCGATTTCTAAGGTTTTTATCGTTATTTTCTCTTCTCGCATACGCGAAATCATAAGTTTTCTTACAGATTACGTAATATGAAGGTAAATACACTTAAACAGTAAAATTTCAATATTTTATAAAACTTAAAAAAAAAAAAAACTTTATACATATTATAAACAAGAGTATATTAAGTGTATTAAAAATTTTATACCAATTTGTGATTAACCGATACAGACTCTTAATTTTCGTCACTAAAAAGTTATTTAAATCCAATAATTGTACGACTTAAAAAGAACTTATCAAACTTCCTATTAAATATCTTCTTTTTAAAAAAATGAAAGAAAAAAGAAGAAAAAATCGCAGTCTATATCATTCAAAGCTACCCTAGTAAATCGGAAACGTAACCTCTCAAAGCTCATACAAAAAAGAAAAAAAGTCCATGATTTTTTTCGCCTTCTAACCCTAAAAGTTTTTCGTCAAAGTCTCTTTAGTGTGACCTTGAAAACCGAATAATAAAGAAAGAGTAAGAAACGAGAAAGAGAAAGAAAGAGATAGGCGGAGAAATAAGGAAATCGATTCGAAAAAGTTGTTCCCTCTTACTAAGCAGTGTATATAAATCATAAGCGCGAGTCAAGCCGATGACTTCATAAACAAGATGAGAAATTGTTTGCTGAGGGGAAAAAGAGATAGAAAATGAGAGAGAGAGAGAGAGAGAGAGAGAGAGAGAGAGAGAGATAAGATTTCTTCATAAGTAATCGCACGAGTCTCTTAACTTTTCGACGATAACACACCAAGAGCGAACGGAAGAAAGGCAGAAAGAAAGAGCTCAAGCTTTTATGCTTTCTAACATCGCATCGTTGAATACATGTACATGTATATCGTTTAGCTGTGTATATGTATTTATGGATGGTCGGAGAGGATCCCATTTCAGAGGCGGATTAATTGGCTGCTGCCGGCTTAACGACGTCGTTCAATGATTCATATTGTGCACGACAATGAGACGGTCGGAGGTAAGGGAGAAGAAGACTCGGGATGAACATTCGTCTAATTATGTTTTCGATACGAGTCATTAAGAGTCTAGTTCTACTCTCTCGGTACATTTTATTAGTGTAAATTTACTTTTTTTTTCTCTCTCTCTCTCTCTTATTCTTTAATTCGATAACATTACGGATAATGGTGAAATGAAACTCACGATTAATTTTTATTACGTTAAAATGATATTTTCATATTAAATTGTTTGACTTGGATGATAAAGGCACTCTCGTATAAAATTATCGCATAAAATTATCTCGTATATAATTACTTAAGTTTTAGATTTTACGATGCGTATTCTTACGGTGCGCGTTTTAGTTCGCAACGTTATCACTTTTCAAGAGCGATTTGACGGTTAACGATATTTAAAAAAAAAAAAAAAATTACGAATAACAATTTTGCGATTTCATCTCCGATCAGTTGATAAAATTATTGGATAATAAAATTTACTAAAACTTTACTAAAACTTATTTTAATTAAATACCTATATTAAACATTCCAACGATAATTTAAATTCATACTTTGAAAACAAGCAAAATCAATTTCCGCTATTGTAAAAACAATCAATTTTCAACTTTTCCAACGGCAACTTCATAAAAGTAGAAAAGCTACCTGATATTAAACGTTACATTGAACGTACAAGTAAAACAGTAAGAACTGGAAAATTAAGCCGCCGTGACCAAAAACAGCCGCGTATATATACATATATATTCAAGGCCATTAAAATCTTAACCTACAATTTGAATTTTACGATCTCTTCTACATAATAATGCCGCGCTCGCGCATTATGCCGAGAGAGAGAGAGAGAGAGAGAGAGAGAGGAACAGTTTTTTTCATTTTATCCTCTAACGCTGAAACAAGCGAGATGTATTATAAATCGTTTGTAAATCAATGTTTCAATGAGAAAAGGCATTAAAAACGCAAACGTTAAAATTCGATTCTTAATGGTTGCCAATATAACCTCTGGTGTATGGAACAATTTTTATTGGCCCATATTGCGAGAATTACAACGGACATAAAGTGCGAATTATTATCAAAAGTAAAAGGAGGATAGAGAAGAAATGATATCGCTATAATTTATTTTATTTTCAACTCTTTGTAGTTAACGTTTTAACGTCGCGCTCGTTAAACGTTATGTTATGCTTAATACTCACTTTAACACTGTTTCTCTTACGAGTATCATCAATCGACATCAATTTCGTATGAATTACTGCTTCGAACAATTTATTTTTTAACGTTGATGTAGTTTTTTTTTAATTTTATGTAAATACTATTACTTTTTTTAAAAGCAAAAGTTAATTTCCATATTTAAAAATAAATCTAAACGTTATTTGTACATAATTATTCATGAAGTTTATACATTAAAAAAGAGTATATACCATTATTATAATTTCAAATTGTACGATTAGCACGATAATCAAAACGAAACCAAAGAACAGAGAAATCATTATTTATCGCAAAAAAAAAAAAATCATCGAGCGACTCGAAAGAATAAATGCATCGAAGGCATCGGAAAGAAAAAGGAGCCGAAAATGAGCTGCGGTCCAGAAAAGTAAGAGAGAAGCAGAGAACAACGAAGCAACAAAAGCAGACAAAGGGAAGAGAGAGGGAGAAAGAGAAAAAGAGAGAGAGAGAGAGAGAGAAGAAAATCGGTTCCCCTTCTATTAGAGAGAAAGAGAAAGAGAGAGAGAGAGAGAGAGAGAGAAAGAGAAAATAACCGGCAGATGCATAAATTGCTCTCTTTCTCTTGCGAAATGGCCGCGCGTGACACGTGACTCGTATACAGTTCGCCGGAGAAATGAGGAGAGAAGACGGAATGCATCACGACTTCGAGGTTATTACGTGGAGCCTGCACAAGTGCTTTTCATGCCGTACACTTACACACACGTTTATAAATGTGTACAATGTGGCTGCTGCAGTGAAACCGAGTCGATTCGATTTCCTTTCCTACCTCAAACTTCTCTCTCTCTCTCTCTCTCTCTCTTTCTTTGGGCTTACCTAACGCGAAAGTAGACGCTATGTATGTGTGTGTGAGACTTTGATGCTCGGTTACGTACTGGATTACGTGATACGTTTGAATGGAGGGTATGGATTATTAGATCGATGATTATATTGTTCTGCTGTGCGCGATGTTTTGTTAATGGTTTCGTTAATCGTTTATATTGAACGGCGTTTAGATGCTCGTATAATTTTTATTATTATTTTTACTTTCGCGCCTCATAGAGATTTGTAAATGTGTGCGCCTTTAAGTGATTATTAATATTATGGTTCATCAAATAGTGTGTAATATTTCCATTCTTTTATTTTGTATTTCACATCGAACTATTGTCAATGCATAATGTATGTATATAATGAAAAATCAATAAAAATTATTATTATCGTTTTAACACGTTACAGTTATTTTAGAATTAATATTAGTTCACGCACATTATTAAACACAAGCGATAAATTTAAAAGCTGAAAAAATTCACAAAAAGATAAATATAAGACGATTGCAACACTTTTAACACAATGATTTTACAAAAATACTTCCTAATATCCCTATATTAATAAAGCATCAGCACCAGCGACCAATCTAAACAAGATTCTAAACCACTCGAGTCCTAAAAATATCCAAAAGCAATTCGAGAAATTCCAAAAATACATTTACCACAGTAGTAACTTCAACTTCAAAAGAGAGAGAGAGAGAGAAAGCTGGAAAATTTTCAACGGGCAAAAAGTCGTCGTCGTGTACTACGTCGGGAGAAGTCGAGTATGTGTGTCTCGAGTCTCGCACATGTGTCGCACGCACCAGCGGGTCTCGAGACAGCGACACGTGTAACGCAGCGGCGTCGTGTATATATATACATATATATATATATATATATACGTAGTGTCGTTCGAATACGATAACGAGCTTATTCTCTCTCTCTCTCTCTCTTTCTCTCTCATTCTCTCTCATTCTCTCTCTCTCTCTCTCTCTCTCTCTCCGTTTATGCGTCGTGGTTTTATTGTCTGCACACGAGGACGTGTTTCCTCCTCGGTTCTTTTCTTCTCATCGTCGGTCATTGCTTATGTACGCGCGTATGTGTGTGTTTCGAAGATATATATATGTATATATATATCGGATTGTATTATTGATTTCGATTCCTTGTTGGTATGTTGTGTATTTGTGTAAGAAGCAGATGTCGCGGAATTATGTGTGTGTATATATATATACAGGGTGACAAATGGGAAGTTACCTAAAGTATGTGCATCTCTTTCCCCCCCAACTGTATCGTATAAGGCTGGGCTCACGTAGGTACATAGTAGAATGTTGTCAGTTTCTATTGAGATGCCGTAAAGAGCAATGCGTGTACTTGAAAATGAGTGACCTTACGAACGAAGAAAAGGTTTACCTCATCGAGTGCTTTTATTCTAGAGGTAAAAACTATACTGAAGCATATAGAAGTTTTTGTACTAAGTTTGGAAGTAAAAGAGTAGCCAGTCAAAATACTCTTAGAAGGTAAGAATGAAAAAAATTATATTTGACTTTATCGTATGACCGCATTTTATAATAAAGTTTTCAAATTTTTTTTTACTTCTTTCTCAGAATAATTGATAACTTCATCAATTATTATACTCTTGACGATCGTCGTCATGATCTTCCTGGTCCTTCATACACAGTTACAACAGAAGATAAGGTTGACGAGGTCGAAGAACATTTCAAGAATAATCCAACGGATTTGATAAGAAAAGCTGCAGCAGCTTTAAAACTGAATCGAAAGACTAATAATAAAAATTAATAATAAAAAATTTCATTAAGTTACATCCTTATAAAATTTTTTCCTTTCGCTAAGAAACGTGGATTAGTCAGGAACTATTCAATTATTTTATGCAAGATGGGGCTATGCCACCGCATAGAACTCAAGAGGTATTTAAAGCTATTTACGAAGTTTAGGGTGAACGCGTCATCGATTTAGGATATCCCAAGTTTGCACACGCAGGTATAGAATGACCCCCTTATTCACCGGACTTAAACCCGTGTGATTTCTTCTTATGGAGCTACCTGAAAGATTACTGTTATGCGGAAAAACAAAAGACCAAAGATGATTTGAGAGACGCTATTTGAAACGGAATTTCTAGTATTTCTTCATCTAAAATTGAACAAGTTTTTCATAGTTTTAAAAAACGGCTTGATTATTGTGCAAGTTCAGATGGGGATCACTTCGAAAATATTACCATTAATAGTTATTTCCTAGCCAGGTTTTGTCATTTTTTTAAAAACGTAATATCTGTATGTTGAAAATGTTCGATTGAACTGAAACCTATTTCAAATAAAAATGACCACTTCACTGATTTAATATGTATTTTTATTATTTTTTTCTCTGTACTCATATCAAAATTATAAGTGATTACTTTAGGCAACTTCCCATTTGTTACCCTGTATATATATACATACATACATACATACATATGCGTGAGTTATTTATTTGGGAGTAGAGTTTCAAAAATGATCGAGAAATAATGTTTACCGTAATTTGCTTTGTAATTGCGAAAAATGAAGTCTATAATATAATAGTTTACTATTTATATTTACAAAATACAGTTTAATATAAGGATTTTTTTATCTCAAATATAACGGAATAACCTTAATAAAAGGATATAAGAATCAAGGTTACATCCCGTCAATTTCCATATCATCGGTTTCAATATTCAACTATACCATCTTATTCAATCCTTCTCTCCGATCTCTCGAACGTTCAAGATTCAATCTCGCATAACACAAGCACACATGTACTCTCGAGTACCATTAAACAATGAGACGAGCGCACGAGTTCGCGGAGACAAGCTCCTCTCGAAACTTGCGTGTTCGGAAACTCGACTTTCAACGTTCGCTACGTACAGACACACAGTTGAAGATCTCGTCGCTCGAGAGGAAGAGAATCGAGTTGAACTTTCTCGTTCTCGTTCTCTCTCTCTCTCTCTCTTTCTCTC
This sequence comes from Chalcis sispes, assembly GCA_949987625.1. Lineage (NCBI taxonomy): Eukaryota > Metazoa > Arthropoda > Insecta > Hymenoptera > Chalcididae > Chalcis > Chalcis sispes. Next base: position 15,082,012 of record OX465098.1, on the reverse strand, counting down.
TCTCTTTCTCTCTCTTACTTTGGTATGCATTCGTACATTGCAATCGGTCGAAGATAAGCCGGAACGTTGCGTGGGCGTCGCAGCGCTTCGTGAATGAAAAAAAAAGAGAGAAAGAGAGAGAGAGAGAGAGAGATTTTGTGTTAAAGTATGAGTGCATGTCTGGCGATTGGATATCGGTATCGTCGTGTGTTTGCGTGTCGGATAAACGTTTTTTTCCTCGTTGTATGCGTGTGTGTATGTATATATGTACGAGATGTTTATTTTTATGTGCGCTTATATAGTTTACGCCACGGTGGAAGGAGAAAAAGATACAGTTATAAAATGTGGTGTGAAGCGATAAGCGTTCGGGTTTATTGAATTCGTAATCGTATATTACGATGCATATGAGCGAGAATTTTGGCAAGTTAGCGATATAAAAGCTGAAACGCATCGCGTTCGCGTATTGCTTTTATATACGAAGTGAATTTTCGAATCAAATTTTTACAACTTTAGAAAACGAAATGGATAAAGTTTCTTTCCCGTATTTTTATTCTTTCTTTTTTATTTTATTCATCTAAAAGTCATATTCTCGCGCGTTAAAAGTGTTTTCACAATGTTCATCATCTTTATTGATTCGAGTAACAAAGTTTCCCGTTGCCGAGCTAAATCTCTCATGTAACAGCATCAGAGACCGTAAGAAAAATAAGGTAAGCGAGAAAGAAGGGAAGAGAGGAAGAGAGAGAGAGAAAGAGAGAGAAAAAAATAAGTAAAAATCAAGGCAGAGTCTCTCACGTTAAATTGCGGTCAGGTCACCGTCGTACACAAACGCACATACACATACCAACTTGCTGTATATATGTATACATACATGCGGAAGGCAATAATGCACTTAACGTTCCGCACGGGCTTTTTATCGCCTATCTCGGTTCTCTTTCTCTCCGACGCTAAGTTGTCTCATTTTTTATTTTGCTCTTTTCTTCTATATACTTCTTCTTCTATATACTGCTTCTACTTCTTTCTTCTTCTTTTTTTCTCTCTTTCTGTCTCTCTCGTTTCCCCGTCTCTCTTTTCATCTCAGGCGGAGGGCGCGTTGAATGCAGGTCGCGTTGCAGATGCGGAAAGAGAGAAAAGAGAACAAAAGACGAGTGAGTGAGAAAGAGAAAGAGAGAGAGAGAGAGAGAGAATACGCACGTGTGTGTATACGTGCGTGTGTACAGAGAAAGAGAGAAGAGAAGTCGCCGAATAGTCGGAGGAAAGAAAAAAAGAAGAAGAAGAGCTCGAGTTGGCGCGTCCGAGTGAGAAATTAGAAATGTGCCCCATTGTGTATCATGCGCCACGTTGCAACACAGACGTTGGTGACGAATTTTCGTTTTTTTTCTATTTCCTCCTTTTTTACTTTTTTTTTTGTTTTTTGTTTTTTTCTTTAAGCTTAATAATGGCGTTTGTCGAGATGAAACAATGCGTTATTAAAAGCTACGAGTTATTTTGAATAGTTACGTAAACGTGATTTTGAATTAAATTTTCTTTTTTCTTTTTTTTTTTAATGGCATTTTGTATTTCTTTAAATTACAAAGCTACACTCGAGTATTTTTACATAACCGCAGTACGCGATAAAACGTATAAATACATCTTTTATTATTTATTAATCGTGAATCTAGAATCAACGATTTTATTTTATTATTAAAAGATACGCGTCTTCGTCATTAATCTTACTCGGATGAAAACGATAAAGTATACTTTTGAAAAAGGAAAAGAAAAAAGTAAGAAAGGTCGGTTTTAAAGCCATTTAAGCGATTTAAAATTAGATAAATTATATCTCGTAAGTCTTGAGATGAAAATAAATGGAGTGTGGATATTAAATTTGAAAAAAATATTACGAGGTTATTCTTCAACGTTCGTCTGGTATTTCGATATTAACACCTACTTTCCCGTTCTCATACAAATTTATATAATGTAATATAAATAGTATACACACGAAATCGTTGAAATTATTAGCTGAGAAATTAACATTTCACGATTAACATAAAAATTGAAGATTCTTAAGTTCCCTCGAAACGAGTAAACTTTAAAAAGATTAACGATTCTTAATAAAAGTACATAACGCATAAACTTGTCACGTATCGTATGTCAAATGAAGATTGAAAGAGAGAGAGAGAGAGAGAAAGAGAGAGAGAGAGAGAGACAAATAAATTAAAGAAAGAAAAATGAAAAGCCAGCAAAACGAGGAACTCGTCGAGCTACTAAGAAAGAAGAAAAAAAGTTAAAAAAAACCCGACGATCCAAAAATCGTGTTTACCGTAAAGCTTGCACGAGACGAGTTGGAAGGCTCACCTGACTCTCGGCGGAACCGTGTCTCTCTTTCTCTCTCTCTCTCTCCTTCTCTATATCCTTTATCTATATATGTAAGTTAAACCATCCGAGAACCGGCAAAAGAGACAAAACCGACTCTAAAAAGGAAAGAGAACCGGCAAGTACAAGAAGAACAGAGGGAGAGAAAAAGAGAGAGAGAGAAGGGGAATACGAAAGAGAATCCGCAGGTATATAGAGGAATGAGCAGCAGAAAGAGAGAGAGAGAGAGAGAGAGAGAGAGAGAGAGAGAGAGAGAGAGAGAGAGAGAGAGAGAGAGAGAGAGAGGCGAGCGCGGAAAGAGCGATAATAGTCGAGGACGAGGCTGCTGCAGAGGAAAGAGAAAGCGGCCGCTGGCTTGAAAAAGGGCACACTTACACACACGCACACACTTACAAAACCATAAATGTCTATAGGCGTGGATACAACGCGCATTTCGTACGGGACAAAGCTCTAAAGAGAGCGAAAGAGCAAAAAGGGGAGAGAGAGAGGAAGGTAGAGAAGAGAGACAGAGAGCTAAGCGCGAAAGGACGAGGTCAAAGGCCTCCCTCGCGCTTCATGTGTATGTGTGTGAGTGTGAGTGTGTGATTGTGTGCGTGTACGCGCGCGCGTGTGTGTGTGTGTGTGCAACCATCGAGCCTGTATCTTCTCTCTCTCTCTCTCTCTCTCTCTCTCTCTCTCTCACATGCACACTCTCTTTAGTTCTATACAAATTCACACAAATGTGCATGCGGAATACATTATCGACGGATAGGATGGGTTGTACGAGCGTGTGCGCACTCGTGTGTATACCATTTTTCTCTCTCTCTCTCTCTCTCTTTCTCGCTCTGGCTTATATTCGTTCGCCGTGTGTATGGATTCACATGTCACAAATGGACGAAAATCAATCTTGAGAATTTATGTGCGCTCCGCGGCCCTCCGGCTGAATTATTCCGCTGTGCGTGTGTGTGCGTGTGTGTTTGGAGAGAGGAAAAGAGGGGAAGCAGCATTGTGTGATACCTTGAAGGATTAGGTTTGTTGCCGCCGCTGATGGTTATACGTGTGTGTGTGTGTGTGTGTGTGCGCGAGCAAAAGCTCGTGTGTGTATGTTATTGAATTTATTGGTATGGAGTGGATTATTGATAGGGACTGGTTATTTTGGTTGGAATATATAAATTTCGAATAGCCACATGTACGTGTATGCGCACGCCTGTGTATGTAGAGAGAAAGAGAAATGGATTGCTATGAAAATATGGGATTGAACTGTAATTGATAAAATAAATATTTTAATGATTGTATTTTTTCTTCTATTCTATTTTTATAAAACAGAAAAAAATAAATAAATTTCTTCATCTATCGAAAGTATTTATTGTTGATAAATTTTTGTTTTGTTTTTCATTAAAATAAAAGTCCAAGCCAATGATGGAAAAAAGTTTAAACAACGATAAATTATTAAATTTAATAAACAAAAGCGTCAAAAATATTTCATTAAACTATAGCTTTTCGGTACGGTTAATACAGTTTTTGAGGGAAATACATTGATATCGATCGGAGTCGAATTCGAGTATTGCAGTTGTTCAATTATTTTGTAACTGTACGCTGCTTCGAACGCGAGCACAAAGTCAACGTCTGTATGTATGTGCGTTTGAATTTCGTAACGTTTAATGGCTGGAAGGTTAATTAAACCCTTAATTAATTTGATATTACTCGACTGTACGACTAAAACGTGAAATGGTTTTTCAATCGCGTTAAAAAAAAAATAAATAAATAAATAAATAAATAATAAATAAACTATTTTTTCGCAGAGGTAAAAAAGAGAAAAATCATAACCGAACAGTTGACGATTTTATAAATGTTACAAGAGCTGTGTTTTATTAACCATAATTAATGCTTGATTTTCGGTAAGATCAATAGTAAAACTAAATGTAGCATGAAATCAAACTAATCTGAAAAACGTAATATGATTAAATTATTCATATTTGTGGATTCGCTAATTTTACGTGTAAACGCGTACCTAAATTCAAACAAAGTGTATTTGACGATTCATAATTAAATCGGTGATTGATTCGCTTTATTCTCACGTCTACGTTAAATATCAACATGATAATGAAATTTATTTATCCTACGATATTTTTATCGTAAAGTTTCAATTACTTTAAATTGGGAAAACTAAAAACGACATTTAATCGCTTATAGAAACAATTTCATACACAAAGGAGTCGAATAGGTTTTTAAAAATTATCAATAAAGTTAATTCAAAATCGATCGAAGTTAATCGATCGAATCTAACATAATCTGTACGACGGTTTAAAAAATCTCGATAGTTTTTAATACAATTGAAATACAAATATTTGCTGCTTCGCTATCAAAAAAAAAAAAAAAAAAAAAAAAAAGAAGACGAAATCCGCGAGAAATATTTTCGATGATAACTGGTCGTTAGTTTATCCGCAGATATTTATGTAGATATTTATCTCCACTAGTATTCTCATCTTTACAATAACAAAGCAGATGCTAGCCGTCAAATCTTCAAATCAATAAAAGTTTTAATTACGCGATTACGAAAAATATTAATCAGCCGATTTATTTTATTTGCGCAACACACATCTTTAAATATGTATATACACTTATGTCTTACGTTTATCTTATCTAGAATTATTACGATAGGAAGTTTATCTATTTTCTTACCCTCCTCTATTTTCCTCGCAGCTTGTGTAGCTTTTGGAAAATTAATTCAAGCGAGGGATTCAAAAGTTTCTTTTTCCCCTCTCCAATTTTCTCTTTCTCTCACCGTATAAACTTTTTCCCAATGATTTTCTTTCGTGCGCGCGCACGCGCGCGTGTCAAAAGTTTTTCGACTCGACTTCTTACTCGATAACTTTTCAAATCTACGAACTTATACTAGCGGCTTTGAGATTTTTTTTCATCTTTTTTGTTTCCTTATTTTTTTAAAACGTGATTTCGACAAGGTGACTTTTGCGCGATACGAAAAATTTTCCACGGAAGAATCAGCGTCTGAAAAGAGTTTCCGTTTCTTTGTTTTTTTTTCTTTCCTTCTACTTCGTCTTTTTTTTTTTTTTCATAAATTAATGGATATTATATTTATGATGGGTTAATGCAATTTGTTTGTCATTTCACGAATAAATCGAAAAATGCACGCGCCTTCGACTTCGCGCCTTTTATTTTTAAACTTCAGCGCCGAAAACTACTACATAACAAAAAGAGAGAAGAATATATTTTTTTAACGGACAGGTTTTCGCTAAGATATTTTCTTTTTTTTATCGCGCAAGTGTCACCTGTTATTAAATCCGGAATAACTGGAATATAAAACTCGAAAACGCGATAGGAAGTGGAGTTTACGAGTTTGTCGTCATTTACGTGTCCATTTTTTGTTTTCTTTCTTTCTTTTTAAAATTTCTTGACTCAAATTTTTCTCTCTCTCTCTCTCTCTCTCTCTCTCTCTTTCTCTCTCTCTATCTCATACTTTTTACAAACGGCATCGTCATTAAAGACGATTGACCGTGTGTTATTTTCTCGTCAGCGGAGGTAAGAAGTGACGTGATCCAGTTTTCTTTCGCACGAACGTTCCATTTTACGTCGAATCGCGCGCGCGCGCGCGCGCGCAAACTGATCTTGGCAATTTTTCCTTGCTTCGAATAGAAAAAAAAAAAACAAAAAAAAGAAACAAAAGCAAAAAAGAAGAAAACTTTAACAGTCGCTTATGCAGTTAAATGTTTTTTTTTTTTTTTTTTTTTTTTTTTGTAACACGGGTTGTATATGTACAGCTTTCTTTATCGTTGGATTTTTAAAATTGTTCACGTTGGTATACAGCGATATAAATAAACGTTAATAATGAAAGAGATTTTGTGGGTTATCTCATCGTTATCGGTACTTAGACGATAAGATTTTAGATACCAGAAATCACCTTGTATTTTTGATTGTTGATCTTTATAGCTCTCCTTCTTATTTTTTTCTCTTTTTATTTTTTCATTTTATCACCATCGTTACAATGCCTCACGAAAATATCGTTATCTTTATAATTTCGTACTAAATAAAGATGTAACTTTTATTTCGAAGCAGATATAATTTCGCGCAAACGTCGCGTTCGTAAAAGATTATATTTCGAAATAAAACTTACGCATTTGATATCCTACATAGTTTATGTACTTCATTTATAATCCAAACCGAATGAATGCTTGCATTGTTCTATTTCACCAATACTACGATAGTAAATTATTTGAGCAAAATAAAGATTAAACGAAACAAAATAAAGAAAAAAAAAACGAAGCACATAATTATTTAATCGAACGAATAAAGTTCCAACAACATCACAATAAAAGAATGAGAAATAATCGAGAAAGAAAAACGACGGAAGTGCAGCAAACTATTTTTCCTCTCTCGTATTTCCTTACCTACAACAAATAAGTGGAGCAAAGTCGTTAAACATTGACGACGACGCCGAGAAGGGGCTCGCTTTACATTACGCATATATATATATATATATATATATATATATATTACCGAAGTAGAAAAGTATAGAAAGAAAGAGAGAAAGACACGCGATCTATTTTCGTACCTTGCGGAATGGTTCGAGTGTTACCATATGTGTATGTGTGCGCAATTCAGATAATCCGACGCGTCATCGATCTCTCGTCCCTCCTTGCAAATGCCAGTTGCCAGACCTTTGTCACGCTTCTGTATACATTTCTCTCTCTCTCTCTCTCTTATCCTTTTCTGTTTCGCTTTTTCTCAATGGGTCTTTCGCGCGAAATTTTTTGTTAACGCGTGCACTTTAACCAGCGATTGAGAAAATTTTTGTATTCTTTTTTTCTTTTTCTTTTAAAGAGGCTTATACGACCGATAAAGTTTGTATGTACGCCTGAACGTGTAATTTTTTTCTTTTTTCGTTTCTTTAAGGATTAAGGTAAGTTTCGCAAATGGAGCTAATGAAGAAAATTTGGCGAAACGCGTTGTGAAGCAAAGCTTGTAACTGATGCAGTCTGTGAAATCGTATAATAATTTAGCCGGAATGGCTTTGTCGAATGGAAATTAGGTTATGTTTATGAAAATATTGTAGATGAGATTCTTTATGAAAATAATCTTTTCTTTTTCTTTTTCATTGTAAGAATTACAAAATAAAAAAAAAAAAAAAAAAAAAAAGGACGATCACTTACTTAGAATTTAAAAACCAAACCTTCCACTTTCATAAACTTTTCATAAACAACTTGAAAAATAAATAAAGACGAAAATTTCTTCCGCACACACACATAAATTACAAAAAACAAACTTTCTTTCCACGATGTGTCAACCGAAAAAGAAAAAAATCTACCTAGCAAGAGGTAAAAGTACACATCCATCCGCGTTATTTAATTTGAGTATCGAATGTTTCAGCGACAGTCGAACTTTGAGAAAATGCATATATATATACACACACATACAAACATCGCCGACAGGAAATCGATCGACGAAGTCGTTTTCAAAGTAGAAAGGGAGAATATAGTCGACAATGCCGGGGTAAAACGTCTCTTCTATCTATAGTCGTATATGTATATATATACACATATACCGCTTGCACACTGTGTTGGGAGTTGGGAAATTTCGAGCTGCCGCCGCCGACGCCGTCGAATTTAACTATTCAGATCTGTTGAATTTGATGGACGTGCTTATCTCCTCGGAATAATAATAACCCAACGCTGACTGCACGGGTTCTCGAATTCTTTTTTATTCGTTTTTTTCTTTAATTCTTTTTCTTTTTTATCGTTGGTTATTGATCGACTGACTGAGAAACTAATCGATTGAAATTTAAATGAATGAATGCGGTAATTGAGAATATCATTCATAAGGAAAAAGTATTCTATTAGTTGTAGTTTAAAAAGAAATTTTTTTCTCTCATTAATATATATCTATATATTTATATTAAAAAAAAAGATAAAAAAAAAAAAAAAAACGGCACACTGTGCTAATTAAAAATTTCTTTAAAAGAGTTAAAAGGTATGGAATTCTTTGAATTCTTTGAAATCACACTTAAGGTAATGACAAGAACTTATTTTTTCTTTTCAACTAGGCTAATTGAAAAAATAAATTTTCTTTTTAATTTTGTGGAAGCTATATCAATGTTCGTAATTTCTAACGTTCCGTTCATTATCGACGCATCCCCGAAGTTAAATTAAATTATTAAAATCGTCTCGAATTTATTTTTAAATTTAATCAAGAAGAAAAGAAAAGTTAATTGAGTGTTATTTGATCGGACGTTTATCTACTTTTGACTGATTTAAGAAGGAAAAATTAAAAAAAATAAAATTTAATCATTGAAATATAAAACGAATAAATTTAATTACCATAATCGAAGTATAATCGAAAAAGGAAATTTTTGTTATTTTTAATCAACGCAGAAAATGCAAAACAAATGAGTAAGTAACAAAACTATTCTCCTTAGTATATCGTTGAATGAATCGAGAATATTAACATGTATAATTTTAAACAATTTATCAATAGATAATACACGATGTGAATCAACAAAATTTTCATTCGACAATAAAAAGTCGTAAGTGGAATTGCGTCACTCGTTTCTATATAATCTGTTGTGTGTGCGTGCGCGCGCGCGTGTATGTGTGTGTGTGCGAGTGTGTGTGTGCGTAAACTGTTTGTACAGATAAGGCATTCCTTATAAATTCACGTTAAAGAACGTGACTGATAAGTTAGTTGAAAAAGTATTTCATCGACTCGTCATTAAATTCTCGGCGAAACATTTAAAGCAGAAACGATTTGGAGATTGTATTTAATAAACTTTTGTATCGAAAGTTTATTATTTAATTGATTTTCAACTAACGTATACAAATAATAATAATAATAATAAAAAATATATAAATCACATTGAAAATTTTATTGCCCAAATTGACATAGTAACAATAATCGAATAGCTAAATTAAATGCAAGAATTCTCATTAATTTCGCAACGACAACAAAAACTGAAAGAAAATCTCAAAGCGATACACAGCGGATCGCGTAAAACTCGATCAACGGCTCACCGATCCGCGAAATCCCACAGAATTTTCACAGAACCAAACAAGACGAAGAAGACGAGGAAGAAGAAAAATAAAGATTGGAGGGTATGACGGAGGAGACGAAAAAGTACTTGCCCGCGGCTTGAGGCGATGTAACGGTAACTCGGCAGCTTGACCGTGAGGCGACGAGTCGCGGTGCTCTGAAAACCTCGCGAATGAATTTTGCCTCGATGCGCTTGACTTGACTTGCTTCTTTTCTTTTTTCTTGTTTTTCTTCTCTTTTTTTTTTTATAGTCTCTTGTTCACGGCGCGAAACAAAAAAAAAAAAGGAAATGTTAAATCGTCGATTGCGTGGATTGTCGTTGGTTACGATGATGTCGATGCTGATTTGTTAAGAAGTTGTCGCGACGCTTGAATTGCGCTCGTTTTTTGTTTGGTAGTAATTTTGTAATTCTAAATATTATTTTAACGCTGCTTGTGTAGTATAAAAATCTTTAGTTTCAAAAGTCACATAAACACAAAAAATATTCGGTTAAGCTTGTAGTTTACAAAAATTATGAAAAAAAATATCCAAAACACGTAAACAACGAAGAAAAAATAGATTAATTCTTTAAAACCAATTAGAAATTAACGCTAAATCGCTCGCAATGAATCGCAGTAATAGCTTAGCTAAAAGTTAAAACCACATACAGCGAGGGGAACGCGCGAAAAACGTGTCGAAGAAAAACACGAAAGGAGAGCGATTATATACATACAAGCGAATCAAGCGAGTAACATACACACAGTGGATCGAACGGTAGCTAAACGAAAAGAAAAGAAGGAGTAAAAGAGAAAGAGAAAGAGAGAGAGACCCCGTTTTCACGGGGACTAATTACTCGGGGCTAGTAGTTGCACGGACGAGGAAGTAGGCCTGCCGGCGCTCTCGGTATCTTATTACGACATCGCAAGAGAGAGAGAGAGAAAGAGAGAGACAGAGAAAGCTAAAGCTGCTCTCTTTCTCTCTCTCTCTCGAACGAGGAAGTACTCTTTTACGTGCTCCTTCTCTCTCTCTCTCTTTCTCCTCATTCGTTCTCGTTCGTCGTCCGTAATACCTTTACGTCGGGCGTAATCTAATTTTAATATTTTCCTCGTCGACTTTTATTTATCTCTCCCGCTCTCTCTTCTTCGCTTTGAGTATTGTTTTATTTCAATGGTTGTCCGGCGAGCTAATAAGTCGTCGTTTTGATGTGGATTCATTATATATACACCGTTCTATTTCTCTCTCTCTCTCTCTCTCTCTTTCTCTCTTTCTCTCTCTCTCTCTCTCCTTTTCTTTCTCGCATTCGTGTTTCATACTTTTTGCACGCGAGATTAACGTGTCATATAAGAGATGGTCGAAGCGTGTTTTCGTGCTTTTTCGGGTTCGACGATGAGCGAAGCCAAAGGAGTTCCTCGTTCATTTGCATACCGGTTTAACGAGTTTTTCGATAAGCGAGATGTATAATTTCGTCAGAGCTTATACACACTCGTATATAAATATATCTTTTCATTGAAAGGCTTTGGATGTATAGAAAGCTTCGTCGATCATTGATTCGCGTCCAAAATTATTTCGAAATCTTGTATCGATTATTACTCGCTTATATACATATTTCCATATCTAAACCTTTAAATCGCAATTAATTCTACATTAAGTTTATAATTTTTCTTTTTACGATACATCAAAATCTTAACCTTTAAAATTAAATTCTTATTCAATCTTTAATTAATTAATTAATTACGTAAATTAAGATTCTTTAAATCGATGAATTAATAATTTCTAAAACGTCCTCCTACAACTATTCAACGAAACGTCATTCTCGGGAAAAAATTCCTCGGTTAATACTCGTGAATCAGAATTCCAGATTATCCGAACAACAAAACAGGTCTGTTGCTATGCCGGTTTATTAACCTACCACTATTAGACTTTTCAAACTCGTCTTGCTTTAGAATCTCGCGTTTATCTCACAGCGAAGATTCTCCGGAATATACGTAAATTTGAATATTCAAATTAAATCTTTAAGAATAGCAAAAATTATAAACGAAAAGAATCAATGATTAACACGCGCACAGCGCGTCAAAGCCAAAATTTGCACAACAAGCGCAATTCTACGCCTGTATTTAAGAAGAGAGTCTACTTGTTCGCCATGACAATGGCCATTTTGGCATAATTAAATATTGAGGGCTTGGCGTTTGCTCGGCCGAGATAAATCGAGCCAATCAGTCGCATTCAATCGGCCGGAATAAACGTTATATAGCAGAAAAAGAGAGAGAGAGAGAGAGAGAGAGAGGAGACGTTTCGTGCGGGATTGTATAGATGATTCATTCCTTTTATCTTTCTATGCGATCGGAAAGAGGTGAAAGGAAAATGAGAGACGGGGATGTGAATTAGTTGCTTGTGAAGCCGAGATGTTATTTGAACGGATATTAACCTTATGTACATTCAGAATCGAATTTTGTGGTTATTTACCAAAAGAAAAGATATTTGTATTGTATTTAGAAGTTTGGAATCGTGTGAAAATTAGGAAATGTTTTAGAGTTTGTACAGAAAACATTATTCGTTTTTAATATTTTTTATTTATAATGAAACTATTGGGTATTTGGCATTAAAAAAGAAAAAATTCTCGTTAACCTAAATACCCAAAAACAAAACATCAGTATTGTACGTACACAACAATAACAACAACAAAAATGGTCACGAACGATTACCTCTGAAACAACGAGCACAGGAATTCTACAAAAGGATATAAAAAAAAAAAAAAAAAAAAAAAAAAAAAAGTGATAATCAAATCGAAATCGAAACTGAAATCTCGTCGTTTTCATTAAAGCCAAAGCACAAAGGAGAGTCCTTTCTCCCTACCCAATTTCTTCTCTCCTTTTTCTCCGTGCACATATATGTATATATACATGTATATATACACAGAGCGATTATTTCCTCGTGACTCAAGGCGGTATGCACGGCACGGCATTAAAGGGAACGAGAAAGCCGAGTTCCGCTTGATAAACACGACTTTGCCTCTCTGTCTTTCTTTCCCCTCCTGTTGTGCACACAGGTATATATGTGTGTACGCGCATATTCGTGCACGCACACTCAGCAGGACATAACATCGTCCCCTTCTGCCTCTGCCTCTCTCTTTCTCTTCCTCTTTAGAGGTTGGCGTGTGAGGAGGAATTATATACCTGCCGGTTTGCTCACGAAATTCATGCGAGACAGAGAGAGAGAGAGAGAGAGAGAGAGAGAGAGAGAGAGAGAGAGGTATTGCCGCAGGTTCCGTTTTCACTTTTTCGTCGAGCAACACGAGAGAGAGAGAAAGAGAGAGGGGGGACGAGTATACAACGATGACTGGCCTTAAGCCGCTTTTTTTTTCTCTCTCTCTCTCTCTCTCTCTCTCTCTCTCACTCTTTATTTCTCGTATACGAAAGAAGGAAAGGAGAAGAAAGAAGAAGGTGCTTTGGTGTTATGACTTCAGGGGCTTCTTTTTCGTTGGATACAATATATGCAGAAGCGATGTGTCTATATAATACAAGCGTGCATATACGCGCCCTTGTGTCGGAGGCAGTCTCGTGTGCACGGATGGAGAATTGCTGGCACGTTTTCTCAAATTATTACGTATATATATATATATATATATATATATATATATATATATATATATATATATATATACCTTTTGCTGGTTTAATGGCGATATGACTATGAGCTACGAAGTATTTTCTCCCGTTATTTAATATGAATATGTACGTAGCTGAAGGTTAAACGAGTATATTGGTAAGGTCGAGTGAAATTTCTTTTTATTTTTTATCTTATTAAATTTTACAAAAGTCTGTAGTATGGATTGAGTTGTACGGTAAAATTTTTGATAAAATGAATTTAAGGCGCAAACGTTATTGAATGTTTCACGTCTAAATTTGTATTAAAATTCAATCGAAGCACAAAATTGGATATACGTTTTTGAAATACATTTTCTTGTACACTGCTATTTTTTGTTACGTGAATATTTTCTCACGCGTGTCATGGTAACATTAACATAACTTAAGAAAAAATTTGTTTCTAATCTTTAATAAGAATCCATTAACAGCATCGATACGTGTACCAATAATTTTCGATAACATTAAAATATCTTTTATCTCGTTCAACTCATCGTCGACATTTAATTTTCCCATCTAAAAAAAAAAAAAAAAAGAAAGAAAAAATAAATAAATAAAATAAAATAAAATCGGCGTCTCACGACATTTGTATATACCTCGTATGAGAGAAAGAGAAAAAGAGCCGATCGGCAGCTTTTATCGCGACCTTTAACCCGCCACGTCCGTCATTTTAAGCGCGCGCAATCCTTTGAAGATAAATCATCGCTAGTCTCAACGACTGCACTTTGAAAAACTATCGAACTAATGGCTTGCTTCTTGCTTTTATAAAATTCCGTCGTTTAATATATATGTATATATGCACGTTAGATTGTGCTGGCGTTTGAAGTTAGAATGACGTGTGACTAAACGTTTTCTGCCTCGTGGTTAGATATCGGCGCGTTGTCTGCGTCATCTCGGCGCTTTGAGTTCGGTAGTTCGAAAGCCGTTGATATACGTATGTTTGTCGGATTTATGCAGAGAAACTTTATTTGATAGGTTTATTGGCGTCTTAGATCGAAAAGCTTATCTCGCAATTGACTGAAACTAGTTTCGCTAATGTCTTATGATACACATTACACTCGATTGGAATTTCATAGTTTTTAATTTATGATGCTCTCATGGTAGATACTTTTACTTTTTTCATTTGTTTGAAATTTCATTTACTTACTTAATACGTCAAGCGAGTGCAGGTTAAAATTTTAATAAGAGAAGAAAGGTTACCTCGTTATATACCGTAATATCAGTGAAAGTGACGCGTGATGGTTTCCATATAATTATACAATCTCGTAAAATAAAGGTATTTATATTCTTTCGATTATGAAAATATTTTAACATCTTTATCTTTAATACAATAAAGTTACAACGCCGACGGCGGGGTAATAAAAACGACAATTTCAGCAAAAGAATATTCGGTCATAAAAGAATTTTTACTGCGACACGTTGAAAAAAAAAAAAAAAAAAAAAAAAAAAAAAAAACGGTCACAAAAGGGCGTTAAAGCGCTTGTGTCGCTCCAAAATCTCCTATAAAGATACAATGACCCGAATATGGAAGGGAATTTGAAACTCACAAACGGGAAAAAAAGAGTAAGAGTTTTCGTTGGGATCGAGCATTATTGTATCGACAGACGGTGTGTGTGTATGTGTGTATTTTTTGACGTTTCTTCGTTTCCTTCGTTTCCTCGAAAAGTTTTATTTCTTCTCGATTATAAGCGAATTTTCGAGAAAGTCGATTACACGATATTTGGCTCATCTCTCGCGTGGATGATGCAAAACTGAGAGATTCCGTGAAATTTAAGTCGGTCAAAAATTGTAATCATTGCACGTTGAAGTTTCTCGTTTCAAAGAATGTTAAAATTTGAATATTTATTTGCATCGTAGTTTTCAACAACTACTTTGCACTTTTTTGCGTAATAAAATATCTTCATTGAAATTCTAATATATAAGGAAAAAAAAAGTTGAAAGTTGTTACTTTAAACGCGTTAGTTTAAAAGACCAACGTTTTTTTCTTCTTCCGAATAAATTAATCAATAATTTATGTCTCGTTTAACCCAGATAAATATAATTTTAACAGTTAAGTTTACATGTGGAAAAAAAAATAAGCTCTAATGAATCAATAAAATTAAACGTTATTTAAGTATAAGTCAAAAAGAAAAATCAACGTCGAACGTGTAAAGTGAAAGTTTTTTTTTTCACGTCCAAATCGTGCGTCAATAATAATCCATTCTAAATTTAAAATTCATATAATAGCGTCTGTTATTTATGCATATCAAATACGTAATCTCACGCGTTTGTGCAATAATTCTAAAAAGATAATAAATATCTTAAAAAAGAAAAAAAAAAATATCGAAAGAAGCACAAGAGTTATCGGCATCGACACATACATTTACAAATCGAATGAATATTCAAACCGTAAATCATTCATTACTTTCTTAAAACTCAGAACTTTAAACTTGAAAACCGTTACGGCAAAAATGCGTTTCTCCGCGTTAATTTTAACGAAAAATCTCCCGACGTAAACGGCAAAGAGAACACGAGCAGACGTCAGCTCGACGCGTGAAAGATAATAAGTAAGTGCAAAAATCATGCGTATAAATGTAACGAGAGAGAGAGAGAGAGAGAGAGAGAGAGAGAGAGAGAGAGAGAGAGAGAGAGAGAGTGAAAGAGTGAGAGTCTCGCGGAATCTTCATGCGTTGTGCCGATAAAGCGACGTGTCGAGCGAACATAACAAATATTTTCGCGCGATACGGCGTGCGTTATGCGAGATATAGAAGGGGAGAGATAATATATACACTAGATTCGTACGCTTTTTTTTTTTTTTTTTTGAGCTCGCGCGATCGTTTAATGCCATCGGAAATTTTCATCGATACATGTCTCGTTGGGAAATTGTTGTGTAATAGCTTGGACACTCGCGATTTTATCGAGCGAGTGCATACACTGTTTCGATTGTCGTGTACGTCGAGAGTTGATTTTATTGTGCGGGTTTTGGTTGTAACGTCGCGTGAGTTATGTTTAATATACTGGCAGTTAAAAATTTTCGAACGCGTTGAGAATTAATTGGACGAATGCGTTTTAAATTGAGGCTATTTGATGGCTTTTGATGATGTAATTGGTGTTATTGTTTTTATGACAGCGATTAATTTACTGCTACGAGATTTGAAGTTATTTTTTAATGTTTATTTATTTCTGTAACATAAAATAATTTTGCGTTTTGAAAATTATCATATATTTAATAAAGACGAAACTAATATTTTTTCAAAATTATCACAATTTACAAAAATTTAAATGAATTATTCCCAGAGTTGTACACATTTGCATTTTAAAATAAACCCATAAATTAAACGTTCGTCTTTAGTGGAATAATTGATGCTTTATTACCAGCAATTCCGCGAAAATTCTATAAATAGTGTACTTTCCACGGGAAATTGATTACAAGAACCGGTCATTTTTCTATCTCTTTCCTCTTTCTCTCTCTTTCTCTTTTTCTCTTTATCGTTACGACGTCGAAAGCGCGTTGATTGCGCGACAATCGAACGATTGTGTAAAATCAAATGTTACGAAAAAAAATGCCGTAGATAATCGCTCGTGAGCGTACAAAAGTTAACCAACTTCGTTACACGTAAACGAGTGAGCTAAATCTGAATCCAATGTTATGATGATCTTTGTCGCAAACGATTGTTTCCGTTATAATTTTAACAATAATATATTAATATTGTGTAAATATGCAAACAATAAGTTTTATTGTAATTATTATCTTTATATAAATACACAATTTAAACAACCGCGAGCTTCCGATTATTCAAACAAAACGATAAACACAGGGACCGTGGAGTCTTGATTGTTTGCGGAAAAACGCGCAAATGAGCGAGAACAGCGCATGTACAAATGATATATGTGTATAAGTATATATAGATAAAAGAAAATGTATAGAACGTCTATTTGCACAATGCGTCTGTGTATCGCGAGTGAAACGCTTGCAATGGAAACGCAGAGAGAAAGAGAGAGAGAGAAAGAAAGAGCGTAGGAGGTAGGAGAAGGGAGCGGGGAAGAGACAGAGATAAATCGAGTATAACGGAGTTTGCGTAAGAATGCGAGCGGCGCGTCACGCGTAATTACGAGTTTCTTTCCCTTCCTCTCTCTCCCACTTCGTTTCTCTCTTCGTTTATGAGCAAGACAAAGAGAGCGGGAGCTCTATCTGTTTTACTCAAATCTCTCTCTCTCTCTCTCCCTCTCTCAGCTTGCTCGCTCCAGACGATAAACGGGTGTAAACACACATGTATATATACACGAAGAGAAGAGGTTCGTGCGCGCGATTTATTTCTTAATAGCCGAGGCATCAGTCCGATTAAATGTATTGCGAATGTGTATATGTATATATAAATCTATTATATACGACGATGTTGCTTTAGTTGATAAATGAAATGAGAAAAGAAGAGGGTGAGAGAGACATTTTAGCGATGTATGCATTGTTGCGGGATGATTAATGAAAATTCCATTGATTTTTCTTTTCTTCGTTTGTTTGTTTGTTTTTTCTTCTTCTTTTGCACGTGTGCAATATGTCTTTAACTCTTAGTTCATTGTTAAAGTTTTTATCGTGTCTAATTTTTTGCATCGATTTTGTTTATTGTATTAAAGTTGTTACGATCGATTTTAATGCACAATAAAACAAAAGTTCAAAAATGTTCTTAAAAAATCGTACAAGTGTAAAATGCGTCGACGAGATGTAAGAATGTTACTGAAAAGAATTTTTCAATTATGATTCATAGTGATAAATTAACGATAAGCGATAAGCGTTACATAACGAAGGATAAAAAATGAAAAGAAAAAAATACGTTAAGGTTTCCGTCTTTGTTTTTTTTTTTCTGTCGTATCGGCGCGCAAATAAAAAAGGAACAATTAAAGTTATAGCAAAAGTGTAAAAGAAAAAATTAAAAAAAAAAAAATAAACAGGAAAAAATGGGTAACCGATCGCAGGCCAAGGCTACGAACAGCGATCGACATCAACTCGGCATATATTTTTTTTTTTTTTTTTTTTTTTTTTTCAATTTTACATTCTCTATCTTTTTTTTTCTCATTCGTTCTTCGTCTCCTTTTAAAAGGCGACCCACGCGGAAACCGAAACGCGTCAGGCTAGCTGTGCCAGCTGAAGCGAAGCTGAGTACACAATGGGCCAAACTATACACTCACATACACAGAGGAGCTATAATGCTAAACGAGTCTCGACGTTGGCTCGAAATTCCAGAGCGGAAAGAGAGAAGCTAAGGAATAAACTACTATACACATGTGTGTGTATACATATAACCATGCGAAATTGGAGGGAGGGGAACGCTTTCCCTGCGGGAATAATTTACGCCGCCTTTTTTCTCCCCGTCGCTGTACCTACCGGCTGAGCTCAGCTACCCCAACTCCCTCCCTTTTTTTCATCACTGACTACTTTTTTTTCGCGCATCAGGGATCGTCTTTCGGAAGCTCGCTAGTTGTTAATTGTACACATAACATACATATATATCTATATATGTATACGCGGCTTTGGAGGTCGTCGGGGTCATTTTGGGATTCTCTTTTTACAGGCGGAGATTTTTCTTTTTTTTTTTTCTTTTTTCATACTTTATGACCGGCGATTATTGCCTGAAAGTGATCGCGTACACGAAATTTTGGAAACCGGCCAGTTATACACTGAGTCAGTCAGTTAACCAGACGTTAGATTGTAAGATTACTCTGGAGACTTTATTATTGCGAGTCAAATAGATGAACCTCTCTCCATCTTTCGAGTTGTGAAATTTTTCTTTTTGTGCTTTTTTTTTTTTTTTTTTTTTTTAATTCATTTGTGAATAAATTTTCGCTTTTATTGAATACTTTTTAAATAAAATAGTTACAACCAATATAGATTTTACATTGTCATAATAAAAAAAATAATCACGCTTCATTACAGTTATATAATTTATTTACTTTACCCACATTCTATATTATCCTCGATTAAATTTTCTTAATCGCACATCAATTAAAAATAATGTACGATCATAAAAATAACTAATATCCACCGTTTTTCGCTTTCTAAATTTAATTAGCGTCTATAACTATCACGCGCAGTTTATCGTAACAAAGAGAGAGAGAGAGAGAGAGAGAGAAATAAAAAAAGAAATAAAGAACACCAATTTCTTTTCACTGCATATTCTCGGCATATTTATGAAACGAAAAAAGAAATCAATCATCGAATATATCTACGTATTCTTTTGAAGTGACACCAAAGCGACTTCCGAAAAGAGGATCGCAATGAAGAAGAAATGTTGTTACAACGTGACGAACGAGACACGCTGGAGACAGACGAATTGCTCGTACGAAAAGACGAATACAATGCGTTGACTTGTCTCTCTTTTCTTTCGATCCTTTTTTTCCCACAAAATGGAAAAGTTTTATGGTAGGATGACTCGGCGCGTCGGTCGAAAACAAGTTTTTATTGTTTTACCTGTTCGAGTTGTTTGTTTTACATGTATTTCTTTTTTTTCGGTGAGATTGTAAATGGTACGCGAGCAAAACAATTTTGTTTTTTAGCACTTGGACGAAACATTTTTGCTTAATTGTCTCGTTTTTTTTTTTTTTTGTTTGGTGTTCATAGTAAATAGTTAATCGTATGAAAATTTTGTTCGGTAATATCTTTTTTGTCGATACTTCATCTTTATACTCGTAGAATTAATCACTTTTTAAAACGTAAAAATACATTACTCGATCATTTGTATAATTAGTGTAATTAATTTTTTGTCGGTAAATTAAGAAATATAGGCTTATAATTTTAAAATAGTTTTATTATATAGTAATTTTTGGAGAGTCATCAACACACATTAACCCTTGTGTTCATACCCGGGTACCCGGGTGCCCACTGCGATATATTTTAGTGATAAAAACTGACAAATAATAACAATTTTTTTTTGAGCTCCCGGATCCTCGTTATTAAAGTGAAAAGCGAACAAATCATGTATTTAAAAAAATTTTTTTATTTATTTATTTTATTTTTTTCATTGGCTTAAACTTGAGCCATCGCATCGTGCGCACCCGGGTACCCGGGTACCCACAACAGTATTTGTATGAAACACGTTTGAAATTAATTTTGTTCAGGGATGATAATTGATTTTATTATTAAAACAAGGAAATACAACACATGTTTATTTACAAATAGTATTATTTATTGCATTCTATACATTTTACAACATGAGCTGTGTGCTCATCGCAAACCGGTCGTTCACATTCACTGCAGCTCTTCCGCGTTTTTCGTCGTCTTTTTATTGTCATTTTGTAACATAAGTAACAGGATCCAGTAATTTTCTTTCTTCCAGTTTTGTGCGTTGCAACCGATGGACCAGGGTCTTGCGTTACCCATGTTATTTCACGACCTATGATACTCTCAATGGCAATTTTTGTAGTATAATTACGCATCACTTGAGGATTCGTCATACGTTCTTCAATCATTGGCTTGGCAAGTTCTTCACTGAGTTTGCGTAGAAACAGACGTCGTTCCGCTGTTTTCTTTTTAATCATTTTATTATTTTCATAATAAATTAGATATGCCGCGAGTGCAGCGATGTCTAATATGTTGAAGAACATTGCCATTGGCCATCTTGAACTGCGCCGCTGACTTGTATATCTTCTGAGCATTTGGTCCATAGTGTCAACGTCAGTTTTGTATTTATTATAATAACTGATGATGTCAGGCTTCTTCTTTGCATCATCACCCACAGACATATCTGAATGCATTGTCGATATCAGAATTACTGCTTTATTTTTTTTAGGTACGTAAGAACACATCGTTACTTTGTCGTGAAATCCAAAAACTGTCGAGTATTGCTCTCGTGACTTACTTCCTGCCATCATACCAGGGATGCATGGTTTATTTTTCTTTATTGTTCCAACAATGGTGGTAAAAGTAAAAACTACAAAAAAGTTTTGTAGTTTTCTTTAAAAAAATTCATGAAAAAAGGCCTTTTTGTTGAGCTACAAGCGGGGGTAACCCCTTAACTTATTTTTCATGTTAAATACATTTCTACAGCATTTTCTGTTTTAAAACTCTCTCAAATACTCAATAACAATGTATATTTTAGAGAAAAAATTTTCTAAACACTTTTTAGTTAATCAAAATATTAAAAAATTAAAAATTTTATGAAATGGGTACCCGGGTACCCCGGGTGCCAAACGACGTTAGTAAGTTTGGGTATGAACACAAGGGTTAAATAATGTCTTTTCTTACATTTAATGAAACTAAAATTACAGCAGTACACATTTTACATTTGAGAAATAATTAAGGAAAACCTTTTAAGCCATTTACACTCTTCAAGAAATGTTAAACAAGGATGCAAAGACTAGAAAAATAAAAGTGCAAATCAACAAATTAAAGTACTTCCGCAAATTGTACAAACTTTATTCAATTAACTTAAAACCTTTAAAAATCAGGTTAAACTTGAAACCTCAAAAAAAAAAAAAAAAATCAAACTCCATTGCGCGCTCGCATCAAGCAAGACACAGCGAAAACAAAACAAAATAAAAACGAAGAAAGAGCTCCCCGCGCTTCCCGATGAAACGCGCTCGCATTTAAATGTACCATCGCGTAAATGTAAAGAGGAAGCCGTGTCCTCCTCGGTAACCGTTTCTTTCCACGAAGGGACAATGAGTCTCGCCGTTCGTCGGGGCGTCCGGGCATTCCGGGGACGCCCCGGTGTATACGAGGGTGGAACGACGCATAGGGATCTACGTTTCTCTCACTTTCCCCTCCCTCTCTCCCACCCACTCCTTATTTTTCTCTCTGCTCTTTCTTTCTGGCATCGACAAAAAAAAAATAGGGGTTCCCCCTTCGTGTCGAAGAATCCCCGGACGCATTTTTCGGCTTCTCCTTTCGATGATCTGTATCGCGTTCGTACACTCTCTGCGTCGCTTGTTTTTTTAAGTTCTTTTTTTTTTAGTTTTCTTTTTTTATGACAGCTTCGAAGGGATGGATACGACTACCTGTCTTTTTTCTTTCCAAGATCCTTTGTTTTAAGAATTGGAAATTCGAAACGATCGGACAAAAGATCAAATTTGCGGTTTTGTCGATTTTTGCTGATTAAATGTTAATTGATTGTTAACGAATTATTATTATTTTTGAGTTATTTACTCAAGGATAGTATGATTTTTGCAGTAAATTATTCAACTCTTTGATTTTTTTCTATAAAAAAAAAAAAAAATAAAAAAAAAATTTCAAAACACTTTACCGAAATTCGTCAATATCATCCATTCGATATTGCTTGCTCAAACAGAGATTTAAAAAAGAAAAAAGGAAAGGTACATATGCGTGTGTTCGTTCACGTTGTACGTATATCGATAATCCCATCTACAAGTATATATCCATCCAACAATTAAATTTTTATCAGGAACTCGGTCTCAAATTACTGCTTCAACACCGTCTCACAATGCTCGACGACCAGTTCTTAAATTCCTGCGCGCGCGTTCATTTCTCTCTCTATCTCACTACATACCTGGCCTTCATCTACATCTCTCTCGCACTTATACACACAGTGGGGGTTTTGTCTCTTCTTTTTTTTCTCCCTCGCCACACATACCAGATGGCGAGGGGGGCCAAGTGTGTAAAAGAGCAAAACACACCGATAGAGCGAGAGAGCGAGAGAGAGAGAGAGCAGACAGAAAAGGGACGAGATGATTTCGAAGGACGAACGCGCTCTGCGCGAACTGTTATTTATGGGGGAGTCTCCACGTCTCTTTCTCTCTCTCTCTCTCTCTCTCTCTCTCCCTATTTCTCCCTATTTCTCTCTTTTACTCTCTGTATACAGGACCGACAGATTTTTAGTTTCTTCTTTTTAAACTCTCTTTCCTTCATCCTTCTCTCCTACTCTCTTTCTCTCCCTCTCTCTTTTGCTACACCACTCCATTTTTGTACTTTATACCTCCTACCGCCCTGTAGCAATGACTCGGAATATTGGGAAAGAGAGTCGACGAGTTCTACAACGGTTGGAGAGCAGGTTTATATGTATGGCTGCTTTTTATGCGAGTTCCACGCGTCGATGCTATGTATATACAGTGCACCAGAACTGCTGTATTTCTAGTTTTTTTCTTTTTTTTTTTTTTTTTTTTTTTCTTTACTCCTTTTTTTCGGTGAACATTTTTATGTTTCATATCTTGTCTCTCTCTCTTTCTTTTTTATGGTACTTCCTCTCTCGTGCATAATCTGAGCCTCGATTTTTCGTTTATTTATGACTCGGCTCGTTTGTGAGTCTCGCTGCAATGTTTGATCGAAGTCCGGCATTATAATCGAGTTTATTTTACATAAAAATAAACGAATATCCGTATTTCAGCTGCATTAAGAGTTTTAAAATTCATTACAAGTATATAAATATAAGTGGAAAGAAAAAGTAACCGAAATAAATCTTCGAGGCAAAACTATGCGATACATTTTTCGATAAACCGTTCGCGCAGCAAAACTCGCTCGTCCGACATACATTTTTTTCTTCTCCTCGCAAACGTTAACCGATCTCGTTTTCCGGTACGGTACACAAACGTACACGAGAACGCATCATCGGTCGATCGACCGATCTATTACTCTCTCTTCTTCCTCCCCGGCGCCATTTTCCTCCCGCGAGGCGTGTCGTCAGTCAATCCGCTCGCGAGACACTTAACAACCTCTCTTTTTCTCTCTCTCTCTCTCTCTCTCTCTCTATGCCATGATAGATAAAAAGAAAATGTGGAGAAAAAGATAGAAAAAAATACTGTACTTTGTTCGGGAACGAGTATCGAAGCTTCGTAATCGAACGAGACGAATATATGTACGTGCCTGCGCGAATGTATCTTTCTTTTTAGTGTAAGGAAACGATGCTGACTTTTATAGAAATCTGTCAAATTGTGTTTTTTTTTTTTTGGGTTACCGAGCGAATTCTTGGACTTTAATTTATTTATAAATTTTGTATAGAAACGTACTTTTTATAATGAATTTATAATTTGTAGTTTTTATTAGCGTGAAAATATATAATTTCAAAGTAAGTAAAAAATTCCATGATTAAAGTTCAATTTTATAAGAAAGATTTGATGAAAATTTACAAGCTCAAAATTTTCAACAAAATTTTATAAAATTCAAAATAATAAGTAAAACGATAAACTTAAAGCAGCTCGTTGACATATAATATTTATTTACTGTACATTATCGGCATTTCAAATTAGCAATTAAAAATAAGGTACATACTACAACGTTACTTCGCAACTTTATGAATTCAAAATAAAAGAGAGAAAAAAAAAAAATTACAAGACTGTAAGTAACTCGATTCGGCTTTGAAATTTCCATGACTCAGGGACAGGTCATTAAATCAAATTAAGCGAAAGCAAAATATCCAAGTATCCCAATGTTAAATTAATAATCCGAGTCCTTCGTCCATTGATTCCCGATGATAAAAAGTGAAACTTCAATTAAGTAATATTTTTCATCGTTTGAAGCAAAAATTGACGTTGCGTAACCAACGAGCTCGAAAATTAACGTCAAACTTCAACCTCGAACAAATAACGAAATATCGAAACGATTCGATAAAAGGTGGTAATACAAAATGACAATCGAGAGCAAAGTAGACGTGTAACAACAGCAACAACGAACGATGACGCGCATACGTCTCTAACTTGTAAAAATTGACCTCTCTGACCGCTTGAGGAATTAAAAAGAATTCGGCGCTCGTGTTTGCCTTGCTTCGTGTGTAATTTGATGGATCGATTCGCGACGAACGTTAAACTTACTCGTTTGTACGTATTGGTAAACGCGTCTGCGTTTGTTTCGATTATCGTTTAAAGTTATAATTTTGTGATGTGTTTTAGTTTGACGTTTAAGAAACTATAATACAATGGTAAGCAAGGTAACATCGATGCTGTGGAGGTTTAACGTTAACGATATTTGAAAAATTTCGTGTATCATATTATATTGCTTAAAAATTTATAAATTTCATTTAATCTCGGTACAATTAACACACCAAGGATAGAAAAAAATGGTATTATCGCGAGAGCAGGATAAAAAATGCGAAAATTCTTCCCTCGACGCAAATAACGTTTTCTTCGCCGGCTTCGTTTTCTTCTTGATATGTAGTTCGTAAACGGACACGAGTGACTCGGATCAAACATACACATCTATGTACGAGTATACGCTCCTTCTTGCATCGAGAAACGGTTTGTAACCTACGGGAAATGAAAAAAGACGACTAACGAGAGAAGGAAAAAAAAAGACAGACGCGTCTTCTTTTTTCTTCGGTTAATTTCGCGTCCTGTTTTGCGCGATTAGCAAAACTTGATATTTTATCGAAATTATGAGTCGTGTGCAAAGCAATTCGAGCTTTGCAAGGAAGTCGCGAGAAAATCGAAAATATTAAAGGCCTGTGCGCCTGTCGAGAGGAACGACAGATAAATTGTCGTCGTATTCTCGTGCGTCTCTCGTTATTCTTTCGATGGCAGGTGACGAAGTTAACGATATAATACCGGACGCGACGTTATGGTTATCGTATTTAGTTTGGTTTTTAAAAATCGCGTGTGTGGAAATACCACGTAATAATGGAATCGTAATTTTTTCATAGTTAAACGATTAAAAATAACGAAAATTGTTATTGAACGTACATGTTTTACTTCGTCTCTTGTAAACTTATAACGTAGCTAGCATTAATGCATATCGACGTGTCAAATGTTGAAAAAGAAGAATTTATTCCCATCTAATTTAAGCTCCTGATCTACGCATAAAAATTTCGTAACTTCTACATTCTAATTTCAATACATTACCATGAAGACCTCTCCTCACTATCACTCTCACTTTCTCTTATTCTGAACGACAAAACTAAAGCAGAGTGTGTGTGTGTATATATATATATATCTACAATGAGAAGAAACTCTCGCTCGGTCAAATACGAGTTAACCTCGAGTGCGTTCGGCAGTAGCAGGTGCTCTACCAACTTGGTGAAAAAGAGGGAGAGCAAAGTGTTTCCAGCTGCTGCTGCTGCTGCTGCTGTTGCTACGTACTTACATGCCTGCGTCTTTATTGTTATTTCGAAGGGAAAAATCATCGTCCGAAGAGCGATATTCGTCGTCGGGCATCTTTAAGAGAAAAATCTCTCTCTCACTCTCTCCCTCTCTCTCTTTCTCTCTCTTACGAGCGGACTGTTTTGGGAATAAGACCAGACATATTCTTGAGTTATATCCATCGTCGCTCGGCTCGACTTATTTTTTTTTTTTTATTTCACTCGGGAGATTCTCATGTGTTACGGCTTTTTCATAAAGCGTCTGGTGTACGTAATAGACAAGAAAGTCATGTTTAAAAACGATGAGTTTAGACGACCGAAAAAATAAAAAAAGAAGAGAAAAATAATCGTTAACCGCTCGCGCACGTTCAAAATAAGCGAGAAAACGAGAGTCGACCGTGAAAAAAAAGGTAGGGAGGAGGAAGAGGAGAGGGGGAGGGGGGCGTGTTGTACACATAACGCACGTGCGCGTATTGTTGTATCGGCAAATGGGTCAGCTGTGCCGTAATTCCCCGTGCAAATTCAACCGTCGTGGAGTTATATACGTTGCACGGGATGCGAAGGCGTTTTGACTTTACGGAAATAGAGGCGAGGCTCATTTGAATATTCTTTTCTTTCTTATTTTTGTGTTTCGATGCGTCGCGCGCTGTAAGAAATGTGAAAATTGTTTAAACAACAGGTGAGTTATTTGAGTATTTGAAGCTGGTATGAAATAAGATTACTAGTTTATAAATAAAGAATAAGAATCGTCAAGTAAATTTTATTACCGTTTAAAGCAATTAACCTACAATGTTCGATAAAGTACTGCTTCGAATAATTATTTATTTAACAGACCTTCGAATTCACTTTTTTCTCTCTCTCTCTCTCTCTCTCTCTCTCTCTCTCTTTTTTTAATAATACGCAGGTGCATACGCTAACATTCGCATAAATATTTAACATTCATTTCGCATAATTATTTATAGTTTATTAAAAATGCACGAATTGCATGATCGATGACGGGCAATGTCTTTCGAGTCACGCATTATTTTCTCGAGATAAGCTGCACGCATCTGTTCAGCGGTTAAGTTAACGTACGAATGAAAACGTAATTTATCCAATTATAAGTAAGAAAATTTATTTTTCAATTATCGAAAACATTTTCCTGCTTTGAAATTGGAATAAACGAGAGCGAGCGAAAAAAAAAAGAACTTTAGAGTTCAACCGCTTTAAATCGGAGTCAATACTTTATTAACATAAATATTTATAAACTGCTTTAATGAATGTATTTTCGCAACGTTAAAAAACTGCGTTCACAAAGTGTGTGCAATATAAATAAAAAAAAAAATATGATTTATTCAAAAATAGGTTAACATTACTTGCAAAAAGAAATATATATATATATACACTTAACTTTTGTCGACCGTAAGTTGTAATTTTAAATTATAGAAAAAAAAAAATAAATAAATAAAAAGAAAAAGAAATAAAAATAAATAAATTGTAAAACCTGCATAGTAATTTGTTATTCAAATTTTAATTACAATTCATTCGACGCTCGCCGCCGCCGCAGCCGCGCGGACACATTTCTATCGAGGTAAACTAATTATTCATCAACAAAACATATTAAAATACACAATTCTTATGTAACCCGTAATTAACATTTAAAACCGAGTAAAATGATTAAAATTCATCAAATAATTTCTACGAGTATATGTACACTTTTTGCTCAACATTATTTATCTTCGATGGTAAGAAATATAATTTATTTATTTATTTTTTTGCTTTTCTTTCATTTTTTTTTTTTTTTTTTTTGCATCAAAATAAATATTTATGAATGATAAATTAATATATATATATATATATATATATATATATATTCTTCGCGATAATTAATTAAATTGTAAAATTCAAGAATATTTATGAATTTCAATGTGTCACTTGTTTTAAAGGGGATGTATAACAGTCGAAATACTTTTAATTTTGAAATAGGAGACACGTCGTGAATAATGCTTGAGTAATAAAATTTTCTCGCGAAACATTGTATTTGAGCAACAATATTGTTTCGTATTTTAACAAAAGATAATTTCTTAATGTTTCACTCATTAATATCTCCGATGCAAAACACTTTTATCCTATACCCAACGAAATTTTTTTAACTATCAATTCTCAACAATAAAAAAAAAGTAGGAAAAGAAAAAACGAATTGAAACAAAAATATCGATTCTCATCATCCCTCCCTCTCTCTCTCTCTCTCTCTCTCTCTCTTTCTCTCTACTCTCAACTCGAATAATTGCGCAAGTAATAACGAATATATACATATACACACACACACATACACGAGCGTTCGCTTTTGACGCTTCTATACGAAAATAACCTTGGCAACGCTCGCTTCTTCATCTTTATTCGCGTTGGAGTATATCGTTTTTACCCGTCGAAATTCTCGGTGAGAAAGAGAACGAATGGTTCCTCGACCTCGTCAGCGGCTGTACATTATATAACCTTGGCTGTATACGTCGTCGATTTTGGTAGACTTATTTTTATTTCTTTTAGTTTTTTTTTTTTTTTTTTTTTTTTTTTCAATCGCGATTATCACGTTGTACGACGCGACAGGTGCGACGAAGAGTCTTTTACTTTTGCGCACAAGTTTTCGTATACTTTGTGGTAAAATATTTAAGACAGAGTTCGCGTCGTTTTTTTTTTTTCGCTTTCCTTAAATCGTTTGACACAGTTAGCCGACTTATTTATCGCTTATCGTTGACCTTTTTCATTTTTATGCGCGCGGTAATATTTCAAGATGCGCTTTACGTTAAGCTTTGAAAAAGACGAAAAGACAGAAATATGAAATTATCAACGTCGCTGTACACGTATCATCGACCAACATTTTAAAGTGTTGTATTTTTTTTATACTTTATTAACCGCGCATAAAAGCTTATCTTTAATCGTCAATTTTATTCCGGAATTCAATTAAAGGAGCGCGCATTAATAATTTTCGTAACAGTGTAATTTCGTAAGCACGAAGTTTATTAAAGAGTAAAGAAACGACGTCATCGTTAATGAGCTACGTATTTATTCATACATTTTCCTTATCGACGTCAACAATTTCGATGGAAATTAAAAAAAAAGGAAGAATTTACGAAGGAAGAAGAATAAACGGGTGAAAAGTTATCCTCGTATTTACAATCTACCAGCGACTCGAAATTACAAACTATGTCAGGTTAACCACATATTAAGCTCCCATTTAAAACCTGCCTTACAAATTTCAGCTCGCGTGAGTACAATTACGGGCGAAACTACGAGCAAAAACTACACAAGGCCAAAAGTAATTTTAAGCCGAGAGAGACAGAGAGAGAGAGAGCCAAGAGCCACGGAGAACAAAAAACTGATGAGAAATTCGAAAAACCGGTTCGTAGCTTTCTTATTACACTCGTGTTTCGATTTCCTTTTTTTTCATCTCGATGCCTCTCTTCGAGTTAAATTTGCGCCTTAAGGGCTGAGAAGTTTCTCTCGAGTGATTTTAATTGCGAGGGTGCCGGTAGAATTTGATGCTTGTTGTCCTTTGTTACGAAGGATTACAAGGGTGCGAAGTTTAAACGATCGCCGCTTGATTAAGTATTCGCCAGACGGAAGAGAGCGCATCGTATTTACGGTGCGTAAAGATTTTCTCGGGGGGAAGGCGCTACGATTGTTTGCCGAAATGTTTATCCGTTTGTTTTAAACGAAGGTTTGCGTCGGGAGGAGGGAGGGGGGGGGCTTGAAAATGACCGTAAGAAATTTTATAAACGCGCGCTTAAAACGATCGAATGAACAATGAACGTTGGCAAAAAGTACGACGTACGTGCGTTTAGACGATTGTATCATTAAATAGGTTTGTGAATTCGGCAATGCATCATTAATCATTTTTCATAATGCGCGCGATTTAAATGTTACTTAATCTTGAAGCAAAAAATTATCAATGATGGATGAACGCATTCAACAAATCGTTATAATTTTTCATTTCCCTAACAAACGCCGTAAACAAAGCACTCACGTATGTATACGAGACAAATTAAAAAAAAAAAAAAAAAAAAAAAAAAAAACTAAAAGGGATCGAGTAGCATCAACGCCGTAGTTCTTCCCGTAAACTTCCAAAAGCCCAGCCTCCGCAATCGATGATGTCCGTAAAAATCCGCGCGTGAATCACGCTCGTAAGATTTACCTCCTCTCCTTCCTCTCTCTCTCTCTCTATCAGCCGTTGGGTTCACGCAGACCCTCTTTCTCTCTCTCTCTCTCTCTCTCTCTCTCTCTCACAAACAGGTATAACATATAAAAGCTGCAGCGTGTATGCGTTACATGCGACTTGAATAACCGGCTTCGGTTAAACCGGTTTTCTTATAAAACTGCACACCACAGTCGAGCTGTTAGCTCGTTCCTTTTTCTTTATGGCGACTACCTCCTGCGCTTAAGAAACGTGCGCGCGCTCGACCCCCTTTTCCGTTGCTGCGTGTACATGTGTGCGACGGACGAGCGTGGAAGTGCTAACGCTAAGATGCGAGGGAATTTCATGTCGTGTGAAATTTGCTCTAGGTTTCCTTTTTTGTTTCTTTGGTGCTATTTTTTTTTTTTTTTTTTTTTCGTCGGGAATCGTTTCTTTGATTATAAGAGCTTTGTAATGAAAAGTTTTTTCGTCTCGATTATTTTTCGTTGTCTGTTCGTGGTGTAAGAATAATAAGCGTTTGTTTTTCGTTTAAAAATTTGCTCATTAATTTTAAATTCGATAGAGATTGAAGTTTCCTAGTAATACAATGCTGATTAAATTACACATACGATTTTCTATTTTGTACGAACGCCAAAGATAAGCTCATCCATGTATAAATAATGATATTGTGTATTTAATCTAATACCTTCTGTGAAAGCATTCGAAACAATTGCCGATAAAATTTTTGTCACGTTAAGTAAACGTGATACAATACATACATATATTAATTAATCTGAAAAATTCAGCGAAATTAGCCTCTATCTTTTAAAATTTGAATAAAGTTTCAGTTCCGATACCTTAATTCATGGTATAAAAATCATTTCTATCATCTTTGTTATTTCATAAACTCATTCTCAAAAATCTGTTGCACAATTTCGATAATAGAAAAAAAAAAAACTTCGTATGGCAATTAACATTTACCACAATGTATCGATACAATCCAATCCACAAGCCAATCCCACGTTGAAAATTCACAATAATTACACAACCTCGGTATTGCGATGTAGACTCTTTTCCTCTCGGTCTCATCTCCATCTCATAACCTTTCTCTCGGCTATTATACCGAAAGCGATCCCTCAAACAAAAAAAAAAAAAAAACAAAAAAAAAAACCTGATAAAGAAGGAAAAAAAAGGCAAGCATCTCGACCCTCTCGACAAAAAAAAAAACAGAGAAACAGTGTACGAGTAAAAGGAGGAGGAAGAAGAAGAAGAACCCCGACGAAATGAGGCGGTACGCGCGTCGGAGGAAGAAGAAACTGCATCGAAAAACCGGTCCGACGAGTTTTGCCTTCGAGCTCTCTCTCGCTCTCTCTCTCTCTCTTTCTCTTTCTCGCCTATTTATTCGCGTGCGCGCGCAGAAATAAGAAGGAGAAACTCGATCGCGAAAACAAAGAGACGACGAGAGGCACCCTAAGAAAGATAAATAGAGAGAGGGAGAAAAGAGTTTGACCTACGTCGAGAGCTCCCATCTCTCTCTTTCTTTCTCTTGCTTTCACGAAGACTTGCTCGGACGGAAGGAGCTACGTAGATCCCGAGAACTGGACAGGTTGATGGGAGAGATTAGAACTGGGAGAGCAAGAGATGCTTTGTTGCTGCTGCTTCTGCTGCTGGTATTACCGAGTCGGTGCGTGGAAAGATTTTCTTCGCTCGCGTTTCGTTTGTTTTTCAACGAGGGAAATTCTATGATTTTGCAAAAATTTTTATGCGCGTTGCGATCTTGAATTTGTTTTATTTACAGGCTAGTTAAAACCTCGATTTATTTAATTATTATTGTGTGAAATAAATCTTTGTGAAATTATTCAGAAACAGTTATCACGAATCTACATTAAAATATAACTGAAAATTTGTAAAATCGAAGTATCGTAACGGCTGCCAAAATTAAACCAAACGCCGAGTGAAAAATTAACGCCACCTATAGGTAATATAAAAAAAAGTCGTCTGCTTTTCAAAAATTCGATTCAATATTAACTGAATTTTAATTGAAATATGATAATGGCCTTATGAATGATGAACAAGCGATTTTATCGACTGTCGAATCTAACCGGAATCAAAAATAGAGCTCACTTCGTGAAGCTTCGTGTACCGAGCAATTTATTCTTTTACATAAGTGATGAGTTAAAAATTTCACCGTCTACTTCTTCGCTATGATCGTTTTAGGCATATATGTGCATATATCTGTATATATCTGTATATATACGTAATCGTGTTATCAATCGGGAAACCAAAATAGCGGTTAATCGAGGCAAGTCGAGAGAGACGCGAGAGACGAAGCTTATCGGTGCCGAAGACCGAATAAAGCCAAGAGATTACCGGCCAAGTTGCAATGCTTACCAGATTAATTAATTATGCGAGTATAGTCATATCGTTGTAACACTACTTTTAAATTATTAACGGTAAATGAAAAGGAAAAAAAAAATCTTAAATATTATGCATAAAAAATATTAAAAAAAAAAAAAAAAAAAGCGTTCAACATTTATTTTCGAGAAATCGCGGTAAAGTAAAAATAATCGAACAAGCGGATTAAGAATTTTCGTTTCCTTTATGACAAACTTAGATTAAAATTGACAACAGTGGAAAAACTCGACGGCAGTGCCGTATTAAATTAGTGAGATTATACGCTAGAAATACTTTTACGCCGATAAAATAAAGTTTCGTTGAAAAAATTTTGCAATTCACGAGAAAGGAAAATTTAACTTGGAAATTTTAATATTTCAAGCAGCACAATATCGAATGAATTATTATTAAAACAAATATTTTCATTGCCGATGGACTATTAAAATTTAACCGCTTAAGCTTCGTGTAAAAACTTGGACGAATATGGCGAAAATTATTTTGGGATAAGTATAAATATTTGAATAAACTTACCAAATCGATGGAACAATTAACGAGAAGTATAACAATAATATTAATAGAACAAGGCAATGATAATCGAAGAAGTAAAACTCGTTCTTACCTGAAACAAAAAGAAATACAAAATTTATGAGATATTTACGATACGTAATTTTAAAATCGATGTTTAAACACTGAACTGAAGAAAAAAAAAAAAAAAAAAGAAAATTTTTATTCTATTTCCACATCGCACGCAGTCAAGTTTGCTTTTTCATCTTGTACAAAAGCCGTGGTAAAATCGTAAAAAATCGGATTACACACGGCGGAGGTGTGAAAGTCGATTTTTTTCTCTCTCTCTCTCTCTCTTCTTTTAATCGATTAACGCTGCTATCAATAATAATCAATTTGAATGAAACCGGTTTTCGCATTATGCAAAGGCGCGAGAAAGAGAGATAGCTATTTTTATCGACAACAAAGAACAATACAAATGCAACTTGGCACCGATGCGAGTTTTAACGAGTCAATTGTTCCCTTTCAATTAATTCTAGGAACTGCACAATTCTTTTTTTTTTTTTTGTATCTTCATTGCATATTGCAATAGTCGGATATTTCAATAATAAACAATCGAATAAAAAACGGAAAAACGAAAAAATGGGCAGACTAATGAATAAAGGAAATAAAAAGGGAGAATCGGCAATATTTTGCGCTATCAGCCGCGCGAATACTCGTCGGAAACTTTCGACGCGTTTTACTCGTTCGTGGAATACTCGAGAGCTTTTTATCGGTGCTTCTTCCTTCCTGCATCCGACCTTTTGCGCGACTGATTTGTCCCGCCTACGAGATAATCGTCGTTATCGTATAGTTCGTTCGCGCGAGTGTTTACGCGTTTCGTTTTTTTTTTTTTTTTTTGTTTTTTTGTTTTTTTCTTCTCGTCAAGTGTTTTTGCCGGTGCGTGAAAACTTTTCAAGTCGTTCGACCTAATTATTGAAATACTTTATAACGAATTCCGCCAATACTTTTTTAGTTGTAGACTGGTAATGGGTAATTTTAAATATTTAGGTCGAAATTTCTACTCAAAACATTGAATTAACCCAATGAACATTAGTTAATTTTCCATATTAGCAAGACATGTCTTTTTCCTTCGCGTCTTATTTAAGTAAGCGTTAATTAATTTAATCGTCGAGATTATTTTTTCAAATACAAAATACTTAACGCGAAGATTCGAATGAATTAGAACGACGCAACTAATACACGATGTGCATCGACGTCGAAAGTTTAGCATTAATTTACGAATTTACGCGTAAGCGTTGCACCCAAATATCGAAAAGAAACACGAGAAAATGAAGAGGAAAGAGAAGAAAGAAGAAAAAAGAGCACACGAGCATAAAACCATAAATTGCGAATCCGTCGCCGAGGGAACGAACAAGCACGCATACACATACACACGCGCGCGCGCGCGCGCACGTGTGCCTTGGAAAGACAGAAAAGAATAAATTTAAAGCCGAACGGTTTGAGGAAGAGCGTGAGCGAAAAAAAGAAGAAAAAGGAGAGTAAAAAAAAAAAAAAAGAGAAGCGAAAGGGGAAACGAGAAAGACGAGTTGTTAAGCAGATATAGCCGAGTCTCGTAAATATGAAATTTGAAAGGCCGGTGATAAATAGTCGCGGCGAGCGAAATGGCGCGTATATAAAGTTGAAGTTAAACGAAAAGGAAAGAAAGAGAGAAAGGCAGGAAGAAAGAAAGAAAAAGGATGCCTCGGTAAGAAAGACAAGCAAGAAAAATAAATAGTAAGGGGGTATATATGCGAAGGAGATGGAAGGGAGAAAAGAGTTAACAGATACAGAGCACGAAAGAAGGCAGAAGTGAAAGAAGAAGAAGAAGAAGAAGAAGAAGAAAAAGTTTGGGGTACCGTGATCCGGTCGGGATTTGCGCCAAAGTTCGATCTGCATATTGTGCTTTGCGCGCGTGTGTAGTTTGTCGCGTTTGTGTGGGTGAAAGAAGGGAATAATGATCGTTGTATACGTATATTCGAGAGTTACCATTGGGGAAGTGAATGGGATCGATTCGTTTTTCTCGTTTCTTTACTCTCTTTTTTTTCATCGACAGGTTGCGGCTTAGGCTTTTGATTCCTTGCATGCTCAATCGATTCTCGAAAGGAATGAATGATAATCATTTTAATGGAGTTTTTGTTTTCGTAACATCGTCTATGATTTGGTAATATATCGCCTTTAATAAAATTATACAACATATTTGGATTTAAATTTTGTTTATTTATTAAATTAGAATAACGTTACGTTTATATTTATTTTACTTAAAGCTATATGATATATTATTATTGCCTAATGGATAATTTATTACCTAATTAATTTATGGTGAATATTCAAATTAAACCACAGATATTACGTATTTTTTTTCAGAATAATAAAAACAAGAAAAATTAAATTACATAATCAAAAAAGCTTTTTATCTGCGTCCTTTTTCGCAACGGCAAAGTCAATTTAGTTTTTCACTTAATTCACTTAATTGACTTTCAAACAACCAAAAAGAAAAGAAAAGCCTTTAATCGAGCAAATAAACACACGGTAAAGTTCTTTATTAATTCGTCAGTTTCGACAAAACAAGCCTTTAATAACCGACGAAAAAAAAAAAAAAATTAACCAAAAGTTAAAATAAACTCGATATGGAAAAAAAAGAAAGAAAAAAAAAGAAAGAAAAAAAAAGAAAGAAAACAAGCGTCGTACACGTATATATATATAAAAAGTTTCGACAATATTCACACCGCGTGTACACATATCCCAGTCCGTCGAGTAGGAGACTCTCGTTCTCGCACGTCTGGGGTGTTATACCTTACTCCTTCTTAATATTCTCGACGAGCTGTTCTCGTGCGCTCTCGAGCCTCGTAGTCGTCGTCGGCTTCCTCGAGCTAAAGTCACGAGGGAATTAAATTCGAAATTCCGAGTGCGCGACGCGCGCGCCACTTAAAACCGACGCTCATTCGGGGGAGGGAAAGAGAAAGAGAAAGAGAAAGAGAAAGAGAGAGAGAGAGAGAAAGAGAGAGAAAGAAACGCTTATAGGTATGCTCACTGCGAAAGGGAGACGACGCCGTTGGAATTTTTTAATTTTTGCCCGTTCCTTGTTTTTTTTATTTCTTTTTTATTTTCTTGTTTTCTCTTTCTTTCTACTTTTTATTTAACGCTTGCGCTGCGCCTCCTCCTTGGATACTGGTTTATTTTTCTTTTTCTTACGCTAGTTCGCGCATGCAGGAATTCGATAGGCGAAGAGGATTTTTGCACAAAAGGTCGAAAGTTTACTTTTCAATACGCGCGCCGTATTGAGATAACGTTGACTTGAATTTATTTTAAAATTTAGATGAACTTTATTTTAAATTTTGAAAAAGATTGGTTTTCAAGCGTAAAATAGAATGTTTAACGATTCTGTGGAATTCATTTTTATTGAAATTTAGAATGTAGGTTTAGCGAAATTTTAAAACGTCGAAGTTTAAAACATTAACTCTCTTAATGTCCTTAAACATCTTATCCTGCAACATAACTTATCATTTTTCAGATAAAAACAAAACCTAAACCTCGAGAGCGTACACCAACCTTATAATAATAATGAAAAATAATTCCCGAGCCGTTATCAAGATAAAAATTTTAAAGAATGATCGATGATAAACAAGACCGAGTGAGCATCTTTTCTCGCTCAATCGTTAATTCGTTTAAAAAACCCCAGGTATCGAAGCATTACGTTGCGAAGACACGCGCGCATCGTATCGACCTTGTCTCTCTCTCTCTCTCTCTCTCTCTCTCTCTCTCTCTCTAATCCGTTTCATAAAACGCGACGATGTATTTTTAGAGAAATCGCTCGCAGGTATATATATATATATACATATATACATACATACAAGTATACGTTGTTTTATCACTCGTGCTTTTTTATTTTCTTTTTTTTTTCGTTTGTAATTTCGCTCCGGTATAGTATTATAAGAGTATAGGGAAGAGAGAAAGGAAAAAAGAGGTTACGGTCGCAGGCATAATAATTTGAATGATTGGAAGACGCCGTATAATACGTCACACTTTCTTTCTCTTTCTCTCGATATATTTTTTCTATCCATTGTCTGTTATTACAACGTTTATTCGTTTATTCTTTGTTGTTACGTTGCCTTTCTAAAGCAAGTGATTCTTGTACTTTTTTTTTTTTTTTTAATACATTTCAATAAATTATACTTTTTAACAAGTTTTTAAAATAAACTATTAATAAATGAGTAGCATTCGTAAATTAACGGTTATTTATTTCGCACGAAAACATCGAGTTTTATTTTAAACAACCTGACTGAATTATTAATACACACATACTTCGAATTGCAAATTATTTTAAAAGCCGCTATTATTTCACGGACGACGACGGTGCCGAAAAGTTATATACGAAAATATTTTTAAACGCATTCCCACGATTTTATAAATATTTTTCGGGTTCGGTTATAAACAACGTATGCGGGCCAATTTTTCATCGGTGGGACAAAACACACGCACGAAAATCGTAGAAAATTATAAACACGGAAAACAATGATAGCCACGAGCGAACATCCAAAAATATAATCGACAAAATACACGCGATTATTATTCGAAGCAAGAAATTTTCTTGCCAAAAATTCACGACGTAAAACAATCGTAAAATAAAATTTCGCAACGTGCATATACATGTAAAATTTGTATGTATTTCCTCAACGAGTTTAAATGCACGTGTGGTACGGTACATGTGGTGTACACATACATATATACGCAAACGCGAAGAGCTCCGTCATTCGCTTTCTCGCGTACACGTATTAATGACTCTTGAATTGTTTTGTTGCGTGTCTCGTGGAATAGGAGAAGGGGGGGGGGGGGAGGGGGGAATGGCGAGAGGGAGAGCAAGAAACTTTTATGCACTGACTCTCGGGGGCTTTGACATTGAAAAAGTTTATCGCGCGGCAGTTGGATGCCTCGGAACTGTTTTACGTTTTAATTGTAACGATTTTAGCAAGACGAAGACGCACGCTCCGTTACCTTTTCTTAAAGTAATTTGCGTTTTCGTTGCTCGGTTGAATTATTTTTGACGTCGCGTTTTTAGAGAAATTCCGCAATATCATTCTAGTCGCTTGTAGTCGATGAATAAACTCGATTCTCTCGACCTTGACACTGAATGACAACGAAGCGTTCTATTCTTACAAAAGAACAAGTTTTCTTTATTTACACATTCTTATTGTACGGAAATCTATATATATATATATATATATATATATATATATATACTTTTTTTTTTTCAACGAAATCAATGAACGAAAGCAGATGGAGAAAAGAGTAAAGCATCAAACATCGATACCATTTACAACTCTAACACGAGACAATATCAAGACGCGTGAATCATCGACGCTTGCCAACCTTGCAACAATATAAGCCACACTCTCTCGCCTTTTCTCGGATTCTCGCCTTGTTACGATACTACATAAGAAAAAAAAAAGAAAAAGAAGGAGTGGAAGTTTCTTTTCCGTGCGCATTCCTCGTGCTCTCTCTTCCTTATCGTGACCCCACGCACGGCGTAATGGCGCACTTCCTCCTTCAACTTGACTTGACTCGACGACGTGACTCCCTACGCGGACCCTACATCGCGCGTACTTAATTTCCTCGAAGCGTATAGTACTTGTCCGTCCGTGCGCGCGCGCGCGTGTGTGTGTGTGTGTATGCGTGTGTACACATGCGAAAGCGTAGGGAGAATCGATGCTTTAGCGACAAGTGGATTGATTCCGGACTTTTTTTCTTTCTTTTTTTTTTCGAAACGATTATTCGATAAAAATGTCGTTTGTTGATGAGGTTCTTTATTTTTGTTTGGGTTGACGTTGAATGTCTATTTTATCGTTGATTTTTGTTAAAATGTGTGTCGAAACTTTTATTAAAGTTTATCTTAATTAAAAAGAAAAAATGATGAATTATTATACAATTTTCTTTAAAAACATTGCGACACGCGTCGATCGTAATTGCTCATCCTTAAAGTCCTCCGATTAAAGCGAAATGCCATAACTTTCGTTTAAAATTTTCGTCTTTAGGATCGACCTTTAAAAACAACCAAGTTTAACGAGCATAAACCGAGTCCGTTATTTTGTGCACCTGGCGAAGAAGCTTTCATTCTTAAATTCCTTAACCTTCCTATACTTCGCGAGCCATCTGTGCGACGAGGTGCACTTCCTACGTCCTTTTCTTTCCTTACCACTGCTCTCTTTTTTTTGCAAAGGTGTTTTTTTTCTTTTTTCTTTTTTTTTTTTTTTTTTTTTTTGTCGACATGCTGCGTAGGAGGCGTTGACTCGTTCTTTTTTTGTTTTTTTTGTTTTTTTTTTTTTTTTTTTTCACGTATGAATGAAGAGCTCGCGGAATTTAAATGAAACGTTGAAAAAACGTCGT
The DNA here is from genome assembly GCA_949987625.1 of Chalcis sispes. Taxonomy (NCBI): domain Eukaryota; kingdom Metazoa; phylum Arthropoda; class Insecta; order Hymenoptera; family Chalcididae; genus Chalcis; species Chalcis sispes. The sequence goes on along the minus strand of OX465098.1, from coordinate 15,042,584 downwards.
TGTGCTTTGTAAATCGAAGAGTAAGGAATTTTGACGTTTTGACGCGCGATATTTATCTCGTGATTATGCATATGTGAATAGATAACTCAAGGTTGAGCATTTGAATATTTAATCTCAAATGAGATATGTTTTTTTACTCAAATGTCCTCTAAACGTATTTCGAATATATTTCATAATAATTTACTTTATCTATAAAATATTCTGACTGTTTAATAAACTAAAATTTAATTAGTTTTAAAATATATATAAATTAAGTATAATAGTTTAAAAGACAAAAATAATCAACGTTTCTCTCCGTTACATTTTATAAAAAAAAAAAAAAAAAAAAACTATATTCTCCCAAGCTATAAACAAGTTTCGATTAATTCGTAAAGCACAAAAAGTAAAAGAAAAGAATTAATAATAAAGGCAAATGTAATAACGTACTATTATCCACGAAAAAATAAACGCGGCGCCGAAGAATAAGTAACGAAAAGTAATAACGCCCCGAATATTCTTCGATAAATAACCGAGTGAAGGAGAACTGTGTCAGCTTCGATAACAACTCGGTTAAATAAGCGAGCGCCTCATCGATTTTCCTGTAAATACTTTGTCGTCGCTTTCCGCTCGCGACGCGAGCGATGAAAGTTATAATTCTCAAGTTTATTGCATACGTGACTTTTGTTTTCTTTGTTGTTTTAAAAGAGGATGATTAAGTATAGAGTTGACATTAAAGTTATAATCTATTAAAATATTTATAAAGTAATCTACTTATTGGAAGGTTTTAAAAATTGATTTTTATAAAAGTAATAAGTTGCGATTAAAAATAAAAAAATAACTCTATTCGAACTTAATAATTGATCAGGACAGCTACTAATAATCGGATTAAGTAAACAAATAATTTAAAATACTGGAGTAGAATCAATCCAATCTTGTAAACATTAACTCCCAAGTTCACGGAAAAAAAAATAATACACAACATACGAGTATAAATGCGTAATAACACGAGAAATATCACATGCGCGAAAAAATTTATCATATCCGCGAACTTGAAGCGTCTGTGTGCAAAAGGAAATTAAAGATTACACGAAGAAAAAGAACGAGAGAGAGAGAGAGAAGCTCGAGTTAGCGAGTTGTAACGTATGTACGCATAAAGTGAGGGAGAAAGAGAGAGAGAGAGAGAGAGAGAGAGAGAGAGAGAGAGAGAGAGAGAGAGAAGGAAGAGGATTCCGGGATATGAGTCATCGGTATATAGGAGCAGCTACTGAATAAACGCAGCGGCGCACTAGGTCGAGGACCTTTTCACGGAAACGGAAAAGTATATTATAAAAGCGAGCTCGAGCGTGTGAGTTGCGTTATTAAGCTATCTCTGTTTATCTCAACGTCTATATGTATATCTATATACGAGCTTCTGTGTATCTGCACGCGATGTTTATATCTTCTTCTTTTTTTTTTCTTTTTTTTTCTTTTTTTTTCTTTTGTTTTTTTTTTTTTTTTTGTTTTTCGCGGAACGATTTATCCATGGGAAATTCGCGTTTGCGTGATGGACGAGTTTAATTTACGAGTGCACACGCGCACGAGCATTGGCTTCTTTTTTTTGTGTATATAGGGAAATTATACGCGTGTGTGCTTGCGTTTGAGGATATAAGATTCGGCGATGCGAAGGTGAGACGGTTGGTTTTACCGAGAAACGGAGAATAAAAATTATTGTGAATGTTTGTGCGTGAACGGATTGAGAATTTAATTTCTGCCGCGGAATGAAGATGCCTTCTTTTTTTTTTTCTCTTTCCGTTCGTTCTTGGTACGTTGGCTGTGAATCATCGAGTAGTGTTTGTTTGCATACGATGATTGAATTATTTTTGGACAGTGAAATTGTAAGATCGGATAATAGTTTGCTGGAAATAATTTGCGATTCGAAGAAAGATACTTTAAAATAATAACTTCAATCTAGCCTACAGTTTATGAATAAATTTTTATATATTTATTAATTACGTGAGATATTTAATTTTTTTTTTTTTTTTATTATTTATTATTTTCTATCAAGAAAAAAATTATTCAAAAGAAATTCACAGAAAAAATGTATCGTTAAAGATTATACATTTTTTACATAATTACGACAAAACAATATCTCAAAATAATAATCCAATCGATCCTCCAACCTTTCACATTCAATCAAATAAAGTGAAGCTTAATTTTCCCATAGAAAACTATAAAAATGAAAAAAAAAAAAACAAAAAAAAAAAAAGAATTTAATAACTCACACTCGCTATTATCGCACTCATTTCAATCGCAAAATAAGCAAACGAGCCCCGCGTAAAAAAGTATAACCAACAACTCGTCACCTCGATGTATGTACACACACACACACACACACACACACATATATATACATACTTTAACCAATGCAAAACCGGCATTCGAGCACAAGGTCGACAGAAAAGAGAAAGAACGACGTCTTCGTCGTAAACTCGCTCCTCCTCTCTTACTCTTTTTTTTTCGCTGTTGGTGGTAGAGAGGAGGGGGGGGGGTTCTCCCTTAGAAACCGGTGCGACTGGTCGTCTCTTATTCCGCGCGAGGAAAGAAAGCAAAGCGAAAGACGGAGAAAAAAGAGAATAAGGAATTTCAATGGCTGTACGAGGTAGACTAGAAGGAAAGAGAGACTCTCGCTCACGCTCTCGTGAAATTTTTGGCTATTGAACTTTGCACACTATTTTTGGCTTGCGTGCGCGTAAGTGGACGATGTTCCTCTCTCTTTTTCTTTCTCTTTCTCTTTCTCTCCCTCTCTCTCTCACTCTCTTTCTCGCTCTCTCACTCTTTCTCTTTCTTTTGATGCGAAGATGCACACGCGCGCGCGCGCGCGCACTCACATACGTATAAGCAATCACCGATGTTTCTGCTGCGCTCTTCATTCATTCGATTATGGCGACCGACGCGAAAGAATTGCTTCACGTGTGTATATTTTGTGCATTAGAAGCGAGAGAGGAAAAAGAACGCGTTCTTGTTAATTGTGCTTCGACTGGAAATGTGATTCTTTTGTTTTCTTCAGCTTCTTTTTTTTTTTTTTTTTTTAATTTTTCCGTGCGCCGTTCTTTTCATGAATAATTCACCGGGAATTTCAGTCTCGAATTATTGGTGGTTTTTTTTTCTTCATCTTTGTAATGCTATTTTAAAATTTTAATACACGATGTTTAAGAAGTTATTTTATTTTTAGTTTGCTATTATGTGTGAAATGTGCAAAATAATTGAAATTTTCTGGTGTTAATTAATTTTTTAATTGTGAATAAATGATTATAGACAATGAATGAGGTAAATGCGTAAACATACGTTTCTAAATATGGCTAGTATATATAAATATAGCTGTTTATAAACAATAACGTTCATTGGAATTACTTCCTTTACCTTGTTTTCGGTACTCGCACATAATAATAGTCGTTTAATATAATGTCCTGCAATCTATTCACTCTTATCGCAAATGTAAAATTTCAACGATATTTCAACAACCAAGAAAAAAAAAAAAATAATAAATAATCGATCGTACACGTGTTGGAATGAAAACGACGCGATATCATTCCGGTACTCGGAGCCAAAATTCTCTCTCGTTCAGCTCGCACGGCGATAAAACATTCGATCGGGCGATCGTTCTCGCATCTTTCGCGCAACAACGTATAAACCATTTCCATCTCTGTCGTAACCGCATAAAACGAGATACAACGAAGCTTATATAAGCGCGCGAAATCCTAGCCAAGAAATGAAGTATTTCATAGATGCGGTGCGAAATTAAATAGTTTCGAGATTGAAGTTATAATGTATTTGTTTTTTAGTGTTATTGTGATAAAATAACGATATAGGAGTTGAACAATTGAACGAAAAAGAAATTTGTTTTTATTTTCGTATCAATCGTCAATAAAGTTTAATTGTAGATTTTTAAAAGATAAACAAAATTGTTTTAGCAATTTGACAGTTTGTTTTGTTATCGATTTATTTGTAAATATTAAAATAAATACTGCGAATCATAAGAATTTTTCAATAATTCACTATCTAATATTCTATAACCAATATCACTTAAATTAAAAACTGGAAATCAATTTCACGTTAGGAATAGTTAAAAATTCCCTTTTTCACCGCCTTCTCTCCCTGTTTTTCTTCACTACCAAAACTCGAGGAGTATAAAAAAAAAAAAAAAAATGTTCAGCTCTTTCTCCGATAATAATTTCGGTCGTTTCTCGAAAGTTAATTAAGGTCTTAACGATCGGCGCCGCCTATCTAAAGAAAGAAAGAGAGAGAGAGAGAGAGAAAGAGACCCGATTACGCATCGGAGTGTAGTAATTTGCTCAAGGTCGCGAAAATTGCGCTTTATTAATATACGGCAGAGCAAAGGAAAGAGATAAAGAGAGAGAGAGAGAGAGAGAGAGAGAGAGAGAGAGAGAGAGAGAAAATTCACAAGATCCTGCTGGCTAAAATCGTATCGTTGCGGCCGTCATTATGTACACCGATGGTTGTGTTGTTGGAAGGGTAACGGGAGGGAAATTAGCGTGCCGAGCGACTGCTTCGAGCTATAAAATTTATTTTTCTTTTTTCTTCCTTTTTTTTCGCTTTTAAAAGATTTATTTTATTTATTTTTTTATTTTCTTTTATTTTTTTTTATTTTTCTTTTTTTTTATTTGTTTTTTTATTTACTGTTTTTATTTGTACGCATAGAGCCGAGTTTTTTATTTTTTGTCGATTTTTAATAAATGTTTAGCTTGGCATTCATTTTTATTATATTATACGTAATTTATATCGTTTTCTTTTATAATTTTACGTTTTCACGCTAATTATAATTGCTTATAAACTCTGTCAACAAATAGACGTTTGATACGTTGAAACATCCTACATTATATTAAACTCACTAATTTCCAATATCTCCAAAATAATTTCACATTGCGATATAAAAGCCGATAAACCTTCGGCAAGAAGAAGAATTCCATTAAAAGAAAAAGAAGAACAAAAACAAGTAGATAATAACCAACAAATGTACGGTAAGACACTTCATCGCCCAATAAACTCATCTCGCGCAACCTCCGGCATTCGGATAAATCCAGTTTCGAAGCGAAGAGAACCTCGATTATCTCCTTCTCTCTTTCTCTTGTACGCGACCTTGAGCTTCGGTGTATACATGAGCCGATAGCGAGAGTAACTCCGAGCAAGAAAGGAAGACACGAAGGAGCCGGAGAAGTAAGGATACCCGCACGTTGTTGACCTGTCATTAGATCTCGTCTGGGGAACTTTAACTCGACTTAAGTGCTCTTCTCTTGCTCTCTCTCTCTCTCTATCTTTCTTATTCTCTTGAAAAGTGGTATCCGAGGGAAGGAGCATCAACCATTGCAGCTGCGCGTTACTCGGCCATTACGCACTCTCGGCTTGTACGTGCGTGCAAGAATCGATGCAAAGACGAAGGGAGAAAAAGGAAACGTTTCCCTGGAATGCGAGGCTGAAAATGATTGCAAGAGGTGAGAAATAGACCGTGAGGATGAAACTACGGCGAATATTCGGTACTTTATCATCGAGTTCTTTTTCTTTCCACTTTCTTTATCAGAATATTGTATATTTTTTTTTTTGAAAATTCTTACGTTATGTTGTGGATTAGTTTTGTGAGATTGATAAAGTGTACTTTACAACTAGCTCGAATTACGTTTACGTTCCATGGGATAACGTGAAAAAATTCAGTAATACGATTTCGGCGCAAAAAATTTGGTAATGAAAACGAAACAGCTGCGGCGACTATTGAAGATCCAAATTCTGATCATTTACGGCAATTATATAATGGAAATTAAAAAAAAAAAAAAAAAAAAAAAAAAAAAAAAACAACAACGAATACACATCCCTCGTATTTTCGAGGCTCAAAGGACCGTCCATTCAATTTCGCTTACGAGCTTTTCAATCACCGTCAAAACAGCACTTAAAAATCCTCGAGCGTAGGAGAGAAAGAGAGAGAGAGAGAAAAAAACGCAGAGACTCGAACCCCTCAAACACCGATCTTAAAAACGTAAAGAAAGGAAGAAGAGGAGAGAAAGAGAAAGGAAAAAAAATCTACAACCATTGAAACAACAAGAAGAGGGCGGCCGAAAGAAAGAAGAGAGAGAAGAAAAAAAGGAAGGCCGCTGCGTCGGTTTTCGGGGCGAGCTTTGCAACGAACGTGTTCGTCACGCTATTGTTTCGTGGGATTACGAATTTACGTGGCCAGTCTCTCTCTCTCTCTCTCTCTCTCTCTCTCTCTCTCTATCTCTCTCTCTATCTCTCTCACTCTTATTTATGCTTGATCTAATCACCGAGTCATTAAGGCAATTTCGGGGACGCGCCTGGGAGTGACCTTGGGATGGATTTGCACAAAAATTTACGCGGGGCAACCGGCCGTTTGTTTTTGAAATAGCTTCTCTTATGTAATATACGCCGCTTTTAATTATTTTATGTATTCTTTGTTCCTCGGCACGAGGAATTTGATTTAATTCTTTATTTTTTTTTATTCGACGTCAAAGCGTTTAACTTAAATCACGATTGTTAAGAACTCCGGTAGTTTATTATTATTAATTTTTTTTTTTTTTTTTTTTTTCAGGCGAATTTGAATAACTCGCGTTGGTATAAGCTCGTGATTATTAATGAAAGCGGGAGACTGATTGATGTGGTTAAACATGCGAGGGAATGCGCTATACTATACTTTGTAAGCCATTGGATATTTAACATATCTGATTTAATACTTCTCGGTTTGAGAATAACATTGTTATCCTTTAAATTTATATCTAAAGCGCCGTGAATGAATAAACGATAATTTCAATACTTTAGTAAATAATAATTCTATTCGAAGCGAACTTCTTATTCTAATATAATTCGCGTATCGCAACAAATTATATAAATCTTTTTGCCGGGACTACTGTTTTAATTACAAATTAAATGGGCGTTATGATTAAATAACGTAATACACCAATCGATTCGCGCTTAGATAAAGTCTTATTTACATAATAATTGATTGAACATTACCGTAATGAAAATAAAACACGACGATCGTTACGGATACTTGCGTTACACGTCGAGCTAAGGCAACTTTGACTCAAGGACATCGGACGCTTCGAATCTTAAGACCAGACGGTAATCGCGCAAAAAGTTAGCGGCAATTACCGCCCCGACGCTAAGAGGCCGAATGAGAGGGAAATAAAAGAAGAAGCGAGAGCAGCGATTGTAATTTTAATGGAGACAATGGCTTTTGTAATGTTGCACGGTGAATAAATCGACGACGAAAAATTGCCGAAGAAAAAGTCTTGCAGAAAATAGGTTAAGAAATATTGTTTAAAATCAGTATTTTTTTTTTTTTTTTTTTTTTTTTTTTTCAATCGCAAGCGTAAAATAGAATTACATTTTATACTTTTAAAAATTTATTTTCCATATCATAAAACGATAGATCGAATTATCAACTTTTATGTGTAATTACGATTCGAATTAGTTTGAAATTCTCCGCATGCGATTGAGCAATCGATATTTTTAAATTTGCTTCCATTATCATTATTAACTCCGCGTATTATTCATTATAATTAAAACGAGAACGTTTTAATTGACTAATTGTATTAAATTAGTAGAAAACTCGAGCTGTTTTAAATATTTATTAAATTAAAATATTTATGTATATTTTCCTGCCTCGATCTATCGGTACGATAAAGAAAATTTATCTAATTCTAAAGCAATGATAAATTAATTTTGTTGAATAATTAATTTGAAAAAGAAAAATTGTATTTAAACACATATGTGCCAGGATAATTCGACACAACGTCGATACCATAACTTTCGCTCGCTCAAATAGAAATTACCAATTCGATTAAATCGTACATTATTCAATTTTTTTTTTTTTTTTTTTTTTATTTATTTTTAGCGCATATGTAACATATTCAAAATAATTGAGCTTAATCAAATTTTTAAAGGTTCGTTTACAAAAACAAAAATACGATCTCGTAACAAAAAATAAAAGAAAAAAGAAGCGAAAGAAAGTTTCACCGTAAATAAAAAAGTTGTCGAATAAAAGTATAAATCATCATCGGTAGAGTAGAAGCAATTAATCCTCGTCAAATAATAAACACACATATATTCGCATAATAAACGTCGCAATATGTATACGAAGTCTACGGCCGCTAGACGCGTTCGCGACTTGTGCAATCGTGCGTCGGCAATATAATCGAACGGAAGTCGCCGGTGACTCGTCTTTTCTCTCTCTCTCTCTCTCTCTCTTTACTGGCTCTCTCGTATCAGCAGCAGCTGCTGCCCGGAAACGTGCCCATTCACCTTCCCCTACCACTTACCCTCTCACTCTCTCTCTCTCTCTCTCTCTCTCTCTCTCTCTTTCACTGTCTATGTAGCCGGTAAACTGTGCACACATATATGCATAAACGGGCGCACACACGCGAAATGTAATAATGCAAGCCGAGCTTCGGAGGAGAAGGCAGGTCTCGTCGTCGAGACTCGCTTGCGGCGGTCACGCGAGACCGAGACAAAGACCGAGAGAGAGAGAGAGAGAGAGAGAGAGAGAGAGAGAGAGAGAGAGAGAGAGAGAGAGAGAGAGAGAGAGAGAGAGAGAGAGGTTCTGAAGTGAGAGGAAAGGAATGACACAAGTGAGAGTGTGTGCTCGGAATGGAGAGGCAAGGTGAAGGCAAGGAATGCTTCGTTGTTGGTGGCTTTTTCTTTTCCTATTTCTTTTCCTTTTCCTTTTTTTATTCTTTATCTTTCCTTTCTTCAACTTTTTTACTTTTTGTTTCGTATAATATCGAGAGAGCTCTTTTTTTTTTATTCGAGATTTTAAACGGAGAGATTATTGCGGCTGATAAACGGCACTTGAATTTTTTTAACTTTTTTTTTGAGTGACTTGTATCTTTAGAAATGGGTTTTGAGGTTAGGATATAAGTTCTCTTTTACTGTAGACAAAAGTATGACGAATTGATGAATTTTGTTATTTGAAGAGCGAGTATTTTTTGGTGTTTATTTAAAATAAATTTTAATTAAAAATTTAAAACGCGTTATATATATATATATATATATATACACACACACACTCTGCTCAATTAGTAGTTGATTTAAAGACTAGAATTTCTGAAATTCATCACTAATTTAAAGACAGAAGAAAAAGAAAGTAATGCGAGAATGATGAATAAACAACTTCGACGAAGAATATTTTCTTAAAAAGCCTTAGGAAATTACTTACAAATTAATTAAAAAAATTTTTTCCTAGCAAACAAGATAAAACTTTTCTTAAGATTCCTATCATTTTAATTAACACGTTCCTTGCCGCGTGTGGCGTATTCGCCCCACGCTGAACTTTCCGTTCAAGCCATTTGGTATTATCATTGTAAAATGAAGAATTTTTTAAAAATTCATTATAGTATTAAGATGCCCATAATTGACTGACTACATAATGAATTTTTAAAAAATTCTTCATTTTACAATGATAATACCAAATGGCTTGAACGGAAAGTTCAGCGTGGGGCGCATACGCCCCACGCGGCAAGGAACCTATTCATAAGGAGCAACCTTTCGTTGTAGAAATGCCCTCGAGTTTAGATTCAAAGAAACTCGCCTCCGCAACGCAAGCTTAACCAACAAAAATAGAGTCGAGAAAAAAGTTAAAAAAAAAAAAAAATCAACATAAACTGCGAAACGCGAGCGATAAAGAAAAGAGTATAGGGAACACCGGCGACGGCAAGAAGAGACAGATAAACACAGCCGTGTCCGAAGGTTGCGGCCTGCGGCATAAGGCGAGCGACGACCACGACGACGACAAGAAATGCAAAAGCCACAGCTGCCGCGGCATTTTTTTTTTTTTATATATGTCTCAGCGGTTATTTGGCGCGAGAGAGTCAAAGGAATTAAGACAAGATGCGAGAGAGAAAACACGAATACCGCGGATGGACAAACGGAGAAAGTCCAAAGTTGATGCACGAGCTCGACAGGTGCGCGACGCGATTATCGAGAAATTGTGAAAAAATTGCTTTCATTAGGATGCCGAATGCCACGCATAATTATGATACGAGCGAGGCGCAAATGGAAAAATAAAAAGAATTAAGTTTGCAAGGGAAACGGAATGCTTTGCAAGAAAAAAAATTAATAGGTACACAATGACAATAATGTCGATTGAATATTTTTAATGTTATCCCCTCTTAATGGTTAAATTGGTTTTTCATTTAAGTTTACGTCGTTACTTTATGTAGTATACACAATTTTTCTTAAGGAAAAGAAAGCGTCATTGACTTAAATGTCAATGGTTAAAATAGCTACAATAATAATAATCAATATTTTATTTTCAGTAATTTACACAAAAAGATATTTGAATGAATTCTGAATCATTACAAAGAAATATCTCTATTATTTCGAGTCATGTTTTGAAAATTCTATGTGTATATTAATCAAATATAATAAAAACTTTCACCTTCAGAGATAATTTATATTATAAGAAAATATATATTTTACATTAAATTAACGTATCTTATTTTTTCTACATTTTAATCGAAATCTCGCGTATGAGCATAAGAATGAATTTTAATTTCAAAGAAAATGGATATAAATAATTATGTTGAATTCCTACCTTAGCCATTTTATGTAATTATTCCGTTCCACGAACTCGGTAGGGGTCTTCGGCGATCCGATTTCCGGTAGAAGCGGTAAGAACCTCGCTGGTGGTCTCCACATCATTTCCTGAGCCGAAGTCGAATGATGATGACTGGGAGGAGGTCCAGGCCCTCCTTCGCCGCTTTGATAAACGACCGGCGGTCCTGGCACATTGGCTTGTGCCCCACCGCTAGGTGGCGCCGCGGCGGGCGCCTGCGGATGCGCCATCAGCAGCGATGTGTGTTGAACGCTCTGAACGTGCCAAACGCGAGCCGGAGTGGTCGAGGCCGTACCCGGCACCGAATTCGGCGTCGACGAGGTCGCGGTCGTCGTCTCCTCGGCGCTCAATGCCGAACTCCGACTGCCGCTTCGCTCGTCGCCTGAGCCTGCGCTCCTCAGCGAGCTTACCCCGCTGTCGCTGCCACTATCACCGTATGTACCTGCGCCGCCGGCTCTGACCGCACCAGCGGTGGCTGGCAGAACACCAACACCGATTCCAGGACCGCTATTGATACCTCCGGCCCCTGCCTCCACCTCCATGAGGCTACTTGCGTCATCGCCACCAACACCTCTTCCTTGATGTTGCTGTTGTTGTTGTTGCTGTTGTTGTTGTTGTTGTTGTTGTTGTTGTTGCTGCTGCTGCTGCTGCTGCTGCTGTTGTTGTTGTTGTTGTTGCTGTTGTTGCTGTTGCTGCTGTTGCTGCTGATGTTGCTGTTGCCCCTCTAAAATACTCTGCGCCAACTGATGGGGATTGTGAACGTGATGGTGGGGTGGATCTATATGATAGCGCAGAGGAAGTATGTTTCCAGAATGATGGTGGTAGGTCTGGTGGTGATGCTGCTGGTGATGGTGTTGCTGTTGGTAGTGATGGTGCGGTTGCTGATGGTGATGATGCTGAGCCGGCGGCGGTTTGTTTAGGCGTTCGACGAGGATGACAGGACTTTCGTTGTGCCGACTTCGCTCCTGCTCCTCCTGCTGGTGCTGCAGGAGCAGGTTGCGGCCGCCGGCGCTTAACGGGCTCAGTCTCTCCAGCACGGTGCCTGAGTCGTGACTGCTGGACCCCACCAGCAGCTCCTTCGACGACGACTCAACCTTCCCGGACTTAACCTCCTCCACTGAGGTTTTCGGAGTTTCCTCCGATCCCTTCTTTATCTCTTCGGGCTCGTCTTTGTTCAGGTCCGATTTGTTCGTAAGTTGCGAGATGACAGCCTCGTCTTTTGTACTTTGCAGGTTGTTGGGCTTGATCGTGATCTTGGACTCTGAATCCCGCAGTTCCCCATTCGGTCGTGGCTGGTCCTTGGCATCGCTGCTTTTGCCACTACTACTGTCGGTTTCAGTCTTAGTTAACGATGGTTTTTCTTCTTCCTTAGTTTTTACATTAATAGCGGTCGTTGTTTGAGTTTCACTGCAGCCTCCTGTGTCTAAAAGTCGTTTGTCACTAGGCGGAGGCTCAGGTTCGCGATCGCGCTCCCTTGATTCACTGCTCTCTTCTTCCTCCGATTTGATGTTCGATTCTTTTTTAATTTGTTGTTTTTCCGATTTCGATTCTTGAACCGACTCGTCTGCCTTTACTTTTCGCTCTTCTTTTGCCTCCTTCTTCGCTTTATCAGCGAGGAGGCTTGATCTAAGTCTTTTTATCAGAGGATCCTCCTTTGGCTTATCCTCTTTCTCAGATTTGTCAGATTCCTCGTCCTTCTGAGATTTGGCAGAAAGACGATCTTTTTTATGAATCCGTAGATGATGCTGATGCTGCTGACGGTCTTCACTGCTTTCAGAATCTTCGTCAGCGAGCTTTGCTTCAAGTCGAGTTTTTCTACGTACCGGACGTTGCGAGAGAGCAGTTTCGACAATAGGACTGCTCGTCTTGACGCCTGGAACGCGACGTTGACGGAGCTTTGCTACGGTCGTCGCTGGCGATGTATTCGTCTCCTCGAGTACGGCAGTGCGCGGCGTACGATTTCCCGGTTTGCCAGATTGGGGCCCTTTGTTTTCCCGATCTTCTTGACGCGATTGTAACACTGATTCGGCTGGCTCGCTCTTATCACGGGTTGAGCCCTCGCTTATGCGTCGTTTACGGTTGTTGCGTACACTACTTTTTTCTGCAACAAAAGAAAATTTATTTCATTAGTCATGCTATAAAATTGAAAGTGAAAGTTAAATTAAAATTTATATTTTTTCTCATATTTACACATATAAATAAACATAACATTTATAATTGGTAAATATTAGTTTTATATTATAATGAATAAATTCAATTATATATTTCATAATTATATTTCGCAAAAGCTACATAGAGAAGATTATACAACCTTTGATAATATATAAAAAAAACGATAATAAAACCATTTATTTTATGTTTGGCATAATTAATGACACTAATTAAATTTTGTACACGTTATCGTTTTATCAGTCTAGACCAATAATTGATGAAACCGCAAATGAGAAACCAAAGAATTTATCTTTAGCGAATTCACATCCATTAGCGACAATATCAACCGCAATACCACGAAGGATAATTCATTGGCCTTCGTGAGAGCTGATCAATCAATAATTAGAAAGACAAAATGCTCACAGTGGATCAGAGTTCGGGGAACTCGGCCAGAGATTGAGACCGATAACCGAGAGCGGTAACGCATTATCCCATAAGCGGGAAATTTCAATGTCCCTGTTTCGGTAACGGGTGTCGAGCAAACTCACTCTCTCTCTTTCTCTCTTTCTCTCTTTCTCTCTTTCTCTTTATCTCTCTCCCCCTCTCTCTCTCTCTCTCTCTCTCTCTCTCTGTTTCCCTCTTACTCATTCTTCCACAACATTATCCGTAACGTTGCTCGCGTGACCAATCGATAATTCGCACGCTTGCAACCATTAGAACCAAAGATAAAGCTAGAGAGAGAGATAGAAAGAGAATGGGGTACGTGATACAAAGGCCATGACAAAAAGAGATAGAGATAGAGAGACAGAGAGAAGCACTGCACTTGAACACAACTATAGGCTTCTACCATCGGCGCGCCTCGGATTATGGAGTTGGTTTACGAGGCTAATCCCTTTGATGCCTCTAGCCAGCGAATCACGCGACCGGTGCTTCGCTCCCTTGCCTCTCTTCCTCATTCTATCTCTCTTTCTCTCCCTCTCTATTTTCAAGTATTTCTATCTTTCTCTCTCGCATGCGTTCACTTGTACGTCCGTGTCTCCAGGGAGCCGACAGCTTGTATTTTAAATACGTGTGTTTTTAAATACCGTGCGCACAAAATACGAATGTGTATTTAAAGTTTTTTTTTTTTTAAACACTTCGGTTAATCAGCGGGTTATTCGTTTAAATACGGGAAAGAGTAAAATAAATGCCTTTTTAAGCGATCATATTAATGTTCTGCGCAGAAATATTACTGTGATTAAATATACCATCGTATATTATTTTAGACATACGAAACTGGGTATTAGCAAAAAAAAAAATGTAGCAATCGGACGTTTTTGAGGTCAATTTTGTATGTTTGACATAGTTTAAAGTCAAAACTATATTCCAAATGTTAATTGCTACAAGAAAACATCAATTATATAATGGTATAAATAATGTTGATGAAAGAATCTCTATTACATAAAATTATATTTATAGTTACATGTAAAGAATCATTATAAATGATCTTTATAAGATTTAGGACCTCATAAATATTTATTAGAGTTAATAACAATTGTTTTAATTATGAATGACTAATTGCACTGATAAATAAAAACGTAAAAATATTTCTTGATATCAATCAACGTGAATACTTTAGAAACATGTCACATCATACATACTTTTAAGAGTAAATACTCAAGTTCGAAAAAAAAAAAACGAAGAAATTAAAAAACGACAACAATAGAAGGAACTGCTCCACTCGTGCAACAAAACCGCTCGTTCAAGTAGGCTCGCATCTGCTGAAAGAAGCGGAACTCGCTCCACTTGATTCTAAACAGACCGGGGCCATTATTTCACCGGCTTACACGTATACGTCTCACATCTTGCTCCCCCTCGGGCAAACGCGCACGGAACTTTGCGTGCTTGCACGTGAATCCCCTACGCGTCTACGTTTCCGTCACTCTCTGATCCTCTCTGTGTCCAACAATGTCCGCTTGTTCGACTTTCCATCTTCGCGAGTGCCGCACATTACGGTGGGGAGTCTGCGGTCGTAACGCCTGGAGGATATTCGAAATATATCGAGAACTGGTTTCGGACGATCGGCTTTTGCACAATTTAACGAGGCTCCGTCAAACGGGAGCCAACGATAGCGGCACTTTGAAAGGAACTGCAAAGTCGTAGACTGCAGACAGTGAGTCTGACTTTAGAGAGCTCCAAGGAATTTCATTGTTGACGGATTGTTCGCTCGATGAAAAGAGGAAGAGTGAATGAGAGAGAGAGAGAGAGAGTTGGCAGCAGTGGTGAGGAATGAATTTCGATGACGCGCGATAGACTCTTTAAACGAGAAAGATAAGGATAGGCATCGAATATACGTCTCGGAAATCAAATGCTTTTACATGCAGAAATAGTTTGTTGATTGTTTTGACGAAAGTCGCGCTCAGCCAAGTTTACTTTTGGGTGGAAACTACTTTGAAATAGATTGGGAATTAAAGTGGCCTTTGATGAGAAAAAAAAGGAATTTAATATAACGCTATATAATATATTTACAATTTTTCACCGTACATTAATTAATATTTTGATTTGATAATTAGATAAAAGTAGCTCTTCAATTAAACTAAAAATATTCATTCAAAATGTCAGTTAAATTCGATATTGGACATATACCAGTATAATTAAAGCATTTGATTTGAACTTTATTTGATTCCATTTTAAGAACTTTTTAACGTCAAAGGAATTTTAATTCAAATTAATTTTAATACAAATTTAATTTTTAATCAAGGTACTAAACGTAACCATTAAACGTTCATTAATTTATTATTAATATTAACAACCTTATAAGGCGTACCATTACCTGGAAATAATAGCATAAGTATAATTAAAGGCAATCATAAATGTATTTTTTCGTAATAAATCATCAACAATTTATCAAAGGGTCACGATCGGAATTTCAGTCCAACGACCCCGGAGCAGTTAATACAAAGTTACAAGAGCTTTCGATGTTTAATAACTGCTCTAGTTGACGCCACTTTTCTGATCAACGGCTACGAAGAAGAGTAGGAGGAAGCGAGTGGACTTTACCGCAGATTCAATATGGATAATTCGAGCGTGATTCACTTGAAATAAGTTGAGAAATGATGTTATAGCTAGATAAGAAACTTATAGATTGGTTGAGTTTATAAATATCCAATAGTAATAAAATTATATGCCAATGCTATTGTTTCATAAAAGAAAAAGAAGATGTATCCGTTGGATTATTTTCTTATGAATAAGGAAACTGTGTACAAAGAGGACAATGAGAAAATATAGTTGCACCAATGCTTCTCGATTACAACCATAAACCAGAAATAGTCCCTCTTCATCATCTTCCTTTTTACCAAGAGAAACGATTTAGCGTCACGGTAATAAATAAACGACCGTCAAGTACATTTGAATTCATAATTCAAACGAGGCCCAGAGCCAGCAGAAACAGGCCAAACAAAAAGGTAATAACCCGCACACGTTAATTCCGGCAATTCGGAAGACTTCTCTCGGGTTCAGGGTCATTTTCTCTCTCCGTCTCTTTCTCCCTCTAGAATTTCAGGGCTCGTGGTGGAGAGTTCCCTCCTCTCTGCAAGCCACGTTGTCGTACAGTACACGCACATACTCATCCTCGACTGTGCTATAGCACTTCTCTCTCTCTCTCTCTCTCTATTTCTCTCTCGCCCTTCTGGAGTAAAGCTCGAGGTACGTAATGTTGGGTGCGTCGCTAACCCACTATATACCGATGTATATACATATCCATACATATACAAGCGCGAACGAGAAGGCGGGGGAGGGTATGGGAACAATTTACAATGCAAGCCAATGCGCGCGTACACGCGTCGAGCGAGTTGCACGAGGTAGAGGAAGATGAGGATGAGGAGGAGGAAGAGGAGGTAGAGTGGAAACTCTACGCGCGTCAAGATAAAGGGGCGCCTGGGCTCGCCAGCTTATATACATACGCACGCTCGCTCATGAGAGGCGAGAGAGAGAGAGAGAGAGAGAGAGAGAGAGCGAGAGAGTGAGGAAGAGGAGGGAGCGACGAACGGACAGAGAGAAGAGGGATTTATTGCTCAGGATTTACTGTTATTACCCGGAGGGGCCGCACAGTCTCGTCTACCATCTCTTGTCTCTCTCTCTATTGCTCTTCCACTATGCTCTCCCGCCTTTCTCTCTCTCTCTGTCTGTCTCTCTCTCTCTCTCTCTCTCTCTCTCTCTCTCTCTCTCTCTCTCTCTCTCTCTCTCTCTCTCTCTCTCTCTCTCTCTCTCTCTCTCTCTCTCTCTCTCTCTCTTTATCTCTCTCTTTCTCTTCCTGCTCGTCGATTTTCTGTATCTCTTATTCTTGCTCTATACGCTTCTATTTGGTACCGAACGTGTATTCCTCCCTTGTCACTCACAATCCATCTCTCTCTTTTTTATTCCCTTTTACGTCCATCTCTCCCTTTCTCTTGCATTTATCTTTCTCATTCTTTCTCTTGTTCTGTATGCACGTTGCTATTTGATTTTACACGTCTCTGCGTATACCGAACTCTCACATCATCCCTTTCTTTGTTTTTCTTATTGTGTTTGTGCCGTGTCGCAACAATATTGTGAAATATTCTTGGTAATATTGCTAGGATCTAAATTGTCCATTGCTTTAACCCAAAAAATTTTTCATGCTTGTACGCTAGAATTATATAAATATAAGCTACAGCTGCATTTTATATTCTTTTAGTATAATACTAAATATAATTTTTTTTAATATAATTCTCTAAAATTCAATTGAATTTGAACTACGAGTATGTATGCATTTTTGCAGGTTTGCAGCCCTAAATTTCAATGTTTAAAGATAGATTAATCGAATGATTAGTAATACATAAACAAAAAGCGTAAAAATTTCCGGTAAGACAGAAGCGTATATGTATGTTTCCATACAGCCAGGTTGTGAACGTTAACCCGAAAGCACCGTTGCAACATTCAGGCGCTCCAAGCAGCAACGTTCGCCACAGAAATCCGCTTGAATATTTCGCACTGGGTTTGGATTCGTATTCCACTCTCTCACCCTGGCTTCTCCGTATTCATGTCCATCTCCCTCTTCGCTGGCGTACAATCCGCTCTTTCCTTCTCTCTCTCTCTCTCTCTCTTTCTCTCTCTCTCTTTGTACAGTAGTGGCACTCGAGCAGCAATAGCAGCAACATACTGGCAGGCTGCATATGGCCTGGGGTGTGTTTCGTTCCCTCCCTCTCTCACTTCCCCTCGTGTACATATATATCTGTACGTGTACGCGAGTAATCCCGAAACCTTGAAGCGCGTGCTTTCCCTCTCTCTTACTCTCTCTCTCTCTCTCTCTCTTTCACTCGTCAGTTCACATCCTCGGCGATTATGCACTTTCCAGTAGTAGTTGGAATGGACGATTAAGAGCTCGACGGCGCTACGGCTCCGCCTGTTGTTCGCGATAATGGATCGTAAGGGGATGATACGTTGGTAGTGCGCGCTCTGTTCTCTTCCTCTCTCTTTCGCTCTTTCAAAGAGTTTCTACTCTTTTACTTCGCTTGCTGACTCTATATTCCTTTCTCTATCTATCTTTTGCTCTGCACTTTGGACTCATACTTTGACATGAGGTGGAAAGTTTTCACGGGATGTCGTCCGTCGCCTCTGCTTTGGTGAATTAAAGGTGAGTTTTAGTGGAATTAGGCTTTAGATATTCATGTTTTTGAGTACTTACAATTAGTTTTTACATTTACAAAGTTAACCATGAATTTTCGCGTGATTCGCCTACACTTCTCATTGATAAAAATTTCAGAAGAAAGTTGCAAACTTTATATACTTTTTGGTTGAATGTAAATTCAAGTTTACTCCAGATTATTACAAGGGATAAGGATAAAGTTTTTTCGTCAGGCATGATTGAATTATAATTCTTGATTAAAAGCGCAACTTTCGCAATTTTATTTTTCATACGAAATTAATTCAAGAAAAAGGAGAAAAAAAACAATCGGTTTATTCGTATTCCTTTTTGTTTCAAGGCATACGAAGCTATTAATGTATACAGACACTCTTGTCTACTTTTAATCATCATAATTATGAGCAGCATTTGGGTAACCATTTACGGCGGATTCGTATAATTACTAGAAAATAAATAAATTGCAACGCATGCGACGTTAAAAATTAAAAAAAAAAAGAAGAAAATAAAAGGAAGCGGAGAAAGAGGAAGAAATAAGGGAGACGCGTCAGACCTTTCAAAATAAAAAGGAAAAAGTAAATTACAATCTTGAGAAGTCTCATCGAAGATGCCGATGGGGATACTTCTAATCCGGCGTGCAAAGAGTAGAAAGAGATGGTGAGCTTGTGGTTTATCGCATCGAGAAAAAAAGAGGGAGCGAGAGGGAGAGAGAGAGAAAGGAAAGGACCGTTATACACGCTGCGCGAGTAATTGAGCGGTGTAATTGAAAAGCAAGAAAGATCGCTTTGTCTCTCTGTCTTTCTCTCTCTCTCTCTCTCTCTCTCTCTCTCTCTCTCTCTCTCTTTCTCACTTGGATCTCATCGTTTCCACACACATTTACAATCAATCCTCGAAGCGTATGTGTCACGCGTTACGTTCGCATTGTAATTTCTCTCTCTCTCTCTCTCTTCGATGTGAAATTGTCGATGCTTTCTTTCTCTCTATCTCTTTCTCCATCTCTGCGCTCATTTTTTTTCTCCTCCTTTCGCGCATTGTTTTGTTCCTCCCATAGCGCGGCGACGTAACGAGCAGCTTTTGAATTGCTTCTGCGTCTCGTTTTTTTTCGTTGATTTAAAATTGATGCTCGCAGCGGAGCTTGGTTTGCGAATCAAGATGAAGGAAAAAGAAAAGAAGTAATGAAAATGAAATTCCACTAAGCGGCGTAAGCCAATTTCAAAACTCTCTCAATTAACGGTTTTGAAAATGATTCCGCGTTCGTGATTATTACTATTTGATGGATGAATTTATACGTCGAATTGTTGCGAAGTTTTGGGGCCGATTGGTGAATAAAGGAAATAATTCCAATTAAAGTGTTGGCATTAATTTGCGAATATTCGCGCTGGAAAATGTGAATAGACGGCTGTGCGATACGTCTCGACTGTGGAATATCGTCGAGAAACTTGTTAAATATTTAATACACTTTTAATTGGTTTTCGATGGCAAAGTTTATATGTTCGAAATCACGAACATTATTTACAATAATTCAATTCACGATAATTTTATTACAAAGTATTATATATTTTAAAATCGATGCAAAATTTCCATTCAATGTAATTTTACATACAAAGTACGTTTTTTTTAAAACGTGCAGGAAATGAACGATGAACAAAAAAAAAAAAAAAAACAAAATAAAAAACAAACCAATAAGTGTATGTAAAAATATTCAATGAAAAGTTTCGAAAAACATATATCAATGTTCGTAGCGTTTATGGCACCTCGTTCTACATTAAATGAGGCTCCATCAACTTTATCTATTAATTTACCACAATAAAAACAGTCATTAGCCTAGTTTTTTTAAACGATTATTATTCCTTCTTTCTTTCCTCTCTCTTTCTCTCTCTTTCTCGGAGGCCACTTAGCCATTGCACATTTCAAGCGTGTTCGATAAAACATGGACGATAAGCTGCAATTAAATCAAAGTGTACATAACACAGCGAGAAAATAATTTTGTTATGTCAAAGAGAGGAAATACGCGCGAGAGCTTAAGGCGTACGATTTATACCAGCAATAGCCGTCATCGATTATTCGCACGAATAACCGCTGTCGGACGGAGAAAACTCCACTCGAAAGTTGATATTAGTTTTCAGTGTACGCGTACGTACAACACGTCGTTTACGTATGTGTGTGTATGTGTGTGTGAGAGTAATACATACTCGTTTGGGATCGCGCAAGGTTCAAGTGGAATTCTCTCTCTCTCTCTCTCTCTCTTCATTCTCCCCGGATCTTTTCTCGCTCGCTTCACCTCCGCGTTCCGGGTGGAAATGACCGTGCACAGGACGGTTTTATCGGTCTCGTAAAACTCGAACGCTTCATGTACATACTCTCTTACACACAGCCAAGCTTGCGCGGCTTCTTCAGCTCTCGGGGAATTATTTTTGTGTGTATGTGTATGCGTTCGGAATGCTTTTGAAACAGCAGCTTGTATAGATATGCGTTGCATTGCAAAGTTTCACCGAGTAGTTGTTGGGTTATTATTGAATGGTTTTTTTTTAGTTTAATTAACATTTTATTCATATTTTTTATTTTTGTTTCGAAAATTTAACAAAGTTACATGTTTTTATTTTTATTAAAATTTTCGCTCGATAATGATGAGTAAAATTATTCGATTGTAGCTAGAATTTTCATACTTAAATTTAAAATTGAAAGTTAACCCATTCTTACCCGCCGTACCAATTTGGGAACACCTATTTATTGAAGTAAAAAAAAAAAGTATTGACACCAGTTGAAATGTGATTTCATTCTTGAGTAGTTAAATGTGCAGTGATTAAATACACAACACAAGAATTTAAATAATATGTTTTTTTTCTTTACTTGTTTTCTTGTAAGACTAATATTCATTTAATAAAGAAATTTTCGAACAAGTCCTTGTAGTCTTTTTGGCCTTTAATGGGTCAATAACGTTCACTTTAAAGTTTTGATAAATTTTAATCGTAATCATTGTGTACGATAATAAAAATATAATTTTATCAATAAATATCGGAGATTTTTTTGACAATCATAATAAAATCTTAAGAATCAATGCTTTTAATGAATTGTAGAGCAGATAACTTATCAAAAAGTAAAAACTTACATTTTTTTAAAAAATAAATGCACTGATTTCCGCAAAAAAAAAAAAAAAAAGAAAAAAATTATCGTTTAATAACGTTAATAAAAACGGTGAAGAAAAATGCGAGTCTCCCGGCATTTTTCTCGATTCATTAAAAGCGAAAGCGAGAAAGAAAAGAGCAAAGAAACGAGCCATAAACCAAACTCATCGACGCGTGCACGTACGGAAATCCCATCAATCAATTAATACATCCCTCCTTCCTCCCCCCCCCCCGCCCATCTTGTACCTTTTTTCTCCATCATCCAATACCCACAATAACTCAACTCCGAGCTGAAAAAAAAAAAAGAAAGAAGGCGAAGGCTCCCGATAAAAAAATAAAGTCTCTCCCCTATCGTCATAGAGCATAGGAAAATCCAGCGCCGGCCATCGTTCCCTCCATACCATAAATACCAGGGAACGTCGTAATACGCGCAGACTACGACTACGTCTCTCCCTTTCTCTTTCCCCTTCAAACAAACGCGGCAGTGGAAGCATCGATTAAACGTTGCTCGGCGCAGTCGTCGGCCCGGCGAAATTTGATTTATCCGGCGTTGCTCCGGTGAATTTCGAAACGACCCTTTCCATTTCTCTCCTCATTCGTGTGCGCATCGCGTACGCGTACGTGTGTTTGTGCGTCTTGTGCACACATTAAAGGATCCATTGTGCTCCAGTAGCGGCTCGATCCGGCGCCAAAGCTGCGCCGTTGCTTCTCTTCGAGCTCTTGCGCGTTAATGGCCGCGGGCGAGGTAATGTATGTCAGAGGTGGAATAGGGCGAGAGAGCTCACCGAGATGGATAGATACTAACGGATGGCTACCAAGTTTTTTCAAAAGACGGCTGCAGTCGATGCTCCAGTTTGTCGCGTCTTGCTGTGAAGTGGATTTATCCTAGTGGGAGCTGCTTTGTCTTTTATTTGGTGCGATCGTTTTAAGTGTAGATCGAGATGATTTTCTTAACGAGCCATTTGGCTAAGCTTTTTTTTATCGTTATAATATTATCTCTGAAAATTGAACAGTTTCTAATATTTATTTATTTATTCCGTTCACAAAATAACAAACATTTACCTCGATGACTAATGATTTAACGCGACTTGTATCGTTTTTAATTTTAATATTTTAATAAGCGTAACATTTTAATTTACCAAGCCCATAATTATTACAGTATGGATTTAAAAATATCGTTGCAACAAGTACGCGGAAAATTACGAAATGTAACATCATATTCACAAAGCTAACAAACAGCTCCCTTTTAATGCACATCCATCAAACGACTATCTCTTTCTTTTTCCCCGCAAACATCAACGAAAATACCATAGCGCAAAGGAAACTCGACACCGGCTTTTAAGTAATCGGAATCGCGAAACACATCTATCGCACATTGAAAATAAAAAGCTACGGTCACACCTAGTGCATACACATACGCACAAACGCACACCTACGCGGCTTTGAGGGCGGTGTTCTAAGTGCATGAGTCAAGTATCGGTGGTGGTAGTAGTAGTAGTAATCTCTGTTGGTCGATGTAGGCAAGGGTCGCAAGATATACGTCGGGAGACAAAGGAAGCCCACACCGAATGTACGAGAAAATAAGTTTACGTGTATATATATATATATATCGCATAAACGTAGAGTACCATACAAGTGGAATGAAAAGGAGGAGTAAGGGGTGGAGTGGGAGGCAGAGAAAAGGCAGAAAGAGAGAGAGAGAGAGAGAGAAAGAGAACCGATGGAATCGCCTTTACAAAGGGTTTAAATGCCGGCGTTGAGCGAGAGCGAGAGCGAACGTCCGCGTCGACGTTGAAATCTGGGCTTGGGTCAGTGCCAGTAGACGATGCGCTTTCAAACTCAGTACAGATGTGTATGCGTGCGCGCGCGCGTGTGTGTACGTATCGTTTAAGTCTAAATGGAAAAGGAATCCGGGAGTTTTACGCCAGCGCGAGGACGCGGATAAAAGGAGAGAAAGAACGAGAGAGAGAAAGAGAGAGAGAGAGAGGCCCTCTCTTTTGACTGCAAGGGCTTTTTAATGGCCCGAGCCTTTATTCAAGGCCACTTTTGACGTTCCAACGGCGAGGAAGAGAAGGAGGAGGACAACGACGAAGTCTCTGTTTCTCTTTTACTCCTATGCTTTTTCGTATTCCTCTTCCTCCTCTCGCATGGTTATGATATATCCGATTGTTTGCTGCACCGACAGAACGACGCTCAAAGGATTTTCGGGGTAGGAGAGATTTTTATTAGCGATTCGCGCGCTAAAGAGAGAGAATTCTCCGTTTCTTTTTTCGCTCTCTGGTTTTCGTGTTTGATCCCGACGTTTTTTTTTTTTTTTTTTTTCAAGCTTTGTTGTCGAGAGAAAAGATACCAAGAGTTGTCGGGATTTTTCAATTTTCGTTCTAAACGAACGAGAAAAGAATTGATTGCGTTTTGTGAATTATTATTAAAATGCAAATTAAAAGAAAAAAGAGAGAGAGAGAGAGAGAGAGAGAGAGAGATTTGGCGTTAAACCTGCTTATAAATTCATGCTTATATTTACATTTTTATATTACCAATGGACTTTTAAACTCCTACGAAAAAAAGATAAATTAATTTTCAAGTACAATCGATATACGAGCCAGCGCACGGGCGCGCGTATACGTGCATTGCACGCTCCTTCTCTTATTATGTCTTTGAACTCGGTCGCACCCGTCATCTACGTCGTCGACGTTGTCGTAGTCGTCGTTGTATATATCTATTAATAAACTCTCCATCCGGATCAACGGGAAAACGCTCGAAACGTCCCATTATACACTCGGCTACACAAACTTTATACACATACACGCGTATATATAATCTCCGTGCGCATAAATACGCCATTCCTCGCTGGCGCGCGCTGATTCTCTCTCCTCTGCTCGATAAACTTGCTCTCCATAAGCCTGACCGGCCGTGTGTGTATGACTAAAGTGACCTTTCTCCCGCCCCTTTGACGATAAATATAGACGACGCGACGAGATGCGACATATCGCCGTCGTAATATAGTCGCATCGGGGCGAAAGCGAAATAAAAATAAAACGAGAAAAATATCGAGAGAAGAGGAAAAAAAGTGTGCGTAAAACGATGCCTTCCCGCTGGCTCTTTATTGATCGCAATAGAAGGGATAATGAGAGAGAGAGAGAGAGAGAAAAAGACAATGTTGTTAATCGTCGCGGCATTTTGTGATTTCGTTAACAGCGTAATTATTTCTCGTTTGAGTTGGCTTGTTCTTTATTTTTTTTTTTTTTTTTTTTTTTTTTTTTTTTTTGGCACCGTTTTGAATATCGAGCGCGTCTGGGATTTAATTTCGTTTCAACGGTCGTATTAAAATGTATTGCGTTTTAGATTAATTGGATTGATAAATTTTGTAGTGATTCGTGCGAAAGTAATTGATTGTAACCTCGACGAAATACGATATATATTACTGCATCACATGAAGTGTTTCCCTTTAAATTAAAAGGAAAAAAAAGACAATATTAAATTCACTTAAGAAAAGCTCGCTATGTAGAATTTATCCGTCGATTATCGACGTCCTCTTTATATCCTACCAGTTTCCAGTAATTTTCCTAACGATTAACTTTTTAGATCGTTTCGAAACTCGTCTCTCGGTGCTCTATTCGTTAGCGGAAAAGCAAATGGAGTATGTAGTAGAAGAGTAGAAGAGTAAAAGAGTAAAAGAAAAGAAACTTCCTTACCGAGCGATATCTCGCTTGGCATAGCTCCTGAGAAAGAGAAAGAGAAAATCCGTAGGCGCTCCGCGACACTTTTGGCCGAGGGCCAAACTGCCGACGATGTGAAAGCTTCGTTTCGTTTTTCCGGACGTCTCTCTCTCTCTCTCTCTCTCTCTCTCTCTCATCCTTACGTCGTATTTTAGCGGCTGGTCGTTTCGCCGCGAATTTACTAAAAGTTTCTTCTTCGACGATTCATGCGTGCGACCTCGTGCGTCGGAAATAAGTTTATCTCGTATAACATAAGTAAGAGAGAAAAAGAGAGGAATAGAATGTTAGCTTTTACTTGGCGAATTTTCACGCTCTTTAATTTATATTTTTTTATCTTTCCTTTTGCTTTTCGAGACATTTGAAAAAAAGTAACGAATGAAAAGTCAAAGTGAAAAGAGTGTTTGTCATTTTCATTTTAACTAATAAATAAAAATATGTTTCTTTTAACGATTAAAAGTTATCGAACGTTAAAAATTATCAGAAAGATAGATTTTATGGTGTCAAATACAAGATAATAAAAATAAAATAAAAATTTAAAGAAGGCCACATTTATCAATCTGAACGAGTGCAATGTCAACGACGGCATCGTCATAAAAATCTTCGAGAGACATCGTCAATAAAGATCGATATAAGAGTCGACGAAAAAAATAAAAGAAAGAAAAATAAAGCGTGAGACGACGAAGAACAACTAGAAAAAAAAAAAAAAAAAAAAAAAAAATGGAGAGAGAGAGAAGAAGAAGGAATAAAATTGGCGTACGCTTTTGCTCTCGCACTCTCGTTTTCGCTTTAATTTTTCGACTTTCTCTCTCTCTCTCTCTCTCTCTCTCTCTCTCTCTATTCGGGCGTTGCTTGTCTGCTTTTAATCCTCCATTTCTGTCGAAGTTTCTATCTCTTTTTCACTTCACTTATTCTCTCTTTTTTCCCTATTCTTTATTCTCTATTCCAGCGTTGGACAAAGAGAGCCGAGGAAGGGAAAGCCACTGGGGATAGGAAGAATTAAAGATAGAGAGAAAGAATCATTTTAATTCACGAGTTCTCTTCTTCATTCAGTTTTATTTCGATGCGTCTGCTGAATTAAAAGTTGCCAGGGCGACATTCCGAAATAAATATTGAAATCGATGTTTTTATTATCGTTACGTTTTTTTTTTTTCTCTCCTTTTTTAATCTCGTATTATCGACAAATACTGAATACGATTTTAAAACTTTGGTCGTAAAAAGTTTTATTAAGCGATGCCGATGTATTTAACCGAAACTAATAGTAAATTTATTATCTACGTCGAGTTTAAAAATATAAATAGAAATTTTATGAGATTCGGTTAAGAAATTCGTTATTCAGCCGGTTACTAATATTTTGTAAAATGTTTTTCTAATAAGCTCTCACAACAAACAAGTATCCGCGAAGCACTAAAGCAACTTAAAAATCATTCGAAACGTATAATAATCAATATTCATCTCTCGATAAATTTTTATGTTTTTCCGGACTATGAGGAGAACAACTTTCGCGTGTCAAAATTCCTCGACGCTGAAATAGTCGATAACTTTCGCGATGTTATCGCGCTACGATTTGTAATATATAGATTGTTATCTTCGAATGATTTGAGGCGATTGTTTTTTTTTTTTTTTTTTTTTTCCAAACAAACATTTTTATACACGTGTTTATTTTTACGCAAAGGTTAATCGTAAATGTTATTATTATTTTATTGTTTTATTTCTTTAGATTGCATACAAAACATTTTTTGATACAACGCGTTATCGATCGATATTTCATCAATAGTTTTCTTTTAAGAAAAATATAATAAAAGGCAGTCGCGTAGAAATATTTTTCACACGATATCGCGAAAACGAATGCTTTAATTAAACATTGCTCGACACACATAATATAGGAAGCTTTCTCTTACGTTAAATGCGTAAATATCGGTAAACGATGAGTGTTTCCCTCTATCAATCGCTTATTTTTTTTTTATTATTATTATTATTATTATTTTTTTTTTTTTTTTTTTTTTTTTTGTTTATTGCCGAGTCAGTATTTCCACTCACGTGTATACTTGTACTTTGCGAGTATTTTTCTTCTGAATTAGATTTTTCTTCGCGGAAAGATAAACGAATTCTAAGATTGCGCGTATGTAGAAGCCTACCATAGCGCTTATAAACGTTTGCGTATCTATTTGAAAATATTTTTAGCTCGATTCGTTATTTCTTTTTTTTTTTTTTTTTTTTTTTTTTTTTTTTCGATTACGTGGACTTAGAAACATTGTATCGTTTTGAACGATAAACGTTGAGAATGCTTCGTTGCTATCGATGAATAAGAATAATAAAAAAAATTAAGCACGATTATAATAACTCATTACTACCGACACGAATATATCTCGTTACAAAAACAAAACAAGATTCCTGTTTTGTCTTTAATTTCACACGTGTTATTTGTAATTACGGCTTTACACAAGTGTGCATAAATCCAACGAAACGTGCCTTGCAAATCGATCGCCGTATAGCTCTATAATTTTATTCATCGCATTGAAGAAAATGAAAAGGTATCTTTGGCCTTTCTTTTACTTGTTCTATCATTGTGTATACCGATCGTTCTTATCTCATAGTTGTTATTACTTCTTTTAGGAAGAAGAAAAAAAAAAAAAAAATACCGTTGGGCTTATTTAAAACGAGAGAACCGTTTTTGTTAATCGTTAAAGGGCAATTTGGGACTTTGCAGCTAAATGGTTTTCTATTCCGCCGTGTAAACGTGTATGTATTTCTAGACTGCGATATGCTGCTGCATCATCAAATGAGAGAGAGAGAGAGACTTTATTTTTATTTTTCTGGAGGAAAAAACGTACACCGGCGATGTTGAGCATGGATGAGAATTTTAGAGATTATAGGCTTGCACGTGCGGTGAATTAATTATTTTTATTGCCGGCCTCCTCCGAGTAAATAAACGGAGGAAAAATAAGCGACGATTGGTAAACACAAATGACTGAACCTCTTTTTTTTCTTTTTTTATTTTATTTTTCTATTTTCTTTTTTTTTTTTTTTTTTTATTTTTTTTATTTTTCGATGCTTAAGTTTAACGAGATTTCGTACGGTTACATCGATGAAATTGATTAATTTTTTACATGTGGACAATTTTTTAACGATTAATAAAAATTTTATTTAGCTTTATATATTATTGAACGATAACCATTATAAATTTTAATTAGATTCCTACTAAAAGTTTTTTATTCTTTAAAATAAAGCAAATACAAGTTAATTATTTTAAATTTTGTTTCGTGGTTTTGCTAATCTTCGTATAAGTAACCATCGATAAAAAAGTAAAGAAATCCTCTAACCATCCCACCATCGACCGAAAAAAAACTCTTCCCACCCGTTCATGCGGTCAATTTACAAAACGAGCCAAGTAGATTCTCCATCTATCGCATAACCCCATCATCAAATTTCGTCGATTAGACATTGCCACGCTTGACGATGCCCTCGCTATCCGTACGATATATAATAGCCTCGAAAGCGGTGGGGGTCACTCGTTTCCGCGTTTACGACCTCTGCACCGGCCACGTATAGTTAACTCACGCGACGGACATTAATGACCGACGATGCAGCGGCGCCCGAGAGTTTAACGAACGAAACACGCCGGTGTATAGTCCCTCGAGGGTGGATATGAGTCTTTGTTTTCTCGTGGATACAAGTACGTACGCTTGCGCATGCGTTGAATACGTTGTATTTTGGTTTTTTTTTTTCTTTCAATGGGAAGGGGGGGTAAGACGTTTCGTTACCGTTGTCGTTTAAGAGGGAATTATGATGAAATGCTACGTGTGATTTGATCGATAGCTTCTAATTTTAACAGGAAAAAATTAGAAAATGTTATTTAATGTGTATGAAATCTCTTAAAATTGTTGATTATTTATAGGATAAAAAGAAATGTATAAACTTAATAATTTTAAATAATAAGCAAATAGGATATAATACGTTACAATATCAAAGCAATTTTGAAATCTACTTTAACAAAGAAACAAAAAAATAAATGATTTTTCACGGCTTGCAATTACGAATAAAAACTTGCGACGCGAAGAAAAATAAAACCTAGCGAAAGCTAAGAAAAAAATAAAGAAAAAAAAAGCTCAACGGAATAAAGTGATAAAAAGAGATCAGTTATTTGGATTTACGATTACTCGCGCGCGCGCGCACGCACACAAGGGACATCTAACGAAAATAGTTTCACACATACACATACACACATGTGTACGAGGAGTTACATCGCACGTCTGTTTTGGTACAGCGTTTTTTTCTTTTTCACCGAGAGCGGATTTACGCTCGATTTGGTTTTGTTAGATTCTTTTTTTTTTTTTTTCTTTTTTATCGTATCTCTTACTCGTTTGCGATGCGTTACGCAGAGCTCCCGATTTGACTCTGGTTTTTTCTCTTTCTTGTGTTCTTTGTTTTCTAAATAGTACGGTTATTTATTTATTTATTTTTTTTTTTGTTTTTAATGCATTAATTATGTTTAATAGAAATACGAAAATTATCCATATCACTGAAATACTTGAAACATTAGAATCAAAAGACCACGTCATTTTAACAATTTTTAACCAATAAAGATGTCTTCTTTTGAATGAAAAAGAATTAAATATAGAGTAAAGAACTTACAATTTTTCAGATTAGTGAAATATTTTTTAAAATTTTATTTTATAATGGTAGTTTCTTTATGAAAAATCGGATTTCACTTTTAATTTCTGCAAATAATCTTGGGTACTTCATTTTGCAATATTATATACTTTAAACATTATTTTAACATTTCGTTTATGCTGTACTCTAGAACATCTACGACAACTTCGATGAGCTGTATTATCTTCATTAGAGTGGATTTGATTATAAATAATAAAATTTATTTTTTGCACACCTTACATTACATTTAATAAAAGCTCTTTTGTTCAAATTGTATAACATATATTGTTTCCAATACATTTACTATGTATATTTTTGTAATACTTGTGTGCACATTTTTAGACAGAAAATTATATTCTTTCAGAAATTATCAATCTTTGTTTTAATTTCAGATAAATCAATAATAAATAATGTTTCACATCTGTCAGCCGTCTCGCGATAGCTTAATTTTTTTCTTTTTTTTTTTTAAATAATCTGATCTTGAATATTCGTACAGTTTCAATAGCACGCGCTTAGATTAAGACAAATTGATTTATTTAATTTATTTATTTAAGCAAGTTTATCGTCGTTTTCACAAGATTTACTTAAGGAACTCGTTTCCTCATTAACGAAGTAAACGCAACATTTTAGTTAATTTATGTAATATTCTAAAGCATTATAAATTTGAAAAAATTTTCTTTATACTTTAAATTAATCAACATTTTCACCATTTTAAACTCCGTATAAGTTATTCTTAAGGGGAGGTTCTCATCAAGCACGACCGAAAAATCGATTTTTTTTTTTTTTGCTTGAAAAGTTGGCAAATGTCTCGTAGAATACGCTCGTGAAACCCGTTTTGCCGAATTCAATTTATTTTTAAAGTTATAGTCAAAAAACCGAAGTCGTCTTTTTACGTACTAAATCGCGTACTAAAACTTTAAACGCATTTTTCTCGAAACCATGTTTTTTGAGACGGGCGGCAAGATATCTCAAAAACTATTATAGATATCGAGATGAATTTCTTTTTATATTAAAGGTAATTAAATTTGCTGGATCTTGATTTCACAATTTTAAAATCATAATTTTACAATGATTATTTTTATTGTTATTGCACTTTTTAGAGTAAAAAAAAGTGCAAAAAAATATTTTTTTTTTGCAAGTCCGTTATTTTGTTAATTTCTAACTTTTCTTCGTGATTTTAGTTCAAGATCCAGCAAATGTCTTCTAGTTTATAAAAAACTTTGATTTTTTGATTTCAGACAAAAATTGGATGAGTTACCTTGCCGCCCGTGGAGGTTTCTTTTTTTTCGATGACTATTTTTCAATGCATATAACTAATAAACTATTCGGTATTTTTGTTCAAAAAAATTTGTAAAAGTAGTTAATAACATACTTAATAAGTACCAAAAAACTTGACTACTTTATTTATTTCTTTCCATGAGAAAAAAAATCGCGAAAATCACGTAATTTTTGGGTCTCTAGATGAGAACCTCCCCTTAAACTGAAAAAAATAAATATACAACGACAGGTTTTTCTAAATCGTTATACCGTATTCTTCGAACTATCATTTCACGAGCATACGTTAGTTTAGCGTATTATAAACGAATAACCATCCGTCATTTATTAAAATATACATCGCGTTAAGGATAAAATCAAAGTTGTCCGCATCGACAACAGCCTACTTAACTCGATGGCGTTACGTCCCAATGCGAAAACCGGATAATTTCCAATCGATTCGCGCCTTAAATCTCGACTAAAAGAAAATAAAGAAAAAAGAACGAAACCAAATATTCATGCCGATCAATTCCGACAAGCAAAGCCATAAGCAGCAAATGTCAACGAACCACACCCAGCAAAGTGAACCAAATTGGAAACCGAAGACGCGCGCGAAAATAAAGAGGGACGAAGATTAAGAGCAGAAGCACAAAAGATGGAGGAGGATGTAGAGAAATAAAAAGAACCTCCTCGAAGCAGGATAATTCCCTCTCTCAACTCAACTCGTCTGGCGCGCCGCGTCCCCTTTAAACCGAGGCTTTCAATTGGTGAATTTATCGGACTTCGCTCGCTCGCTTGCTTGCTATGACGTCATCGGGCAATTGACCTCAACCATTCTCACTCTCTCCCTCTCTCTGTCTCTCTCTCTCTCTCTCTCCTACTCTTTTCAATCTCTTTTCCTCCCTCCCTCTTTCCCGTCGGTCTTTCTCATTTTACACATCAAAGCCAATGGGCTTAAGGTCGCGCCCGACTTTGCATTCGCTCGACGAACATGACCAAGACGTCGACGACGACGACTGTACGGCGAATGCTGATGGGGTCCGGTTATACGCGAGTTCCTTATTTAAATAATGGATATATATATATATATATATATATATATATATAGGCAATAGACGTGATCGACGCGGAATATTACCGCGTTGTCCTTGGGTTATAGAAGAGAACGAGTTTCGTTTTCGCGATTCTCTCTCTCTCTCTCTCTCTCTCTCTCTCTTTCGGTTCGTGTGCATAAGCGTTAAATAAAAAAGAAAATAACAGGAATTTGCACTCGACGCGATGTCGAGCGAGTTGATAATTCTTTCGATGCTCGTGAAACTTTTTAAGAATTACGCTCGATGCTTGTTATTATCCCGATGAACTATTTTTAACGAAATTACTCGCGTAGTATCGTTACGAAATTTGAAGCGAAACAAGTGCGCGAATTCTTTATTGACTAAATTTTAGCGACGATCGTTATCATTAATCATCATGAAATAATTATTAAGTTGTATAAATTACAAATTGTTTCAGAGGCTATAGTGCTTCATTAACGTCAACGATATGCAACTAATTCAATATATAAACAATCGCTTACGAGCATTAAAGGTATATTATTACCTACGCTCGACGATCGATTCCTCCGTGTAACTAATCTTTTAAGTAACAGTAGCCAATTCAGCCATTGGAAAAACGTTAAACAATTTGCGCCGGCTGCGTAACCTAATTATCAAAAAAGACAATCACCGCTAAAATTAGGTATTTAATATACCTTTATTGTCGGCGATTAACGCGAGCAATAATAATCGTTGCGGTATTTCTCTGCGTAACCGTGGCGGTGTAACGTAAAAAGAAAAAAAAAAAAAAAAAAGAAAAAAAAAAAAAAAAAAAAAGAACAACGCGAAGACTGAAGTAATCTAAAACCTATTAAGATATAATAACAGTTACGTTTCATAACTATTTATAGCCACGGTGTGATGTAATAACTCGAAAGATTAAGCTTCGTCGTCGTCACGGAATATTTTGTATCAGCGAAAGTCATGCGAATAATGTTAATAGCAACGTTTTCTCATTTATTTTTTTTTTTGTTCTACTTATAGAACGGAATCTCGGATAACCGAATCCGAAAAACAAGAATCAACACGACATTTAACGACGTGCAATACACATGAAAAATCTCATTCTAGCTAACGACGAGTAGACGCGATGTTCCTTTGCTCGCGTTACGCAACTGCCATAATCCAGGGATATGCGCTTCCTCCGGTTGTTCCGAGGAAAAGTCACGACTCGTTTTCTTTGTAAGTCGACGGCGTCGTGACCTCGGCTCGACTTCTGCTGCCGAGTGCGTACACCGAGCGAGTGACTCACCGTCGGCATTCTCTCAGTATATAGGTGTAGCGGAATAGCGGAGAGATCGGTAAGCGAGTCATGTTCTCTCGAGTGTGTGTATGTGTATGTGAGAGAGAGAGAGAGAGAGAGAGAGAGAAAGAAAACAACGGGATTCCGACCACGTATACATAAATTCTCGATTCGAAAAAACCCTTGGTATTTTCTTTCGCTTTTGTGTGTCTACTCGATCGTTTCGTTCGTTTGATTTCGCTCGATTTATTATTCTTTACATTATAATTTTATTCCTTTTTGAAAAACTTTTTATATAGGTAAGTTTACAAGGCACTACGATGAAAAATAATATTTCGCCATCGTTCAAACGTCAACGGGTCTCGGCGTTAAATCTTAATTTTCTCAACCGTAATTAAGAAAAAGAGAGAGAGAGAGAGAGAGAGAGAGAAAAAAAAGGTTTCACCCGACGGGTGAATATACAGTCCCCTACCTACGCCAACAAACAACCATCGCTTCGATCCTGCACCCTCCGGTCGCCGTTCGACAATTATTTAGTTCTCGTCCCTAAGATGAAAGGGGAATCCTGTGGGAGGCGAGAGACACGAGCTAAGAGGGAGGCAGATTTCGCCATATGGCGTCGGCGGGGTGAATTCCTCGCCTCTTTCGACGAAACACAAAGACGGGGAAGAGAGAGCAAGAGAGAGGGTTAAGAAAAAAGAGACGAGAGAGAGAGAGAGAGAGAGAGCGCGTTCGCAAAAACTTTGAGCGCTCGAATTTCCGGCCTCGCGCGGCGACGCGTAGTTTTTCTCAGGACGCGACAGCTGATATACACTCGAGATTTTTTTTTTTTTTTTTTTATCTCTTTTAGCATGACGCGAGAGTATAGAAGCGCATGCGGATGAATCGTGAAAGTAATTTACTCGCTGAAAAACCTTAAACTTATTTGCTCGTTGTGAATGATCGTTGTTTAAACAAATTGAAAAACGACGCAACTTTTTCATTCTTACGTAACTCATAGCACTTCTTGCTCGCAAGATATGCGAGCAATCGTAATCTTTGCGACGCGATGCTTACTTTTACTGTTTACGAGCTCAATGCGCCTCGCTCTTCTTAACAATTTAAATGCGACAGGCTCGCGTATCGATTTGAAATAATAGCGAGCTCAATTTGACGGAATGTTTATATACGAGAACAGATTGATTGAAATAAAAAAAAAAAACTACAATATTTTCATTTTAAATTACGAGGTTAATATCACCAAAATTTAAATTAAATCCATATCATTTATATGTTCATGTATCGATATAAAAAAATGTGAAAAAAAATGGAAAATGAATAATTTCCTTAAAACAAAACAACCCGTTGCCGTTATATATCTTACAAAAACTTTCACAACCTCAATTAAAACTTATCTTTAAAAACTCTCAAACCAATGGAGAGAGAAAGAGAGAAAGAGAGATATATATATAGAGCTCGAGATGATGACGAAAAAGTATCTCGTTATCTCGGAAGAGAAACGGTACGGAATTTTACAACGAGTAGCGAGAAAGGCGTACATATATGCTCACATACACACACACACCAACGGGCGAACTCGATGATACATAAATCTCGGGAGGAGACGACGTTAACCACATGTATATCCGATGCGCTTATACACCATGGAGTGGGTCACGAGAGAGACGCATCTTCATCTCTTTCTTCTTCTTTTATACGTATATATAGATACATATGCGCGTGCAGAATAGAATATTATTTCATCGCGATTCGTGCGCCTCTCCTCAATCTCTTTTCTGTTTTTCTTTCCTTTTTATTTTTAATTGCAGGAGCTGCCGACGTTGTTGCGACGCTGCTACGCATAGTGTCTAGTGGCTTTTCGAGGACGGTTCGCGGCGTTTCTTTGTTAGTTCCACGAGAGTCGACGAACTCTGGATGAAGTTCTCTCTTCTCTATCTTTCTCTGTCTTACTCATAGCTGGTCTGCGTACTTTCCGAGGGTTGCCCCTGTGCCGCCGTGTCCTTATCCGTGTTTCTGCGACTTTTTTTTTCTCTCCTCTTTTTATTTTATTTCGAGGGTCGTCGTCTCGGGCTGCTTTTGTTGTTCTTGTGCGGAATTGAAGATTCAGTGAGAGCTTTGAGAGAACACGCGATGAGGATTTTAGATTCCTATTTTTTCTTTTTCTTTCTTTTTTTTTTTCAAGAATAAATTGTAAGCTGGCACGAAATGAAAAATATTGCTTGGATTTTGTTTGCTTTGTAGATTCTGATGTTGAAAAAAATTAATTTTTATTATTATAGATTAGATAACGTATTACACAATGCAACTCGATAAATGATTTTCCAAAGGTTACAAGTGGTTAAAACATAAAGCTTGAACAGCATATGAAACTTTCCACAAGTTTTGAACAACAACAACAACAACAACAACAACAACAACAACAACGACGACAACGACGAAGACAACAGCTTGCAAAAAAGAGAAGAAAGAAGAAAAAAAGCAGAGTGCATACTTTGTCCATGCACATACACAGCATTACACTCGATAAATTCACAGGAACGAGAAAGAGAAGGAGTAGGAGAAGGAGAAGGAGAAGGAGAAAGAGAAGGAGAAGGAGAAAGAGAAAGAGGTGGAGAAGGAGAAGAGCGCGCACAAGTCCCCGACAAAAGGCAAAAACAAAAAGCAGCAACGAGCGAAGCTCACGAGTGTGTCTCGCACGTCGTAAACTTTCGAGAGGCGGCCTAACGTTTTTCCACCTCCGCGAAAGGCAATTCCCCTTCGTTTCCTTCTCCCGTGCAGGAGAAGGAAACGAAAGAACGAAGACGACAACGACGAAGAAGAAAGAAAGAAAGAAAGAAAGAAAGAAAAAGATTTAAAAAAAAGGTGCAAAGGAAAAGAAAGAGAGAGAGAGAGAGAGAGAGAGGGAGATAGGACGTGGGTGCGCTTGCCGTTTGTGTCGCTCTTTAAGGAGATCGCTCGCTCGCTCGCGTGTGCATATATATATATATAAACATATACATATACGTATACACAAGTATGCTAAATTCGCGCGCACATTCAACGAGTCTGGAGATCACTGGATCAGATATGCCTGTTTGTATGCGGAGTTACCGAGCGCCCGTAAATACGCGTAAGTGTAAGTGTGTGTATACCAGTTCTTCTTTTAAAAGCAATACACACCGAGTTGCTGCTCCTACAAAAGGGGGATAAAGACCGGAGAGACCGGTTCGACCGGTTCTTTCGCCTCCTTCGAGACGCGGAGGAGGTGGTGGAAGCCGGTTTCGTGCCTCAGAGGCTCGTTTTCATTAAACGGTTGCAGCCTTCCTCCTCCTCTTCGTCTTCTTCCTCCTTTTATCTCTGTATGCTTGGGTTCGCTGCTAGAATGCAACGCGCGCGCGCCTAAATGTATACATGTATGTGTATGGAGGTGACGTTTCGTCGAAGTGGATGGGACTGACGAAGAAAGTGTGACGAGCGCTGATTTACATTTTTCTTCGTCGAAGAAGGAGGATGAGGAAGAGGAGACGATGCGCTTTGTGTCTTGAGCTGTTTGATGACTGGCGCTTTTTCAATGGGATGTCTGCGTGAGATATTTCCTTGCGGTAGAATTTAGAGTACACGCGGACGATTGTTTCGTTTGATACGATGAGAAAAACAGACACGGATTATTTGCTCTCTCCCTCCCCCCCCCCCTCCTCTCTATCTCTCTTTCAA
Organism: Chalcis sispes; assembly: GCA_949987625.1. Lineage (NCBI taxonomy): Eukaryota > Metazoa > Arthropoda > Insecta > Hymenoptera > Chalcididae > Chalcis > Chalcis sispes. Next base: position 15,005,426 of record OX465098.1, on the reverse strand, counting down.
CGCGAAGAGATAAAAAAAATTTTTTATCTATTTATGCGATGAATATGTTTTTATCAAGTTTAAAAGTTTAAATTTTTAATTCAAAATACTGAGCGTTACGAATAAAATCAGTTTTTTATTTCGTTTAAAATAAGACGTCAGTTGTCTACCTCGATTTC
>OX465098.1:14975268-15000268 GCA_949987625.1 Chalcis sispes | reverse complement strand
TAAAAAGAAAAAAAAAGTTACAATACTCGCGTCATCGAAAATTAACGAGAGAGTTATTAAATTATATTAAATTCAACAAATAATATATCTCGTCGTATTTCTCCATCTCCTTTGTTTTCTTCCATATAGGTATACAAGTCTCAATGATAATTGTTGCCTTGACTCTCCTCCGGCAATATATAACAAATTCATCGAAAGTTTCGGGAGTTTAACAGAAGTGAAACTTTTGTCGGCGCCTCTCGCACATAACGTGTATGAAACAATCCTCGAGGTTTATATAAGTACGAAACGAACGTTATTTATTGGATTTAAACGTCACTTTAACGAGTTTATTAGATACACAGATGTTTGAAGACTAATTTTAATGCGGTGCTTCAACTTTCAACTTTGCGGTGAATGGGACACAGATTGTCGTTTTAGTCGGTTTTATTGCTCTTGAAATATTCGAGTATTTATAAATAAATGACGATATATTTTATAGATAAATTTTGTCTCGATGAAAATACAAAGCTATTTTACGTTTGACATGATTTGTATATATACTTGGCCGTTTTATTTATTTGAGCAAACATTTTTATTCAAATATATTTTTAGAAATTCTGAATAAAAATCCAAAATTTCTGTTGAAATTCGATAAATAATCTTTGAAAAAAAGAGAAAAAAAAAAGTTTCACAATATTGTTAAAATATCGTTTGAATTTGCTCTTTTAAACAAAAAAAAAAAAAAAAAAAAAAAAAGGAGCATATTTAGTTTAAAAAAAAAAGAGAAAGAGATAGAGAGAGAGAGAGAGAGAAAAAAAACGCAAACACAGAACACCAACAACGTAAATCCAGCAAGTAACAGATCGATAAAAACGTCGCACGAGCGAGCGAGAGAACGACGACTCGGGTCAACACATTCTCGCGTACATATATACAAGCGGACACAGAGAAAAAGAGAGTGTAGAGAGAGAGAGAGAGAGAGAGAGAGAGAGAGAGAGAGAGAGGGCTGCGCATCCATGGTAGGTAGCTAAATGCGCCGCCCGGGCGTTCTCCGATTACATTTTCCGCTCGGCCGACGGCACCGGCTGACGCGCGCGCGTTAAAAGAGAATAAGAGAGAGAGAGAGGGAGAAAGAGACAGAGGGATTTTCTATTCCTGGCCCCTCCGACACGGCACTCGATGAGTGAGAGAGCTAGAGACGACGGAGCTTCTTCCCGATCAAGAATCTCGTTGAGTTTCGTGAATACTTTCTCTCTTTCTATGGGTCGAGACCGCTGCCAGTCCAAGTTCGAAGAAAATTTGACCGAGATTTTTTTTTTTTTTTTTTTAACGTGGATTGAATTTTGTTGGCGGGGATATTTTCTTTTTTAATTTAAAGTAATTTAATCAATAATTCATTAAAAGAAATAATGTAAAAATTGATGGATTTCGGATACTTGAAAATAATGTGTATTCGTAATGTAGCGTTTAAAAATGTTAAAAGGATTTTATTTTCTAGAAAACATTGGATTATAATTAATCGTAGCGTAAAATTATAAATGTAAAAGAGAAAAAATAATGGAGTTTTATAATAATTATGGCTTAGCATTAAAAATAATAAAATGATATCGAATGAGGTCAAAAATATAAATTAAAATTAAGCAGCTATTATTATTATAATATATTTATGTAATCCCGTAAAATACATAACGACATAATATATTATAATATTATTACGTGCATCAGCAAAAAAATCCGTTATTTTATTTTCATAAAAAATTGCTTATGCACACATACACACAGTTATTAAATCGCGCATCAAAGCATTTAAGGAAGTTCTTTAATAATAAAGCCACTGCACGCTGTTTTCTAAACGAGGTAAGAGTATAACAAATTTACGATAATTTATTAATTAAACCCACGTTATATATAAACACACTATTGTACGCACGCACACACACACACACACACACACACACACACACACACACATACATTTGCGAGGATCTTTTTTTTTTTAATTTTTTCATCAAAGTGAATAATTTATAAAGAGAGGTATTTCGAAAAGCATCGATTTTAAAAGTATAATAACATAATCGCGATAAAATTTTTCCGCTAATTCGCGATGACTCACAGATTCGCGCTTCGATGTTTTTCAACGCGGTAGGTGAGGAGAAGGTGGACGGGGGCAGGGACAAAAACGCAAACTCGTTAATATTTATGGATTTATATTTTTGTTCCAACAAACAACAACGTTTATAATATCCGCATAACGATTTTAATCTTCCGCAAGGCTATAATCTTAATATAATTAAGCGAATTTTATAACCGAGCGCCTTCCTCCCCGGGGCATAAATTTTCATCGGCCGGACGAAGAGCTTAAAACGAAGTTAACCACGCGGTTCGAGCGAGCGTTTACTTTCTTTTCAACCTTGCGTTTAGCTACACACACACACACGCACACGCGCGCACGCGCGCGCACACACATACTCGTATGTAGACATGTAGAAAGAACAACCGGCCGGAGTGCTTGCATAAAAATAAAGCTCGCGCAAAGTTAGTGTATAATCGAGTGAACAAGCGCGAGTAAAAACTTAACGAAAAAGAATTATAAATAATATAACGACCGGAACGCCGGTGTTTTTTGTTTTTACGTGCGAATCGTTACTTTATTTTCTTCGCTTTGTTTCTTGAATAAATATCACACATGGAAATTGAATAAATGTGTACAGTTTATCCAGAAAATAAATTCCTAATTACGTCCTGGGCTTTTAATTAACGTTGATAATTTAATAACTGTCAAAAACTTTGTTTATATTAAATTATTATTGTTTACATTACAATTAAAGTTTTTTAAAGTCATTTATATTGACAAATGCATAAGTTTAAGAAAAAAAAAAAAAAAAAAAAGAAGAGGAAAGCGAGATTCAGCTAAACATTCTCTCGGAAGGTTATCTTCCGGTAACAATCAAAATCTAACCTTCTCTCAAAAGTTGAATTCCGTTAATTCACATAACCATAGCGTACACCGCACTTTCGAACTCTGCGCTTCAACTCTCTGTCATACACACATATACAGATTCAGAGTCACACACATATACATATACATATATACACATAGCGAAAGTTTAGCGTTTTCGCACGACTCGAATTTCGCCGAGATCTTCGAGTAAGCGTTCGTTCTCTCTCGCGTACACACAGACACAACCCGCCCACGTCTAAATTTACGCTGACGCGAATGAGAATCGACCCGCGCTCACCGCTCGAGTTACGATAAGAGTGAGAGAGAAAGATAGAGTGAGGAGCTTCGAGTTTGAGTCTTGGCTTTTATCGCGCGAAGAGAGAGAGAACTCGGCTTGTATATACATATAGATACAGTCGGAGAGCACCGACTGATTTCGCTTTTGCGAACGCCTCCGGTGCGCAAGAGAACTACTCGAGTGCTCGAGTTCTGTATGATGGTATGTTGCTATACCGCTGCTGGTATGACTCGGTTGAATGCCTCGAATTTTTGCGGTTAGATGGTTCAAGATTCTTTTTTCCCCTTTTTACCTTTTCTTTTTCAATTCTCTCATAACTTTTTCTTCATCGCGAGGTTATTCCTTTTTACGAGAAACGAATAACAAAGTTCCGGAAATATGTGTTGTTTATCGCGAATTTTTAGAATTATTTTTACTTCAAACAATTTTACAACTAAATTTAAGTAACTTAAACAATATAAAGTAATATGTGAGAGTTGTGTTTATCATTTTAAACTCATAAGGTATAAATTTTGTCAATAGATTTAATTTATAACATCAATTACATTTTTCAGTATCAACTATTAACTAATCTCAAGATATTCGAAAATTACAACAAAAGTAATTTTAAGTAAAAAAAAGATTTAATATTAAATTTAAAATTAATGAATGTAAAACTTTAACATAAAGTCACAAGTTTACATAGTAGATTTAAATGAAATTTTAAACAAACTTTATTTTCCTTTTTAAATGCCTTAATTAAAGAAGTTTATAAACTCTCGACCTTCTAACAAACTTTATAATCGAAATCTCGGCACTAACTTTCAGCGGTAACTTTTCATAGGAATGCCAGCACATCGCAATAAACAATGTAAATCAAAATCTCATTTCAATTATAATATAGCGTCGATTATTAATTAGTAAAACTGTTATTACTTATACATATTTTAAAGAAAACTTTTAAAGCGGAATTTCATTGTAACGTAAATACGCGCAGAATTTCCGGTAAAACAACATGTAAAATATATTTAAATTTAATTAATCGTTGATACTTTGTGAAACGTAAACATTTTAAGGCCACTAAAGTTTCCTTTATCAATGAAAGCGCAAAGCTAACGCAAAGCATAAAAACAAACCAATCAAACAACATTACCTTTTCGAAAAGAAAGTCGTGTTTTCATTGTTAACTCGCAGACGCGTGTTATTCTCGATTAACCTTCGTCGTTATTATCGACACGTGCACCGTTAGCAGTTGGAAGATTGTGGAAGGTTCGAGGTGAAAAAGAGCTCGGATTTGAGATTTAATTTTCGTCGTCGAAGCGACGATTATCGATGTTGATTTTATAACACGTGTGTTATATTTATTATTATTATTATTATTTTTTGCTTTCTTTTTCGTTCGTTTGTCGCGCTTTACATACACGCGTAAGATAAAACCGTCATCACTCTCGGTTTCATATATATAATCGTTGCAAACTTGCGAAGGTCATGGTAGTTAGCCGTCTCTCTATCTCTCTCTTTCTCCGCGTTGACCCACATTGTTTTTCTCTCTTACTCTCTCTTTTTTTTTTATCGAGAGCACCGAGAGAGCAATCTTTTATTATCGTCGTATTCCGTTCATATATACATAATAATAATAATAAAAAAAAAAAAAAAAAAAAAAAAAACGTCTAAGAAAAAATGCATTTTTAACCGACGGTGTATTTTTCTCTCAATTTTTTTTTTATCAGCATTTCGACTTCAAAGTGAATAAATTTCTAGGCTGTAAAAAATTATTTTGCGTAAAATTTAATCTATTATTCTGGTAAATAAAATGCAAGATTATATACTCGAAGCTCAATATTTTGACCAAGACAATCACGAAATAGCGAATCAACATTTCCGTTTTAGCGAGACAATTACTTCAGCGTGTAAGAGAGTAGGGAGAGAGTAGGATGAAAGAACGAGAAGAAGGGGAGTAACACAACCAGAGAAATAATTGCGGAACGCGGGCATTTAATGGCACGATATTCGTGGCGAGCACATATATACATACGCGGTCGTTATTCTCGATTTATGGCTAAGGTCTGAATCCTCATTTGAGAGACCAAGAACGGGGAAGATAAAGAGAGAAAGAGAAGGGGGGGGGGAGAGGAAGAGGCTTTATCGGAGATGCCCTTATGGCCGAGGAGCGATAGGAAGGGAATATTGAGTGCGGCATTGTTGAGACGATGATAAGGATTTTTGGGAGGACTATATATGTATAGAAGTGCGGGTAATAACCGAGTTGTAACTTGCATCGCGGCGATTCTTTGTTCGAGATGTAATTTTTATTTTTTCCCTTTTATTTGTTTTCCCGCCCGAGAAAGGGACGCACGAATTAGATTCAGCGCTGGATTAGTAAATAAAGCGATAACATTACTGTAAGTAATGTTTCATTTCGTGCGGTGTATTTAAAAGATAAAATTAAATTAACAAGATCAATTAAATAACAAAATTTTAATAAAGTTAGATATTCACTCGTTATGAAATTTTCTGCGCCGCAATTTCAGCACCGGCCTCTCTCTCTCTCTCTCTCTCTCTCTCTTGAGCGCAAAATTTACATAATCGATCATTGATGAAACCGACGAAAATAAATAAGAACACGACAGAAGCATTTCCAAGGAAGCTTATAGAATACATTCATCTTTCATCACGAGTGGTTGTATGAGATGTATGAAATATTCATTCCGATTTCGCTCATCGTCGACATCGATTATCGATATATACATATATTTCTTCTAATAAGCCTTCCATTAACCGCTGGATTTTCGTAAATATTCATACGGTAAATGTGAATAAACGTTTTGATAGTTTCGAATGATCACAAGGGATCGCTTCATCGGTTAAAAATTGACCTCCCCGATAGCTGAAACAAACGTAGCGCTTGTAAGTTTTTGAAAAGCAAAAAAAAAAAAACGTAGCGTTTACTACTTTGCGAATTATTACCGCGCAATAACGTTTCGAGACAACGATCAAGGAATTAAACGACGATTCGATTTTCTCATCATCTATTCACCTAACTCATCCTCAACGTCGATAAAGTCGTTCGTAAAATCGCGACGAAAATAAAACGACAAGTGGCGGCTTACGCAAACAAGTGGAAATAAAGAAAATAAAACGTTATCAGGATCGTCCTTAAAGTTCGTCGAACCTGTATCTAATTGCATCGAAAATGTAACGAAATCTCCCCGGCGGATTGTGTGTGCGCGAGTGTACAGACCATCTGGTGCGCGGATCGTTTTAAAAAGTCGTTCGCTCCAGCTACCTCGGTTACACGTATACACACGGTACAAACGGTTACGGGATGTTACGCGTAATCGATACACGTACCGATGGCTATCGAGCCAACGACGAAAACGTGACGGAGCGAGAGGAAACGAGATCAAAAGCGCTATAGCCTTTCTTTATTTTTTCCGTGCGATTAGACGTTGTATAAATATATATTTATAAACTCAGGACGAGAAAGCAAGATAAAAGAAAACCGGTTTTCATCGTTCGATGATAAATCGTTAAATTTCCATCGCGCCGAGTCACGGATCGTCGGCGAACGCTTTGACTTTCACCTTGCGTAACGATAATAACAATAATCGCAACACCGGGCTTTACGTGTCTTTGTACTTCGTTTTTCTTAATTTAACGAGCTCGATGTGTGTGTGTGTGTGTGGGGGGGGGGGGGGGGGAGAGAGAAAAAGAGAGAGAATAAATCGATTTTTTTTAACGTTACAAATTCGTTCGCACGAATCAGCATCGTAAGCGCGTGGCTTGAATTTCGTTACGAGAGAGTCGCGCGCAAGCACGTGCGCGGAATTATTTCGTGCGAGAGTCGGTTCTCTATGCGCTCGATGTGTAAGCGGTTTGCGTTGACTGGTTATATTATTCGAAAAGTGATCGTTTTGGATTTACATGCTGGATCTTGGTTTTGAATCCCCCCCACCCTTTTTTTTTTCATTGCATCTTAGAAAATGAGGTATCGATTTGATCACGTTGGCCTTAAACTTTCGTAATGTGCCTTGGTATGTCTTTTATTGATTTCTTCGATCTGTTTGCATTGACCCCATTTTACAACTGCTTTTACATTTTCGTTGAAAATAATTGAATATTTAACTTTTTTTTTTTTTTTTTTTACAAACTTTAATAAAAATTATTATCAGCAACGATTTAGATAAAAAATTGGTGCAGTATATGCATTAGGATTTGATACAGTAAACTTGAAATATTTCACCTCGAAATTGTATGGATGTTTATAATTCTTACTCGTTGTTTTAAACTTTGATAATAAAAGATACGACACGTTTTGAATAGTTTAATGCTCCAAAAGCAACCGAGTTATTTTTCATTCGAGCTCGTTCGAATGTTCCTTCTTTTTTTTTTTGGTTCTTTCTCAACCAAGCTAGAACAATGGAGGACCATAAATTTAATCGGAGTCACGACGCATATACATATACATATACATACATACATACATACATACATACATACATACATACATATATATAGACACATCGAGAAAAAAGAAGCGGCAAAGAAAATCTCGCGAGCGATGCGCGCACACGAGAACAAACGCGATAAATCTTTATAAAATCGAATCAATTAACATCTCGGAGCAGCATCAGCGTCTCTCCTCCACAAAGAGATACGCACGCATTCGAAAGAAACAATTAGAAACAGGGTAGAGACACAAAAGAGCGCGTATAGATGAAAGGAGCGACAAGCGCAATAAAAAGGGAAAAAAAAGAATTCGGTACAAGAAAGAGAAAGAGAGAAAATTGCGAGGAAAAAAGAAACAACGTGTCGGTTAAGCGTAGAGTCGTTGCATTCGTAAAGGTGAAATACTGATATAGGCGAACGAAAAGGGAAAACGGATAAGCGGATAACGAAAGAGACGCATAAATGGATAAAGCCGCAAAGAGAAAGACAGAGAGAAAGAGAGAGAAATGGACGCTCACACACACGTGCGTGTGTGTGTATGTCTACGCAAGCGTATGAACGTTACTTACGTATGTGTGCCTACGATCGTGAATAATGCATGCCAACCTCAAGCCCACGCCGCCTGTCGAGAGTATACATATATATATAAGCGTGTATATGTAAGCGAAGATGCCAGACACGCTACTTGGAAACTAAGTCCCTCTCTGTCGCGAGCTTCTCTCTCTCTCTCTCCAGCTACCACAACCCCTTCTCTCTCTCTCTCTCTCTCTCTCTTTCTCTTCTTTCGGTCTCTACTCCTTCTCCGATTTATACACGCTCGCAATTCTAAATGTAAATGTAAGTGAACCCGAGAGCGGTGAGCCTCTAGTGTCCCTCATATACCGGGTGATTCTTTAGTTTCGTGCGTTTGGTTATTTTCTGGTTTTTTAAAGTTGTTTACTTTTAGTCTTGCTCGATTAATTGGATGTTTGATTAAAAATTTATTTGTTTATTTATTTTATTTATTTATTCAATATTTATTTTGTTGTTTTATCGTATGCATAAATTTTTTAAGTGACTTTGGGCAATTGTGGCACAAAAAAAAATTCATTCAATACAATTAAAGAAAAAGAAATTATCCCAGATGTGGAGAAACTTTGCACATCCTAAGCAAAATTAAAAAGCTGGTGATACACCCGGTAGAGCTGTGTGCCATGCGCTGCTCGACGAAAGAGAACAGAAACTCTCCGTCGGTGTCACAACTCGCTGAGTTTCTTTCTCTCTCTCTCTCTCTCTCTCTCTTCAAGTTCTACTCTTAACCGCTAAAAGTATTTGACACGTGTGCGGCGACACATATGTGTTCGTGTGCGCGGATATATGGCGAGGAAGAAAATCGCTGCTCGAGCACTTCTTTCAGTCTTTCCATTATACTTGCTTGTCTCTCTTCTTTCATTTCTTTCGTTCTTCTTCATTTTGTTATATGTATAAATATATATCTAGTTTGGCACACGCGCCTCGCTGCTTTTCTCTGACTCGCCGCTAATCTTATCGCGCATGTATATTCGCATATGTGTGCGTGTTTATTTGCGTGAGTGTTTTGCCGTCATTTACGATCTTCTTGTTTTTTTTTTTTTTTTTTATGACGAATAATTATACCGCGTTTTATTTCTTTTGATTTTTCGTTTTTTTTGTTTTTTTTTTTTTTTTTTATATCGTTACATACGCCGATAAGAAAATAATCGCGCAAAGCTTTCTTTAGAAAATACAGCGGAAAAATAGATGCTATTTCTACCGCGAGAAGATAATCGCGGTCGATGTGCGCGTTTCATTGCCGATGAATGGCAGCGGAAAAAGTATATAATTAGATCATTCGAGAATAAACAAGAATAAACCAGTATAGAAAAAAAAAGCTGCTGTGTTAATATTCTGTTACAAAGTATTTAATTAGTAACATGTATCAATTGACTTAAGTTGACGGATTTTTATTGAGTCAATCGATGCATACGCATAAACAGTGACTTGTTTAAAATTTGATTAACAGTTGTTTATTTCATCGTCAACACAATACTATAATGTAAAGAAATTGATAATTTTATTGATATTTATGAAATATACTTCTTATGCTGCTACTTTTCAAAAATTATTTCACCCCGAATAAAAGACGTCGTTCAAAAGCTAAAAAAGAAACAAAGCAAGCGTGCCGTAACAAAAAACAAAAAAAAAAAAGTAAAAAAAAAAAACCAATTCAGATTTTTCCCTTCATCTTGATACGAGAAAAAATTTCAGTCGAGAAAGTACTATATACGCGCGCTTGCAATGCGCATACGCGTATATACAAACAGCAATACGCGTGGAATTGAAAAGCTAGAGAATATATAAATAATCGATCGAGCGGAATGAACGGTTGTCCGTCTGCACATGCACGAGCGGACTTTTCGAGCAAGAAGAAGGGCGGAGAAACAATATTCTCCTTCGTCGTCGTCGACCGGTTTCGCTTCGTCGATTTATCTCGAATGTTAAGACGCGTGACGCTAGCGTGTATATCTATACGGAGACGATAATTTCCCGCAACTCGACGTAGCTCTTCGGTCAAAGGTGAAATTGAATCGATCGGTTGTCTGTGGATATCTTTGTGAATTGATGGTAAAATGAGAAAGAGAGGGAGAGAGAGAGAGAGAGAGAAAATAAATGAAAAATTTTAAATGAATCTTTTGTGCAATCGCGTTTATACTTATAAATTTTCTTTGTAAATGAAATTTTTTCTTTTTTTTTTTTTTTTTTTTTAAATCGAAAGAATTATTTCATTTACTTGAATGAATAACGGTCATTTAATATTTACACAATAAATTTATAATAGAATCGAAAGAGCGATATCATCAAAAGATAACAAAAATACTTGGAAAAGTTTATTTTGAAAAGTAGGTCAGTAGTTTGATTCTTTAAATTAAACTTCGATAAAGGATCGCAAGGCCGTTCTTTTCTTACCGTACCTCTTTAATCGGATGTATTTTTACGAATTCCATTTACTTATCTCGCAGAGAAGCCCACATCTCGAGGCCCACATGAAATGCTAACGAATGAAATATTGTCGAGCTTCTATAAACGCTGCCCTTTCGTTTGATTTATTTACCTCGGCTTTCTCATGAAAACGTAAATAAAGTAATAATAACGATGTACGGACGTTCAATCAAGAATTAAACGTTTCGATTACAGATCCGTTATACTTCTCCATTATTCGATGAAGTATGCAAAGCAACGTCTGAAATACGAAGAGAATAAAAAAAAGAAAAAAAAAATTTTTTCTCGTATCTATTTCAAGATATGAACAGAGTAGTGATTCATGAGATTTTTTAATTTACATTGTTTACCACTTCTAACTGCGCGTTCATTTTTTTTTTTTTTTTTTGTTTCCGGGATCCATTAAAATGATTTACATTTTTACCGTTTCCCCCGCGTGCGAGCGAATAAATCGTGGAAAAAACAATTGTACGCGCTTTGGTCCCCTTTCAATCATACGAAGTTGGTTATATTCATCAGGAAGGCAATAACAATGTTAAAGTAATTTTATGATTTCATTGCTTTTAAACAAAGATTCGTCGTTTATGTATGATCGTGCAATTTTTAAAATGTTTTAAAATTTCGTTAAAATTTTATGGTTTTAACGTCGTTTTCATTAAAATTATTACACTTTTAAAATTGCATCAACATTGGACAGTTTATTAATTTGAAAAATTCGTTCAAAACTTTGACAATCTTAAATTTAAATTTTCGAAACGATTTTAATCAAGATAACTTTCGAGCAATTTAAAATTTGAACTTTAAATAGACCGATTCATTCACATAAGAGGCCAAATTAAAGAAAGGATTGAAAAATAAAATTAAGATGACGCGTAAGAAAAAAAATAATGATTCGATTAAAAATAACTCTCGTTCAAAACATTAAAGAATCAATGCACATAACCTCTCAAGAATCTTGAAAATCAACGTTACCTTTTAAAACACTAGGGAGGAGCAATCCGCAGTAGCGCGCAAGATAATCACACTCTCACTGATCCACTTTCCGATACAGTAATCGAGAGCACTCCGAAACAAAATCAAAAGATAAAAAAAAAAGGGGGGGGCAACGAGAACTAGACAAGGATCGATCAAATATCGTTTCTCAATCTTCATCAAAAATCGTTAATTTTCCTCAACGATAACCAAAAGAAAAAAACCACCGACAATATTCGTCATTATTTAACGCACTCACACATCCACGCGTCGAAATCGAAAAAATAAACTAAACCAAGATTATGGGAAAAAGGGGAGTGAAAGAGAAACAGATATGACACGAGTATCAATAACAATAATAACAACAATAACAAAATATCGCGCTCCAGCTACATACGCGCAGGGGCTCTCTCCTTCGCAAACTCGCACAAAAGACTGCGCCCGGCTGAATGTCCATGTCAGAGGAAGAGAGCGAGAGAGTGAGAGAGAGAGAGAGAGAGAGAGAGAGAAGAGCAGCAGCAGCTCGAGCTATGCTATATAACCGCCCGGTGCTTCTGTGTGCGAGCGCAAGCGCGGAGGAGGCGCCCCGACGTTCTACCATTTCGCGCACAAGAGACTGAGTTGGTTACATATATATCTAAGTATACATACATAATGTCTATCGGGTAAATTATATATGCGCGCGAGAGCTTGCATCTCCAATTTGGCTCCTTTTTACACGTATGAATTATATTCCTTTATTTTGTTTACGTTTAGATCCTTTGTGATATATATATATATATATATATATATATATATATATATATATATATATATTTTCAGCCTACTAACCCGTACGGCGACTCTTACCTACGGAGCATCGTCAGCGTGTAAATGGTTTCCATACGCGCAAGCGCCTTCTCGATCGTATTAACATTTTTCTATACGTCCTTCTAGGCTGTATAGACATTCTATACGTCCTTTTAGGCTGTATATGTGCCAGGAGAAAAAAAAGTTAACAGCGCCACTGCTATGTATTTGTCGCTTCATATAGCCTAGCATGTGAGTCTTCATCGAAACTTATATTTTCGAAACGCGTAATAAGACTTATGTATGTTGAGCGAAGGAGAGAGAACGAGATAGCGATAAGAGCGCGCGCACCATTGCTCCCACGTGACCACCCTATCTCTGTCTCGCTCTCTCCTTCGCTCAGTATGTACATTCAAGCGACCACGGGGCTCTGCTTTTCTTTTGTTTTCTTTCAGTATAGTGTATCGTTGGTCGGTAATATTCGTTCTTAATATGTGAGAAGAAGAATAAAAATGGACAATTTATTAAATAATGAAAATAAGACGAGTGATAGTGACAGTGATGAAGAATGCAAACGTGAATTAAATAAACTAATAGAAAAAGCAAAGTCTAATATAATCCCGCAAAATTAAAAAATTTAATAATAAGTGATTTTAAAGTGATAATTTTTTAGTTTATAATTTTGTTTGTGATTTAGATAAATGATTTAAAAGTTTTTTGTGTGAAGAAATTAAATTTAAAATATTTAAAAAAGTTACTGTTTTTTCATGTTAAATAAGAGACTAAAATTCATTGATTATACAAAAAATGTGTTAAACAAATATAGTATTGTTATGATAAAAATAACATAAGAAAGTATTTATATTAATTATAATAGTATTAATATTATTAATAAGCCTTCAAATCTTATAAAAAAAACTTTTGTTAAAAATATTATTCTGTATAAATATTTAATAAATATACTCAAGAAATTTATATTTTTTAATAAATAATAATTGTTCAAGAATTAATTTTATTTTTAAATATTAATCCATTTACTATTTTTTTTAATTTCATAATTTATATTTATATTTACATTATGTTGTCTGTCACTTTTTGACACTACTACATGTACATGTACGCGTGTGTGTAGAAAATGCGCATGCGTTAGCAGACGATATCTGTAGTTTACGAACTGTCAGTACGGGTTCGAAATTGCATTTAATTGATATGCAACAAAATAAAATTAATTATTCTGTTAACTAAGTAAGAGTCTTCGTACGGGTTACAAGGCTGAAAAATTTTTTAAGCACCATGAGTGAACCTCGCGTCATTAAAGCTTTCGGCTCATATTTTGTGGATGGATAGAGGCGCCTTAGTCGCTCGCTGCGCTCGCGACTGCGGCCCTACTATCCATCCACAACATATTTTGCCTCAAGCTGTAATGACGCGAGGCTCGCACAAGGTACATAAATAACTAATATATCGTTCGAGTTTTCTGCTTTACCAACTGTGATTGCTTCACTTACTTCGCAGCTGGGGTCTTTTAAACTAGTTACGAATCATTTCAATTAACTCGGATGCGGTTCCTATTGATTAATTCGAATTGTTTCTCGCTGACGAATTTATACGATTTTTTTCTCGCTCGTTTCTTGAAACGATGTAAAGAAATACGAATGAAATGGATTTATTGTTTAAATATAAAAGAAAAATCGGCTAGAAAATTGTTGAAATTAAAAAGTAATTAAAAATGACACTAATTTAAGTATTCGATTGTTCTAACGAAAGGATGACAAAGAAAAAATATTAAATAATTATACGATTTGAAAGATAGCGAAATAATAGTAATAATAATAAAAAAAAAAATCTACCCATCGCAAAAATCGATTTATTTACCGTCTCAAGCATGCAACGTCGCTGCTTTGTTGCACATCTGATAAACGCATACCGCCGTATCGGACATAACGATCATAATTATCTTCCAAGATAATGTGTAAAAATTGTGTCAAAAGAGAATAAAGAAAAAACAAAAGACGTCCAACAATTTTTTATTTCAATGTCATTTTATCTCCTATACCGTAAATCACGTCATTAAAAGCTTTGAGAATAAACATTGAAAATAAATTTATGTAAAAATCAAACGCGTTGATAAGGGAAATACATATTTTAAAACCGATAAGAAATTTCATTAATAAACGTTTATATATAATTTTAAATACTTTTCCACTATAAATTATTTTAAACTTGTTCGACTTCTATTTATTTTGACTTCTAGTTATTTTCGTTTTATTATCAATCATTAGGACATTATTTTCTTTAAGACATTATTTTCTATTAAGTATATTTTACTATACCTGATATTATTTTCCTCTTTACACATTAACGTAACGCGTTTGGTTACCGGAAATCATTTTTAGGTCAAATATAGATCACCGGGACACAATGTAGGTCACATTATTTCAAATTAAATTCACTGATATAAATAGCGAAATTTACGATCTTATTATCTTATCAACGAAGAAAATATTTCGCAAATAAAATTTATTTTGCTAAAATCGAGCTTGAATGAGGCGCAGATATCATTGAAAAACGTAAAGTAAGTAAAAAGACTCACCGCATGCAAGACATTAAATTCGATAGTTTCCGCGTACCTGAATCAATAAAAAAAAAAAAAAAAAAACAAAAAAAAACAAAAAAACGATTAATGAAAGGCTGCATTTAAATCATTTTTAATTTAAATTCGATTATTTTTAGCTACTCGACGATACATTCACACTCAGCGATATATTACGCAAAACGTAATTCTTATCCTCCCACAAAGCAAACACACAACTTGAGCTTTAATGCTTAAAAGCAATGTAAACATAACTGAAAAGCTGTACATAAGCCTCCGATCGTTTGCTCGCTCTTATCGCTCTGGCCTCCCAAAAAAAAACAAAAAACAAAAAAAAACAAAAAACAAAAAAAAAAAAAAAAAAGAAAAATGGAAAAAGAAAAGAAAGAAAACGTTCGAGAGAGTGAGCGATAAAAACAGTTAAAAAATTTCACGCCGGCGATTATAAAAATATTAGTTATCGATGTCAGTCAACCACGCGCTCTAGAGATACAAAGACAGAGAGAGAGAGAGAGAGAGACATTAATTTAGTACTATAAAATTTTGCGAACAATCATTCGAGGAAAGCGTTATCAGTGACAAACGACTCGCTCTCACTCGCTGGCTCCACGCTATTGCTATAACGATCGAAAATCTCTGGAAAATTCTTCGAACGATTCGTATATATACATATATATGTACACATGTGTACATGTGAAAACATACGCATGTTTTAAAAAGTAACATCGACGCTAGTTGTGTTACTCCCGCGCGCGCGCGCGCACTTTGCCGTCGATCGAAGATAACTGCGATGTAGTTATTCTAAAGAATACTTAATGAATGCGCGCGCGCGCGTATGTGTGTGTGTGTGTGTGTGTGTGTGTGTGTGTGTGTGTGTGTGTGTGTGTGCGAATTTACACACCGACGAGTTTGTTTGCCAAGTTGCACGATTCTGTAATGCTTATGTCTCGCTTTTTACTAAAAGCGAATTTAAACGCGATGTGCGTGTAACGAGGCGAACGCGCGATATGTTTTCATCCGCTCTCTCTCTCTCTCTTTCTCTCTGCGTTATGCTTCTTTATTTTATAGTCTTAGATTGGCTTAATTAAGAAAAAATTGCTGGCACTAGGATACAAAAATATTCCATTATGGCAATTTTGTTTTTGAAAATAAAGAAAAAATAAATAAGAACGAGTGTAAACATTGTTGAAAAGTTTGAACGAAATATTTAACATAAAATTAATCGTAATTTAATTTAACGTCCTTTCATTTACAGAATATTGAAGGATGTCATAAAATAAAAGTATCTCACGTAGTTTATTGAATTCTTTTAAATTATAAATTCTCTTTGCAGAAATTTAATTTTTCTTTATAGTAATTTACAAAGAGAAAACAAAGTAACGGCGACAAGAAAATTAGTTTTCTTTCCTGTTCATAAGAAATTTTTCACTAATTGTAAATTTTTAACTAAAATTTAAATTTAAGACTCGAACAATGAATAAATTAAAGTATGAAACATCTAATGGTCATATATTTACTTTGCTTATTAAAAATTATTTTTTTTCGTTTGGCTAAATCGATGCAAGACATTTTTTCATAAATAATCACGCTTGCATAAAACGAAAAAGAAAAATAAATAAAAATAATTTAGCGCAAAGAAAAATAATCCGAGAACGTTATCGCATTCGTCCGACAAGTGCATTATCATCAAACAGACCGCTCAAAAAAGAAACTGAAATCTACAAGACTCAGGAAAAAAGTTTACTGATATACACTTTACACATACATGTATTTACGCAAATTTTTATCGAGCGCAACATTTTAACGCTACTCGACCGATACAATGTGAGCTTTTTTCGTCTCGTTCTCTTCTACTCCCTTCACCGATACAGTTCGCGTACGTAAAAAAATCGTTAAAAATATATCGCCGGCGAGTGCGCGATCACGAGACAATTATCGATAATGCGTCGCTCTATGACATAGCGCCGGTGATGCATTAAAGAGAAAAATAGAGAGAGAGAGAGAGAGAGATTATAAATAATCTCGTAATTGCGATATCGCATCGTGTGTACAATGTTCGCCACGATAACGCGTCGTACGCAATACTCCGAATGTGCATTGTTATATGTAAGTATGCAAGATCGCGAAGAGAGAATCCGCGTTTCTTCATTCGAGATATATACTAAATAAACTGAAAGTTCGACCGATTAAAACCGATAAGTAGTTTTTCGGTTAGCTTTTCGCATCGATTGGCCTACTTTTGATATCAAGTTTTAACAAAGAATGCGTACGACGAGAGCTTCTCGTGTTAAATTTCCAATGTGTCAAATTTAGTCATCTCGTTAACCGTCTCATCTAAGCTTGGTAAAGTATTTGTTTTCGTGAGAGAAACATCTGACGGTCAAATATTTGCTCTGATTAATAATGCCTATCGAACATTATTTTTTTCTTTTAGCTAAATCGATGCAAGATATTTTTCTTAAATAATTACACTCGCATAAAACGAAAAAAAAAAAAAAAACAAAAAACAAAACAAAAAAACAAAAAAAAAAAAAAAAAGAACTTCTCACTTAAACTTGCATAAAATTCCAGAGCGTTGACAAGCTTCGTTTGTCTGCGCGCACGCGTCGCCCGTGTAAATAACACTTTCGAGGGCCTCTCGTCCTTTCTCTCTATTTCTCTATGTTGCTCTAATTGAACTCCAATATCGCAAGCACATGGGAGCTTCGTTTTCCCTTTTCCGCTTGCGTTCTATATATCTCTCTCTCTCTCTCTCTCTCTCTCTATCGCGCTTGATTTAATTATGTATAAGTTTCGTATATACACGCAAGAGCGTTATAACCTCGAATTTCTACGCGCGCAAACCCGATAATTTATCCTTTCTGTATACGTACGTACACAACCGAGGCGAAAGTTTCGTTAGTTCCCGCAACCATAGCCATTTAATTCTCTGATTTAGGATTTTGGCTTCTCTCTCTCTCTCTCTCTCTCTCTCTCTCTATCTATCTCTCTCTATCTATCTATCTCTCTTTCTCTCTCTGTGAGAATACGATTTACACTGAATTGAGCTCGAGCCGAGTAGTTGCACCGAGAGTGCGCTTCCTTTTTCCTTTTATTTTTCTTTTGCTCACAACGGCTCCGACTGCTTATCAAATTTATTATGAACATAAATTCTATTCTTTAGAATAATAACTCTTGCGCATTGAATGAGATAAGTAAGTTATTTAACGTTACGATTGTTTGAATTGAATTGTTTTTACGTTTATATTATTTAATTAGCGGCTGGATTACAATAGTTATGAGTAACGGACTTTTTATTACAACTTTATATTACATTGGAATGAAAAAAAAAAAAAAAAAAAAAAAGAACAAAGAAAAACATATAAATAATACATAACGTTATAAGTTTTATTATTAATTATAATTAACTGTTTCATTACATGCACACAATTAATTTAGATTTTGAGAAGCCGAATGCAGAATGCTCGTATAACAATTTATGAAACTACTAACTATCAACGTTTCTGTTTTAATCCACAATCCCTATAAAAATGAAACAAAATTTGTACAAAAAATAAAAAAAGAAAAATTCCATGATCCAAAAACATCGGACGAATCCGATATTTTTGGATTATTATCACTATCACCTTCCACGTTAAAAATTTTAACAAGCCGAGTCGAGCGAGCGAACGGGCGTTTGCGATAAAGAATAAAAAAAAAAAAAAAGGTTTTTAAAAGAAATAAGCCTCGACGCGCTAATTATACAAGCCCGCGCACACGCGCGCGCACGCTCATTAATTATAAACGAACGAAAAGAAGGAAAGAACTGGTAAAGTGGAACAATGTCGAGAACGATGCGTGGGAAATGTTTAAACTCGTTGCGCTGTTTTGATAAGCGCGATCGAAAAATTTGCGATGTACATTTTTCTTTTTTTTTTTATTTAATCTATTTTTGTTATGTGTGTGTGTGTGCGTGTGTGTGTCTATGTATACATATAATTTGTTTTTTTTTTTTTTTTTTTTTTTTTTTTTTATTTAATGTACTGGTAATTGGATTTTTTATTCGTATAATAAAATGAGACGTGAGTCGAGTTATTTTAATTTGTTGATTTTCTTCGCTGCTATTCAAAGTATTCCTACAATACTGGAACTTTTCCATTTAAATAACAAAAATATCTTCAAGTATAAAACAGAAATACAATAAGTTAAAAAATGTACGTGCACATTCTGACGTGCAAATAACGTTGTTTGCCATTTAAATAATTTTCATATTTTAGGTTAGAATGTCAAAAAGCTTTGAAACAACTTCGCGATATAATTGAGAAGTCATACTTAGAACATCGGCAACTTTCCTCTTTCGCCTTAAAACATGAAAAAAAAAAAAAAATAATAAAAAAAAAAAAAATAAAAGAAACAAGCGAGAAAAGCTGAAAGAAAAAAAAAAAGAGTAAAAATAAAAGAAAGAACGGAAAAAGAGAACAAGAGAGAAGGTTTGAGTAGACACAGTCGTACAATTTCCCGGCGCGTCACGATACCCGCACATACACATATCTCATCTTCCTCTTCCTCCACCCCTTTCTTCTCCACCTCCTCCTCCTCCGTCGTCGACAGCCGTTCATTTTCCGTCTTTTGTGCTCTCGTTCTCGGTCGCAGACGACGAGGTGTCGCTAACGCCTCGGGCTTACGCTACTCTCTTCTCTCTCAACGCGACGACGACGCATTCACTCTCGTTTTCTCTTCTCTCCTTTCTTTATCTCGCTTGCCAGTCAACCTTTTTTTTTTTCTTTTTTATCTCTTCTTTCCTTTTTTTTATCACCCGGTACGAGCACGCACACACACAGCATTGGTGTTTTAACGCGCGATTGTATATGCCTCCGCGTTACATATTTCGTTGCGTCATCGTTGAAGGACGCTCGGGGCAAATTAAAGAAAAAAAAAAAAAAAAAAAATGAAATGAGATAGATATAAATAGAAAGAAAATTTGCACCGAGGTGATGCTACCTCGCATTCGGTCATATGTACAACAATGAATACTCGGATTTGCGATAAAATTTAAATGCGAGTGAGAAATTCTACTTACGATACAAAAAAAACAACAATTTAATGTAAATATGGTGAAAAATGTGTTGAGTTGAATTATTAGGCTTAGGTGCAAATGAAAATTAATAAGTCGATGAAGAAAACGAGTATCACCAAAAATCATGTTGATTGAAATTATTTTCCATTTACAGAATGAAATTGTATACTTTATTATTCAAAATTCTAACGCGAATCAAGAAAGTAAAGAATATCACAACGAAATACAATCCAATAATCTTTTTATTTTATTTAATTTATTGATTTTTTCTCCATTACACCAGCATAAATTATTCTCTCGTTATCATCGAAAATATAGACGAATGAAACGCTTCGAGCAAAATGTACAGAGTGAACGAGCAATCGTCGGGTTGACCTCACTCATCGAGTGTATGTCGAGTGCATCGAGAAGTAGTCTGTCCCGGCGCGGGGATAACCAGGTCGCGGCTCTCATGCTCTCAATCCTCGGAAAGCGCATGTACACACACAGGTATATAGACAAAGCTCGATTCGTAATCGAAGCCCGATATCGATCTGTCCGTTCGACGTATTGCACACACACACACACCACACACGCAGACTTATATGCACAACGTTGTACGGATAAAAAATAAAAAACGAAAAAGTAGATAAGAAGGAAGGGAGATGGAAGAATACGAAAAGAAAGAAACAAAAGCGCGCGAAGAAATAATAAAAAAAAAAAAAAAAAAAATAAGAAAAAGGAAAAGAAAAAAAGAGCGAGACAAATAGCCGAAAGAGAAAGAAGAGGGACGTACGTCAACTACAACGACAAAGAAGAAGAAGAAGAAGAAGAAGAAGGAGAAAAAGGAGGAGTCAATTCGCAAGCACTCCGTCCTCGAGGAATTCTGGGTTAATGGCACGGCCGCCGCCGCCGCCGCCGCCGACGCCGACGTCGTATAGTTTGCCCGTAGTCGTTCTCCATACACCGGCTATGACGCGAGCCTCGCGTGACTTTGCCAAGTTGAGAGTGAGAGAAAGACAGACAGAAAGAGAGAGAGAGATAGAGAGAGAGAGAGAGAGAGAGAGAGAAAGAGAGAGAGAGAAAGAGAGAGGGACAGCCAAAGAACATTTATCGGGCCGCTCGGGAATGCAGACCTTCGTTCGATCGATATATATATGTATATATACATGGATGAATATACGTTACATGGGTGTATATGTGATACACCTAGATTACGATATGATTTATGCTTGCGTGTGTAACGCGTACGCGATTTTCTCTCTTTCTCACTACGTCCGCGCGCGCGCGCGCGTCCGCGTGTACATAGACGATTAAGGATTAATAGCGCGTAAGCGGATGTCTCTAAACAGTGTTTATGTGCGCGTGCGTGCGCGCGTGTGTGTGTGTGTGTGTGTATATTCGTAAACAACTGATGCATTATATAGTGATTTTCGTTATTGATTCGACGACGAATTTTTTTTTCGATTACACGGATTTATCTTGTCTCTATAGATTATGCGTCATTACATAAACGTGTCGTTGAATTATTAATTTTATTATTTAAATATAGAGAAAGAGTATCGTAATAATTCGCGTTTAATATGCTAGGCGAGATTATACGAAGCCTTGATTTATTTCTGCGATTGAAATTCTATAAATATTTGGCGAGTTGGTAGCTATATAATGAGGAATTTCAAGCGTTTTCTTATATAATTAAAGCATTACATCTTCTGATTGTCGTTCTATAAATAAATTATTAAGTAATATAAATAACTCGAATAAAATTAAGACGCGACTCGATGTCTAGCATCGTAAGAATACTTTTTAACGATTGCCAGAAAAAAAAGAAGAGTCGATGAGAAGCGAAAGCTTTGCCTAACGTTATGAGTAAATTAATTTAAAATGGAATTATCCATGGAATTATGTTGCACGATTCGAGCCTGACAAATATAATCGTGCGGAAAAAATATAATAGTAGTAACGTGTCTCTTATCGTAGCAACAATTTTTTTTTTTTTCATGTAACTAATGATTTTAATGTCACTGTAATATAGTTAATAACGATGGTAAAACGCTAAAGGCATTAATGCATTTTTTTTTTTTTTTTTTACATATTTTACGAAAAGAAAAAAGAAGCAAAAGAAAAACGAACATTTCGTTTTTTTTTTTCTTTCTTTCATTACGTAAGTATTCTTGCACGCGTTACGAATTCGAATAAAACACATACATACACACTCGAGTGATTTCTTTATCTCATCGGATCGCGCTCGGACTGTAACGTTGGATTAGCAATGTTAATCGCGTTCGAGAAAATTGTTACATGGCTTTATGCGATATGATATCCTTTTTTTTTAACAAAATGTTCGGCATGAATAATAAATTCATCCTTTTTTTTTTTAGTAATATTAACGTGCAGTTTTCAACTTTTTTTTAGTACAAAACTTGAGCAAATAATTAATAACCAAACAAGTGTATGAGAGAGAGAGTCTAACTATAAAAATCGTATTAAACAATATCAACCCCCGAAACAATTTCAAAACTCAATCGCGTGGGCTTATTAATCAATCGTCGTCCATTAATCACCGACGCACGAAATCAACGAACCGAAATCGATCAAAACATTTCTACGAGAATCCGAATAATAATAGCGGACGGCGCGATTAATCATCCGACGCGCTTGCTTTCCGCTAAAATCGCGGCCGACGATGTACCTGCGTCCGTTTTTGGTTACCACGACGCGTGCACACGACGTTAATTATCTATCGCGCGCGTGTGCTTTTCCAATTGACGATAAGAACACGGGCGAATAGCAATGGGCTTACTGTGTGTGATTTGTTTTGACGAATTGGAGGAGACGGTCGGAGAATTGGAGTTGAGAAGTGCAGATTTTGTTGATAAATTTGTACATATGAATAGGTCGTTATTTGAGAGTATTTTGATATACTATGTGTGTTCAATTTGATGAATTTTGTTTTGTTAACGCTGAAATATTCATCGTAGTTTTATAAAGTGATCGACGTTGAGTTTTTGAAATTATATATATATATATATATATATATATATATATATATATTTTTTTTTTTTTTTTTTTTTTTGTTTATAAATATCAGCGTTACATTATTATGCAACCCACTATTTTAAAATAGTTACTTTTACTCAATTGATTAGAATTTCTCAATTAAGATTCATTATACAACCAAAGTAAGAACTTCTTTTCTCTTTCAATAATCTGATTCATTATAAACACTTCTCTAAATCTCTTTTAAAATAATATACCAGCATTAATGGAAAAAACAAAAAAAAACAAAAAAACAAAAAAAAAAAAACAAATAAATGATATATATCCAAGAACAATTCACGGACTTGCTAATCAAAAAGCAACGCGATAAAATGCGCACACTCATACTCATTATTACGCTTGGTGAAAAAAGTGGGCCGACTTTCAACCCGTTATTACTCGGTTCGGCTCCCGCGTCGCATTACCACCGCAGAAGAGAAAAAGAGAGAGAAAGGACAGCCGGACAAAAATAGCAACGACGACGCGGGGGCGTGCAAGTATTTATGTATACATATATAGAGAGTGCAACGGGTAAACGAACCGCGCGTGATTGCGCAATCACCATTCGAAAGAGAGAAAAAGAGAGAGAGAGAGAGATACATGTCTGTGTAAAAATAACTTTTGTATCTTCTCTTTTGCTTGTTTTATTTTTTTTGTCTTCTTCTCTTTTTTGAATGTGCTCTCCTCTGTTTTTACGCGCACAAGAGAGAGAGAGAGAGAGAGAGAGAGAGAGAGAGAGAGAGATATATATATATATATATATATATGATTTGGTTTATTGCGAGAGTTTAATTAATCGCGGGCGAATGAGTTATATCCGTGTGAGTCGGTGATTTTCATTATCTTTTTTATTTTCGTTTGTTCGCGTTTCGTTTGGGAAACAATTTAACGATATATTTTTGATACGTTATTGAATTTCGATGTACGTGTCTGTTTTTTTCTAATATTTTGCATGAATAATATTTTTTAATAATTTTTTTTCTTACACATTTCATGCACGAAATGGAAAATTTGCATCTTCAAAATCAACGACATATAATATTTCGATATGAACGATTTTAATTTTCAATTGAGCTTTCAAAATAATTTCTTGAAATTTTTTTATCGATTCTTTTTAAATAAAGTTAAATTTTAATATCGCACAAAAATCAAGTATACTTAAAAAGGTAAACAAAATTTATTTCTAACAAACAAAAAATATTTATTTTTTAATCAAGATAATCGTAAAGCATTTAACACTCGTCATATCGTATCCAAATTAACACATGAGACTACACAAATTGCCCTCGAAAATTCTCCGAAAGCATCAAAATCTATAGTAAAGAAAACAGAAAAATTAAAAAAAACGTTCAACCGACCTCGACCAGATAATCGTTCACGCCACGCGCGCGTCTATTAAACATTTCCTCACTTTTCACTTCGTCGTCTCGTTTTTCCCTCGCGCGCACACACACATATATACGCTGTTTTTCACGTAAAAAACAAAAACAAAAAAAAAAAAAAAAAAAAAAAAAAAAAAAAAAAAAAAAAAAGAAAGAAATTTGTCGAGCATATACGTCTGGCGCACACGTGTGTTTATCCACAGACCTTTTCCAAGTAAAGAGGAGTAAAGAAAAAAAAAAAACAACTATAGAAGTGGTAGAAAGAGAGAAAGAGAGTGAGTGAGCGAGTAAGTAAGTGAGTGAGTAAGTGAGTGAGTAAGTGAGTGAGTAAATGAGTGAAAGAAAGAGAGAGAAAAAAGAAAAAAAAGAATAACCAACTGGATTTACACTATGCTATATGAATTCTTTCGCGTTCGCTAAGCTTCTTTTTTCAATTCGTTCTTACAACGAGCTTGAGAATGTATAAGTTCCCGGGATATTTTTCATTTGTACGTTACAAAAACTCTCCTTCGTTATAACGTATAATATTTTTTTTCTTTATCCG
>OX465098.1:14625268-14967768 GCA_949987625.1 Chalcis sispes | reverse complement strand
TTAACGACCTTGCCACGCCAGCAGCAACGCCGGCTGTATACGTACAGGAGAGAGAGAGAGAGAGAGAGAGAGAGAGAGAGAGACATCGCCGCGGGGTAAAGAGTTTCGCGCGAGTTTCCGTTGCCGGGAGAAGGGGGGGGGGAGGGAACAGACGAGGCGAAAGTTACCCCCGCTCACTTGTTTCTCATCCTCTTTCTCGAAACGATGAGAAATTAGTCAAAAGTTCGCCCCGTTTCTTGTGTCCTCTTGTGGGTGTGTTTGTTGTGTGTGCGAATGCGCGATGGAATTTACGAGAGTTTGTAGGGCAATTTTCATCGTTGGGGGTTATTTGTGTATACGTGTGTGGATGCTAGTGGGTATGTTCGAGGTCACGGTATAGAGCTATTTTTTATTTTTATTTATTTATTTTTTTTTCGATGACGTTCACTTTGGCTGATATTCTAGCAAGTGTAATGGTGATTATTTATTACTGTCTTATCGATCGCTTTCAAACATAGTTTGGATACTTTTGTTTGGATTTATTTTGAGGCCGTTTAAGATTTTATTGCTTATGAATTGTATTCGTTGTTAAATATTGTAAATTAAATAAAATGAAATATTAAATATCTTTAACTTTAATTTCTCTAAAATTTTTTTAATTTATACGGATTATTTTCCTCGAAAAAGGTAAAAAGTTTAAACTCTGAATAAATAGTAAAATTAAAAAATAAACTTTAAAAGGTGAAAAGCTGAAAATTTTAATTTTACATATTAATTTCAAATTTTTCTTTCTTCACGCGCAAAATGTGCGGTTTCATGTAGCCGCGCTCGTTAAAAATTTTGCGAATTCGCTCCGGAATTTTTTCATTAACGCATAAAAATTTCGCAGGAAAAAAGGGAAAAAAAACAATAAAATTTATACACACATACATACATACATAACGAGCTAATTAGTTTTGCACAACGTCACTTTGCCGGACTGCAGAAAATGTTTATTTAACGACGTAAGAACACAACAATGCGACAACGCGTTACGCTTAACGTTACCGTCGCGCGATTAACGTCAACAGCCTTGCGTGAAAGTATTACGCCGGGAATGCGATATTACCTATGGTAATATCATTGTCACGGAAAATGTAAACAAAATAAGAAGAAAAATAAGCGAAACGAAACGCGAGAGCGAGAGAACGTCGTTGTGAAAATCGCGCGTTATAAATAACCCGCGCGTTAAATTTATTTCCATTGCAAAAAATCGATATACACTTCTTACTTTTTTTTTGTTTTTTGTTTTTTTTTTGTTTTTTTTGTTTTCTTTTTTAAAAGGTTATAAACTTTTTATTTTTTTTTACCTTTATTAGGGGTATTCATATTTAAATAACCTGTCGCTTAATAATTTTTGAAGGACTTTCAAATTGTTAGCATCGATGAATTAAGACTGGCGGAAAGAAAATAAATTTAACCTCTATTTTACTCGAATGCTAATCGTGCTGGATTTATTTTTAGAAGAATTGCAGCGGAATTTATAATTATAAAGGTATGTATATTATCTATATATATGCACGTAAACGTCGACTTACTTTTAAACGCGACCTCTTCGCGTTATTCTTTCTTTTTTAAAACCAAAAAAAAATTCTCGCGATAATTCGCATTGTCCGATTGATCAGCATTTTCCATAAAAAAAAAAAAAAAAAAAAAAAAAAAAAAAAAAAAATAAGAAAAGCATCGCGCCATCCGAAATTCAATATCACCTGTCATTGCACGCTTTAACGACGAATAAGAGTGGCGGGGGGGGGGGGGAGAATAGAGTAGTAATTCTATTCTCTTCCTTCATCCATTTCAGCGACTCGCTCGGCATAAATCGAGCCACTTTCACCGCAGAGTCAAAGAAATGCAGCGCGAGCGAGAGAAAAAATACACGAAGAATCGCGAAGGTTTTTAAGGAGGGGTAAAGGGAGAAAAAGCGTTGACGCTGACATTTTTGAGCTTTAAATTGCACTGAAAAATTGCCATTCGAGAAGACACAGAAAAAGAAAGAACTAATGGAGTCGAATTGCTTTTGCTGAAAATAAAGAAAAAAAAAAAAATGAAAAAGAAAGTACGAGGAAGGAGCAAAGGAAAAATCGCAAGATTCGGAAAATGTAACCGTCTTGCATGATGAATGATGCATACCAAAATCAATGTTAAAAATATAAATTTTGACGTTTTATCGTTAGGCTTTCCAAAGTAAATTTTACGTCATTTTCGTTCTTCGAATTCGCAAAGTTAAAAAGATGAAAAATAAAAAAAAAAAGAAGATACAAAATCTTATTATTAAAAAGTTTTATATACCTTCGATTCGAGTCATGCAAAAGGACATTTCTTAAACAGAGTTGGGCAAAGAAAAATCAAGAAAGAGTATCAAAAGAATAAAGAAAACGACAAGAACTCTCTCTCTCTCTCTCTCTCACTCACATTTAATTAATTTCCTCAAACGTACGGCGAAAAAGCAAAGGTTAGAGCTATTAGATAAAGAGAGCTCAACTGACCTTCCGCAAAATTGGAGCAGACGCCAAAGGGGAAGTTGGTAGGGATAAGAAAAAAAAAAAAAAAAAGAGAGAGAGAAGTGAAAATTTCACGCTCGCCCGCCAATGAAATTCTACTATGTTTACAGAGCGATTCCTTACAAGTGTATATATGTGTGTGTGTGTATACAGCTAAGGGTAAAATGTATGTAGAAGGTGCAAAAGTGGAAACCGTCTCTTCTCAAATTAAAATCAGCTCTCGGTTAACTGAGCTGGAAAAATCGCCGATCCGAGGGAGGAAAGAAATGCGAGATTTTTTATATGTCTGTAAGTTGTGTGTGCGAGGCACGTTTTAGTTTTTCTTGGGATGCGGTTTTTAACGAAGAAAAAAAAGGAATGTTGAATATGGGAACGGTTTAGTAGGTCAATCGTTATTTTTTTTCTAAAGACGATTAATGAAAGAATTTATGTTATAATATCATTAGAATCAATAAAGTATTTGAAATGTATCGGACAGTTGAAATTCACTTAAAGTCTGGTGCGATTAATTAACAGTTTAGAAGATTCGTAAATCTAGTAATAGATAGCTTCGAAGAGACAACAAATGTAAACACGTCGATAAAATGTTGCAAAATATTACTTACAAGAAACTTGCAAAAAAAACACGACACGAGATGGAAAATGGGAAAGACCCGAGTGTTGTTATTTAAATAGGCGCAAACCGCATCGATATTTTCTTCGTTAAGTATTCCGTCAACCTTGAAACTAATCACCCGTCAATTAACTTCTAAAATAGCGACTTCGTTCGTCTGCAATCTGTTGATTGACATTTTTTTTTCACCCAGAAAAAAAAAGTGTCACGTTTGATTTTCGTACTAATGAAATTTGTATTTTTGTTGTTGTTGTTCGTTAAAATCATGAATTTAATCCATCAGTGCGTAAAAATTCGAGATCCACGTATATGTATATGCCTTATGCATTCGCTGATCGAAACGCGAGTATACGCAACGCTTTTACTATAAAAGAATCAGCGAGCGAGAGAAATAGCAATTCGTGAAAATCGCCATGACACGGGAAATATGAGACAACCGAGAGAGAGAGAGAGAGAGAAAGAGAGATAAAACAAGAGTGAGGGAGAGAGACATACTCGAGCCCCAGGAATTTCAATATTGCCGTTCTCATCTAAACGCACACGCGCCTGCAACAGCGAGAGAGAGAGAATATACGGCCCACGAGTGTCAATACGAGCGCGCGTACACACACATACACACACGCGCATATATATATATATATATATATATATATATATATATATATATATATACATGTATGCACGTCAATAAAATGCGCTCCACAAGACCTTGACACGTTCGGGCTCGCGCGGCATTTGTATGCGCGAGCGCGCGTGCTGGTGATAGATGGAGGAGGAGACGGAGGTGGAGGAGGAAAGAAAATTTGTTTTTTATTTTGGATTGGTTATTGGGTTATATGGATACGATGGGAGTATTATGTCTGTAATATAGTTAATACGTTAAGTTACAGTTATTTTGATATTTCGTTTATGCTGTTCTCTAGAACAACTACGACAACTTCGACGATCTGTACTTCTGTCATATCGGGGAATTTAATTATGAATAATAAAATTTATTTTTTGCATACTTTAAATTATATTTAATAAAAGTCCTACGGTTCCAACTGTATAAAATATATTGTTTCCAATACATTTATATTTTTGTAATACTTGTGTACACATTTTTACACAGAAAATTATATTTTTTCAGAAATTATTAATCTTTATTTTAGTCTCATAATAATAAATAATAAATTATGTTTCATATCTGTCAGCCGTCTCGCGATAGCTTCATTTTTTTCTTATGTAAAAGAGTCGATGCACGCACTCGTGACGCACGCATGACGTCGTGTAATTCTACTTGAAAATTTTAAATTTCCGAATGTAACGAATTACATATTACTGGTATTTTTTTCTTTTTATCCTTGAGCTAAAATTTAATATGTTATTTAAAGCTTGATGTTTTCCAATGGTTTATTTAATAATCAACATCATATGAAAATTACCGTTAACTTAATTTCACCACTTCAATATTTACTCCACATTAGCATCGAAACAAACACAAGGCCTCGCGTTAAATCTTTCGTTTCTCCAGCCAGTCAAAGTAATCCGATTCCGCGTTAGAAATTAATCTCGTTAATTAGACTCAACTTATTTCCACTCTCTCTCTCTCTCTCTATCTCTCTATAACCATCTCACTCTTTTACCAATGCGTTATATGAAGATGCGCTTCAGTGTTACGGCCAAAAGTTTGTTTACTACCGAGTGAGCGGTGACTACGCTATATAGTAGTATACACATACATATATATACATCGTTCGGAAACTTTTCAATTTTCCTGCAACATTGCGATATCTAAATTTTGACGTATAGGTTGTTGGCTTGGTCGATGCTATCGTTTGTACAAGCGAGTCCATAGAGTTTTCTCGATTTCAGTTTGTTTAACGAAAGAGAGAGAGAGAGAAAGAGAGAGAGAGAGAGAGAGAGAGAGAGAGAGAGAGAGAGAGAAAGGAGGATATAATAGAATTCCGCGATATTGGATTATTTCATTTTTTTTTAATGGAAGATAGTTTAAAGTTCAAAGTTAACGGTTATTGTATATGAAATTTTATATCGAATAAATTCACTTTAGATAATATATGTAGATTACGTAATTGTAAATAAATTAAAAATAAATCACGTACACATAATCTTGTGTATGGTTTTTTTTGTTTTCAGATCACAAAGATAAATATTCAGTTCAATGAAAACCAAAAAATTTTATGAAAACCATTACCACCTTAATCTTAATTTTCGTTCTGCTCGTAATTAAACCTTTATGCGAAAATTTTGTCACAACGTTTCGCATATCGTTTGCTCGGAAACAACAAAAATCACCTCAAAGTTCAAAAAGAGAGAGAGAGAGAGAGAGAGAGAAAGAGAGAAAAGACGACATTGTAAATATTTATCGCGACAATATATATTACATATCGTCGAATTAAATAAATATTTACGTTGAAACGTTTGCATCGTAAGTAAAGCGTCCGTCGACTCACACTGTATACACATATGTATGTGTATATAGATACACCCGTAAAAAAAATCTTAAGTACAAGTTCACAGGTAAGATATTTACCTGCAAAAAGAAGAAGAAAGAAGATATCCAAGGCTATTAATGTTTATACTCACGAATTGATTGTACACACATACAAATATTTAATAATTACAGGGATACGTAGATGCTCACGAGTCTAAAAGTAGAAACATATAACGCATCTCGGCTTTCAACCTTTCCGGGTAAACTGAAGCTAAAATTTTCTCTTTTTCTCTCCACACTGTATACGTATACGTACACGCACGATCGTACGCGATCATCAAGAGGAAAACACACGGGTTTTAAATGTATCGATATTTTCGTGGAATAGAGAAAGAGAGAGAGAGAGAATGAAGAAGACAATTCCTCTTCTTGCTATCGCGAGACTTCTAACGTTCGACCACTTTTATTCGACCGAACAAAAGCGCTTTGTGTGTGTGTGTGTGTGTGTGTGTGTAGGGGGGGGGGTTCTAATATCAAACGTCGTTATAATTACGCGCACGTTTATTAATACTTTAGTTTACCGTTATGTACAGTTGTGTTAATAAATTTGTGGATAACGTTAATCGAAGAAAGAAAAATAAATTTTTTCTTTTTCTTTTTTTATTCGTTTGGAAAATTATAGTTCGAGACTTCAAATTTTTTCGCGTCCATATGGGTTTTCTTTTTTTAAACGTTAATCGACGCGCGTTTATCAATGCAAAAAGTGTCTCGTTTAAATAAATACAAAAAGTTATCAGATAAATATAGTTGTAATTGAAATTTTCAGCTGAAAAGGTTAAAACGAAGAAAAAATAGGGAAAAAAAGGTAATAGTAACACTCGATAAAAAACGTGAGATCGTTCATTTTCAATTATTCTCAATGCGTTAGCAATTCATGATTCTCTTTACGTAACGCAAATTTCGAGCAAAAATTTCTCTTTCGTTGTTTCTAATCCGCGGCGCTTTAATTAGCCGCCAAATTGCCGCTCCGTGTATGTGCATAAATACGCGTGTATGTATATTTAAAGCGGCCGCGGAATAACGAAAACTGCTGCTTTTACTTGCAAATTTTATCGAAACGTTTTTCCGCGGTTAATATTAGTCATTGCTTGAAAATAAAATTCTTATTTATTTATTTCCTATTAGCATTTTCAAACGTATCGTTAAGAATCGCGTTTACATATGTATTTTTAAATTTCACGCGATGCCTTTTTTTTAGCGATAGAATATTTTTGAAATCGAATCGAATTATTTATTGAAAATTTAATTGAATGAAAATTAATTCGTAAAGTAATAAATTTACCAAAAATTTTAAACAAATGATATATACATTCGTATGTATTTTAATATTATATAATTAACTCTTCAATTCTAAACAACCATAAAAGCGACAATTTAAATAGTCCATATACTTTTCAAGAAATTATTTAAAAAACAATAACGCTTTAAAAATTAGTAATTTAAAACTGCTTGGTAACCGGTTGTTAGTCATCGTTAAAATGACAAACACAAAAGTTACGCATAAGTAGGTTATCGGCTTTAAACCCACATTTTCTCCCTTGAATATTTTCAGATCTCGAAATAAAAAACTCGCGGTTCTTAATAAAAAGTGCACAAAAGTACGATCGTAATCCGGACAAATCCAACCCACGATAGACGTCTCGAAATATCCTAGAATCCCGAAAACCGACGATACGCAAATAGTTCGGATGCTCGTCGTTTCTTTTCAACGCTTCGCGAAACGATAATGTAATAATAACAATAATAAAAAATAAACAATAGGAATATACACGCGGGTTAAAGTGTGTATACATCACAGTAACAGTAGTCATACTACGTGCGCGCGCATCTACTCGATCAATATTCAAGAACGAGCTGAATAAATATTCATGAACTAACGCATTCGTTAAACGAAAAAGGATAAAATATGTATATAATATAACGAGATGCGAACGGACGCAACGTTTTGCATCTGTTCTTTCGTCTCTCTCTCTCTCTCTCTCTCTCTCTCTCTCTCTCATTCTGAACGCGCGTCGTATTCACTTTTTACACAACGAAAATTTATAACTCGCGCAGCGCTACTTGTCTCGCCACGATTCCCAGTTTTTGTTTCTTTTTCTCTTCATTTTCGGTTTCTTTCTTCTTCGTCTCCTTTTTTTTGCAACTGCGCCGGAAATTCACGCGCTGGGCTAACGGTTTCTTTCATATTTCAGTTCTTTCCATCCGTCTCATTCTTTCTTTTTCTTTTTCTTCTTCTGCTTCTTGTTTTGCTTGTATTCTTTCCTCTTTTTTCTCTTTTTCTCGCGTCTGCGTGTCACATCATTTCGAGAGAGAGAAAGAGAGAAAGAGAGAGAGAGAGAGAGCGACGGACGACATCATTAATGGGACCGGTCCCTTATCTCCGGCTACCGCAGCTGCAACTTCAATGTTTCTTTTTTTTTTAATTTTTATTTCAACGATGAGGTTTGCGCTTTTTCTTCCATTTCATTCAAGTTCGACTTTGACTTTATTTTGAACGTAAATAAAATGTTTAAGGTGAGATTATTCAAAGTCATAGCGGTTGAAATGACGACGACGTTATAGTTTCTAAAAAATTTTTAAAATTTAAATCGACTCGATTTGCTAAATGGCGAGTATTAACGCGTGTACGTGTGTTTGTATAATATACGAGTAATTACGCTAACTTTTATAAAAGTATATCAACGCTGAGATTATATCCGTGCGTAATAAGATTAGATATATATATTTCATTAACGATGATGTTTGCTTAATGGAGAAGAGAGAAATCACTTGCGAGAGGATTAATTGGAAAACGTGAATTATTTCGCTCGCACAAGAGTGCAAGTTTGCATAATTTATAGAGATTTATATCGCTCCGTCCGATTCACGAATCGCGAGTTCTCGAAAAACAAGTTTCTTTCTCCCCGTATGCTTGTAAACGTTTCTTCGTTTATATAAATATAAATCATAACCGGAAAAACGAAATTTCAATAAAACCCTATGCTATATCAAAAGATGAAAGAAGAAAAAAAAAAAAAAAAAAAAATTATCGAATCGTTCGTACAACATTTTATACGCATTAATAAGCTTCAAGAGGATCCCGAGTTGAATTGCAAAGCTCTCGCGAGCTTTGGAAAAATCTGAAAATGTAAAATAGCGAAAAGGCAGAGGGAAAAAATTGAAAGAAATTCACGTATAGAGAGGAAAAAGTATGACGAGAGAGTGAGATAGTGAGAGAGAAAGAGAGAAAGAGATAGAGAAAGAGAGACGTTGGAAAAAAGCTCGGTAAGTATCGAGCCGACACGTTCGGCAAACATTCAAGGAGGGACATTACGTTCTCACGCGTTTTAGTCGCGCACTCGCACAAAGAATCCTTTGAAATTTTAATTTTTTCCCTTTCGCTTTTGTTTTTTCTTTTTTCTCTCTTTTTTTTTTTTTACCCATCGTTAAAGCGAAGAATTACGAACGCGGAATTTCAAAAAAGGAAAGGAAAAAAAAATAGTTCGCGTAACCTTTGCTCTTTGCGAAAAAAGCGGATTTTAGCGAAAAGATTTTACGTTCGACGTTTTTATTTAATTTGCCGAAGTACTTTTTATCCAATGATGACACTTTAAGTTTGATAAACCATGAAACGCGATATTTGATAGATATTTTTACTTTTTGTAAGGAAAGACTATTTAATTTTAAGATTTTTCTAGATAAAGATATTTTTTTCCTTTGGTGTTGCTTGAGTTATTTTTTTCAACCGAAACACCTTTAAAAAGTTGGTAAACAATAGAAGATGAAAACGAAGGCCTCATAGACCGAGTCGATTATAAACTTCGAAAGTTTTTCCTAATTTTCCTTGTTTATTTTTAAAGATACGAAAGACAAAAAAATAACTCGGACAATTTTCTAAATTTTTTAATTTAAATTCAGACACTTGATCATTTTTAATGCGACTATCTACTTACGGAACTTTTATAATTTAAAATCGATGCCCTATAGCAAAATGAACGCTCGAGATAATTTTATCGCGAATGCAACGTGAAAAATAATCCTCTTGTCGTAAAATTTAAAGAAGAAGAAGGGGAAAAATAGAAGACGAACAAAAAAAAGTAAGCGTGAGTGTTTTTCTTTCTCTCCTAGAAAACTCTTTTACCGATTTTCAAGCAAGGCGTACTTATATATATATATACACACACACACACATATATATATATATATATATATATATACACGTACTATAAGAAAAAGAAGAATAAGAAGAAGAAAAGAAAGGCTCTCGAGCGAAAGCGAGCGAGCAAAAGGCAAAAAGAGAGCCGAAGCCGAGTGAAGAGTAGGAAAAGAAGGCGGCGTTACAAAAGGGTAGACAAGCAAGCGAGGGAGAGACTGAAAGAGAGAGAGAGAGAGAGAGAGAGAGCGAAGGAGAAGGAGGAGGGTATACGGAGCTGATCCAGGTTCCTTCGTTTTCTTCTAACACGTGTGTGCACGTGTGCATGTACGTGTGTGTGCGTGTGTTGGTCGTTTGCGCAGCCGGGATCCGGTTTCGATTTTATAGCCTCTCTCCGCATCGGAGGTAATATTTCGCGTTTTATGGTCCCTATATACCTTACTCTCTCTCTCCCTCTACCTCTCTCTTTTATCTCTCGCGCCCTCGGCGATTCTCAAGAGGAAGAGAGAGAGAGAGAGAGAGAGAGAGAGAGAGAGAGAGAGAGAGAAAAGGGACTAGGGCAAGGCAACGGCGCTCTGTACTTGGCGAATTTCGCCACGATTTTCTCTTCTCCCTTCTCTCTTCTCTCTTCTCTCTTCTCTCTTCTTCTCCTTCTTCTTCTTCTTCCTATACTGTGCCAGCCGGCATTGCCCAGATATTCATCTCGCTTTCGTGGAAAAACATTGTCTCGAAATTGCAAACATATCCTCCTTCTCCTTCTCCACCCGCCTACCTTCGTCTTTCTCTCTTATCCTTATATTCTTTTTTGGAGGAGGTGCCGGTGGGGTTCCACCGTCTTTTATTTTTGACTCTTTCGTTGTTGTTGTTGTTCTGAGGAGGAGAGAAGGGATTTTTAATGGCGGCCTGATCGGTTTTTAATCGACCGATCGATTTTTTGGGGCCTTGCGCGCGTGCGGTTGTTCCTCGTTGAGGCTTGTGTTAGGCGAATGATTCGGAGATCGTTCTTTTTCTCTTTTTTTTTTTTTTTTTTTTTTTTAATTCGAGAGAGATGATCTCATGGATATTATCATTGCTGTTATTATTACCTGAGGTCGTCTTTTGTGAGAAAGTTTGATTTTAATTGTTAACTTATTTGCCGGATTATATAGTTTTATGATGGATTAAAAAAAATATTATATTTCGATTAAATTTATCGAGAAAATATTAGATAAATATTTTAATGTAAATTATATATACAAGATGATTTGTTTAATTTATAAATAAATTTTCATTTTATAAATAGAGTTTTTTACAATCAATATTTTAAAATATTTTATTAACTTACACGGAACAATTAAGAAATAAAAAAATTAAAAATCACATTTTTAGTAACGAATAATTTAATACCCTATTTCTATGCTAATTTAAATTAGAAAATGAAAAATTTATTGGAAGATTAAATATAAAGCTTGACATTTATTGTACGCTCGATAAATATTAATTAGATATATTTATTTCACTTTACCGAAGTAATAATGGTTACTGCATTAATTAATAAAACGCTTCAACGTTGATATATTTTATCCATTAATCAATTAACTTTATTTTTAGTAATAAATAACCCAGCTTTCTTTCATATTCATTTAAAATTTCAATTAAAATCCTAATCATCGAATGCGTTTCGACGTTTATAAAACAAATATTTCATTTTGTGAAACGATAAAAAATTTTCAACAAACGTATATGGAAGCACGAAAAAAACAAAAAAAAAAAAAAAATTAATTCACAACTCACACTCGCTCATCGAAAGAAACACGAAGCTTGCGAAACAAAGCAATCCGACGCGTCACCGACGTTCAGACCAATCGTCCCTGAATTCCAGCAACGGGCTAGCTCCGCGTTCTGAGTAACACCCCCCATCCCTCTCCCTTCACACACATACGCATACATAAACATATGTACATACATATCTACAGAGTGAGAGAGCTTTGGGAATGCAAACTGGAATAGTTGGCAGGTCGCGAGGAAAATTCCAGGGCGCGTGTTCAACGGGCAACCTTAAACTCCTCCGCGGTGAAACTCGCCCCTTTCTCTCTCTCTCTCTCTCTCTCTCTCACTCTCTCTCTCTCTCCCTCTTTCTCCCTTTTCAGTTTTTGGAAAGTTTGCATTTTACGTGTGTACATGTGTGCGTATATCTGCGTAGACGTATATAATGTACGCGTACATCGGGCTAACTTTCCACTCTGCGCGGAAGTTACTGTGCTTGCAAACCGGGCTATGCATATATATATATATATATATATATATATATATATATATATATATATATATATGTACAAGTACATAGGTGTATGTGTGTGGGGGCAGAGAACATCGGGAGTCGCCGGCGTCAGGAAAGTTTAGTTAGCTGATCGAATCGCGCATTCATCGCGTTTTAATTTACGGCGCCGGTGGTAGCTTCTCTTCTCCCCTCCTCCGTCGCGCTCCTTTAGTTTTCTTCTTCCTTTTAATTTTTTTGTTTTTCCTCTTCATCGTGTATACGCGCCCGTAACTTTTCTCGTTTTATTTGCGCGGCCGTTACTGCATAACGGATTTTTTGATGGGTTTTATTTGCGCGGAGTTTTTTTCAGAGCGATCCGCGCTTTTCACGCTATCTTCTTTATTTATTTATTTATTTATTTATTTATTTATTTTTTTTTTTTTTTTTTTTTTTATGGGTTTGCATCGAAGGGAAAAAGAAAAAAAGGAAAAGAAGATAGCGGTTTATCTTGGCGTTTACGATAATGCTGCGCGATGAAAAGCAGCGATGGAAGTAGGAGAACGGCGGAGCTGCTTTTATTTCGCGTTATGCATTTTTCATGACGCTTATTGCTCGATGAGTGCTATGAAAGGGTGTTTTTTTTTTTTCTTTAAACGTTGCGTATCGTTTGTTATGTTTTTAACGTCGATTTCTTCAAAATTTTCTCAACTTTTTAGTAATAAATGCAATTTATTCACAAAGTACAAACTTTGTGTAATACTTTAACGACAGTTTACCAATTAGGGTTAACCTTCCGACTACTTTTATTTCAGCTACTATATAAGAAAAAGAAACATTTCACAACATTAAAACAAACAACTATTTACTCGTTAAATATCACATTACGGCATTAATATTAATTAAAACAAAGCTCTTATCAAACATAGCAAACAAAAAAAAAAAAAAAAAAATTAAAGAGCCGCAAACTTTGGTTGGATAATGATCAAAACACTTAAAAAGCATAGTTTTCAACAAACATCGGAGATTCCATCGTCAAGTTTACTCATCAAACAAACTTTCCACTCTCCTTCTCTCTCTCTCACTCTCTCTCTCTCTCTCTCATTCTCTTTGCTTCTGGTGAAGCGCCGACTCAACAATAAAACCCCCAAACTCTCTCGCAACAATTCCACGCAGCGGCGAATAAAAGAAAAAAAAAGAAAGAAACGACTTTTTATCTCTTTCTCTCGAACGACGAAAAAAAAGAACGTAAGCATCATACCCATGCGCAAAACCTAAATTAAGCCCTTGAACCATCCCTCCTTTATTTTTTTCTTCATCCTCTCCCTTCCTTCGTTCTCCATAAAAATACAAATTCGCTTTCGTCGACTTCTCTCTCTCTCTCTCTCTCTCTCGCAATTAACATAAAAAAGCACTTCCTGCTTTTAGCTCGCGTGCACAATATCCCTCTCTTTTTCTTCTCGTGCGTGTGCATACGCCCTTCCTTTATTTTTTGCAACACATACACGCGTCGGCCCCCTTTCGGGGTACATAGAGAGAGAAAGAGAGAGAAATAGAGAGATAGATAGAGAGAGAGAGTGAGAGAGAGAGAGAGAGAGGGAGGGAGAGTTTAGATCGTGAGCGTGCGCGCGGCCCGAGACGAGCATATCGATCGCATTCTACGCGCCGTCGCCGCCGCTGTCGCTGCTTGCCGACTTAAAGGGGATAGCTCGGTGTGAGAGTGGATATCTATACATGTATATACACACAGCAAGTGTTCCGTCAGGCTTTAAAGCCGGACTTGTTTCCGGGCGATGTTGTGTGCGCGTAAGCCCCTAGTAGGATACTATATATACACGCTCGTATACCTACAGTTTCAAGGATGATCGAAGGAGGATGGGTGTAAGGTTTCGAGATAGGAGGTAACGAAGGTGAGAAGGGTATTATTGGTGTGCAAGTTGCACGATGTAGAGTTTGGTGTGATAAGCGTAGGAATTGTCGAGAATGAGAGCGAGAGAGAGAGAGAGAGAGAGAGAAAGAGTTAATTTTATGGATTTGGGAAAATTTAACGACGCGTGCGGATTTTGTAACGAGAGTTTTCGTGTAAGAAGTGGATTTTGATATGAAACGATAGCTTTTTAATAACGACAAATCAAATTTGTAATTAAAGTTATTTTGAAATTTTAATAGAACATTGAGGTTATATTTTATTAAAATAATTAGAAAATTTACTTCACAGATTATTCTATTATTCTACATGAAAGATGAATAAGTCGTACATTTATTATCAATCTGCATAAAATTAATATAGCGAAAATTACTAATCTCAACTCTAACACAATTTCGAAATGTCGTTTATAAATATTAAGTATGACGAATTATTAAAAATTTTTAAATATAACGTTCTAAAGTTTATAATATAATACACTTTAGATAAGATATAAAATGAAATTATCAATATTTATACATGGAAATCAATACGAAAACAGATAAATCTATCTGTATTTCCCTTTTTCAAAGTGACGTGAAAAAACTTTTACTCAAAATCGTTCGAAAAATCAACCAATAAACTAAACTTAACTACTAAAAATGAACTAAACTTTTTCGAGTTTCCGACGCAATAACAAAGCGATCCCGTTAAATTCTTAATGTCAACGTCACAATTTTCGTTTCACCTTGAATAATCGCGTGGATTTCGAATAGTTTATAAAAGTCTCGTTAAAAAAGTTCGACGAGTAGTCATGATTTATCTCGAGGAAAAATGAAATCGCAAAATAAT
This sequence comes from Chalcis sispes, assembly GCA_949987625.1. Taxonomy (NCBI): domain Eukaryota; kingdom Metazoa; phylum Arthropoda; class Insecta; order Hymenoptera; family Chalcididae; genus Chalcis; species Chalcis sispes. The sequence goes on along the minus strand of OX465098.1, from coordinate 14,953,016 downwards.
CATTAGCCCGAGCTTTCTTCGATATTCAATTTTCTTACAATCTCCCGATGTATCCGTTCTTTCGTTTCCGTAGGTTAAATTTACGAAGGATTTCGAGAATTTTTATACATCCAATGGATTATTATTTTCCTCATATGTGTGTAATACATTCGTTGACATTGAAAACTTTATAAATTGAACGTTTTAACTCGAAGGATAAAGGAAGGAGGGTGAAGTTTTCCCCTTTTTTTTTTTTTTTTTTTTTTTATTTATATATACGTCGCGAGAATCGAGAAGAAAAAGTGAGAAAGACAGACAGTCAAAAGTTTGACGTTACGAAAGTTTTATATCGGCGTCTTAATCTTTTTCTGGAAAGACATTTTCTTTCTTCTTTTTTTTTTTTTTATTACGGCTTTGGCGAGAAATAAGAAAAAAAAAAAAGTTGATTGAACTTTTGATGGACTCAACTTAGTTAACGTGTAATTCCTATAAATAACTTTTGTTCTAAAGCGTCTCGGCGGGAAAAAGAAAAGAGTGGGGAGGAGGAGAAACGGATCGATATTCTGCTTGTGAAATGTGTCATCTGAATTCTTGCAGAAGGTATAAAAAGTTTTTTTCGACTTTGAAGGAAACTTAAAAATTGTACGTATTTTACGTCTTTTATGCGTCAAACATGAAAAATGACGAGAAGAGTTATGCCTAGCGCATAAGATAAATAGTTTTAGTTGGAAATTGTTTTTTACTTTAAAAACGTAAACATAAATCAAAAAAGAAAAAAAATATTTTCCATGCGCTAAAAAATTTTGTTTAAAATCTAATTAAAAACATTGATTTAAACAAGCTAAACGAATCGCGGAACAGATTATATTAAATATTTCAATAAAGCCGCGATTGTTAATCCACAAATTGATTGCAAAAAAGAAATACCGCGTGGTATAAATAGAAATAATACTTCCCCCGTTAACGCAAAACAAGAGCCGATAAAAGCCAGCGGCACAAAAAAAGTGCCGGTTGTAAATTTTTCCATCTATACTTTACAATGCCGTGCGTTTATTTCCGCACCCGTCATAACTACACACACACACACACACAGACACACACACACGTGTCTACCATAAGTGAGTTAACATGTAATTACGATATGCAACAGCACGCAACAAAGTAACGTACTATCAAGAGCGGGAGACACGCGCGTGCATAAAAAAAAACAAAAGGAACTATACTCGTCATTTTTCTCTCTCTCCCTCTTTCTCTTTCTCTTTCTCTTTTTATAAACCGGTTGTTGTTTTGGTTTGTTTTGTTTTTTCTTCTTTCTTTCTCTACGTGCTTGCGCGTCGGTGCGTGAAAACGAGACTTGCGCGCGCGCGCGCAAAAAAAAAGGCCGCGCGGAACAGGTGCGACCTGATAATCAAACTCTAGAAGAGAGCACGAGAAGGAAGGACAGAGGCGCGAGTATGTTAACTCGGTTATGCGGCCGTTTTTTTTTTATGCAATGTTGGATATTAATTTTTTCTTTCTTTTTTTTTTAAATATCATTTCGTATTATAAATTTTTGTATGCAAGATAGCTCGCTCGTATTTTTTTGTTTTGTTACGTTTTGAGCGCACGCGAAATCGCATAAAGAAACAATAATTGAGTACGCGGAAGATTCGTTAATTAAGCGCGTTCTGTACATTACGGACAATCGCGAAAATTATATCCATTGTCCGTATATATATATACGAAATAGACGAAAAATTCGTGCGCGTATGTAAAAATATCTACGCTGACAAACAAGAAAAGAAAAAGAAAAAAATAAAACAACCGAAAAACTTATCGAATCTCGATTCGACGCCGTAATCACTTCTTTTCCTCTTTTTCTTCTCTCTCTCTCTCTCTATCTCTCTCTCTCTCTCTCTCTCTCTCTCTCTCTCTCTCTCTCGCTGTTTCGCGTTTACACATTATACACAAGCCCATATTTTTGAGGTTCGTCGGAACGCGAGACGACATATCGAATTCCAATTAACGGTGCAATTATATATGTGTATAAAAAGCGGACTTTCTCTCCCTTTCATCCTCCCTTTACCTCCCAGCAACAACGTGGAAAGTGAGATTGGCTAGTCGCGCTGTTGGCCGAGCGCCAATTGACCTTCTCTCCCTTTCTGTCTCTCTCTTTCTTTCTCTCTTGTCCCTTCGTCATTCCGGATGACTCGTTTCGATCCGAAACCTGTATATAAATTTCTACGGTGCTTTCTGCAACGCGCTCGCGAAAAAACGGTAAGTTCGATCCTGAATTAGAGGATTGAAGATGAAAGTGAAGTTTTTTAATGTACGATCGCGAGTGTATGTGTGTGTGTGGGTGGGTGCGCGCGATTTTGAACGAGTTTTTGATATGGATAAGTGAGATTTGATGTTCGATGTTAAACATTTGAGCGATCGATAGGATATTAGAGACACGGAGTTTAATGAACGAGCTCCTGTTTATGTATAATAAAATAAAAATTATATTGTTTTTAAAAATATTCCAATATATTTTGCTGATTGGCAAAATTTTTTTTTTACTTACGTTTAATCTATTTTTTTTTTTCGCGTAATTCAGTCAATCGTTTCTTTTTTGCTCGGCAAATTGTTAGATCACGAATGCACAACGATACGCGACAATTGAAAATCGTAATACTTTCTCATTTACAAAACGCTCGTTTTCAATCGCGTAAAATTCAAATTTTCCGAAAAGACCGTTTAATAATGAAAATAATTTTCGTTATAAAACCACGAGCCCTCGCATTAATCGTACCGTTATATATGTATAAATTTCGCGTAAAGGCAATTTTTCGACAATAAAACTTGTACGTTCCTTTTCTATACCATTGAAATTCCACCGATCATTCAAGCCGACTCTTTTTTTTAAAAATGGCTACAAGCTCGATTAAATTAAAAAAAAAAAACAATGGTCCTTTCTATCTTTTTCGCATATACACCTAACTTTAAAAAAAAGAAAAAAAAACCAAATTATTCCGGGTCGCGATAAAAAAAAATTTTCAATTTCATATATACCTTCCTTCTCCCTTTATTTCATCCATTTATTCTTTGTCCCTCGTCTACGCATTCGGCATATAACAAGTAAAATTAGCATGGAAAACGCGCCAGCGTTATAAAAAATAAAGTATACATACAGCGCTCTCGCGTGTATACATACTCATATTTTTTTCTTGTTTTTTTTTTTTTTTTTTTTTTTTTTATATTTTTTGGCAATACCCCGCGAAAAAAAAAAATTAAAAAAACTATCCTCACCGCATGCATAATGCATAATATGCGTGCGTACGTATACGGTATATACACACAGCACGTCCGGGCTGTCTCCGGGCTTTCGGACACGCCCATCTTTTACTTTTTCTTCTCTCTTGCGCTTTGCGTTTCAGTGGCTGTTGCAGCGCGAGCGGCGAGGATATTTATTGCTTTGTGCGAGCATTAAAAGGGTTGTGCCCGTGTATGCCTGTGTGGATGTATGTGTATATCCATTTATACAAGCAAACTAAAAATGAGGTTTTTTTTCAATCTCTCCTTTTTTTCTGGATTAATTTTAACGTAATTGACTTACGTATTGTATGGAGGCTTTATGGATAAATGACTCACCTGCAACAAAAAAAAATAGATTACGATTACGTTAGTAATTCCATTTAACATACATATATATATATATATATATTTATTTATTCACGGATAAAAATCATTATAAATATTAAAATTATTTATTAAAAAAATTCTTCTCAATATAAACTTTACCGCAAAAAATAAACATAAACATTGATTATAGATAAAAGGTACGAAAATACTTTATCGAGTTCACGAGTCTTTCGGCAAAGTATAAAACAAGAACCAATCGAATTAGTCCTTCGTCGTCGAAACGTTAAAGCGACGGGTTAGGACGTATACCGCTTCCGTAAGAAACAAAAAATCGCTTTTAGTCTTCTTTCCCTTCCTCAAGGGAAAAATCCTTCCCTTCTATCCGTGTATACATCCAAAGCGATATGTATATACAAGAGAAAGATAAGGGCAGAACGTAGTTTAATTCGTCGACGGCGGTGGCTTTTATACGTAAAAGCGTAAGGCGCGTCGCTTCCGATAAGTATATGTATAAACTCGAAAGAGAGAGCATTTGCATAGACGAGCAGAGAGAAAGACAGCAACGGAGTGAAAAGAAGTAAATGGATTAGCTTTCGAGACGCGGGAAATTTTTTTTTCTTCCTCTTTCTTTTTTTTTTTTTTTTCTTCCTTCTTTCTTTTTTATGCGGCTTTCGGTGAAGTGTCTCTTGGAAGTGGAAATAATTGACGGTTCGCGAGAGAATTTTAAAGGGAATTTTATAGGAGATGTGAGAAGAATATAGAGTGGTTTTGCGATTGTGTAGAAATTAATTTTTGAAGCAACAGAATTTTTTATTATTTTTTAAACACACGTAATTTAATATATTTTACTCTTAATATTCTAAATTTTTTTACAATCAACTGCGAATAAATTTTAATCGTATACGACAAATTTACGAAAAAAAAGAGCCGAAAAAATCGCACGCAAACATTATTAATCGAAATTTACTTTCTTTGATAAATCAAAAAATCTACATTTTGTTCACAAAATGATAAAAAAAAAAAAAAAAAAAAAAAAAAAAAAAAAAAAAAAAACCTTTTATGCACGAAAAAAAATGGGTACGCGCGAGAGAAGAGAGAGAGGAAGAGTATACGGAATAATAATTTGCGTTCCGCGCGTGCTGTCCAAGTAATAAACGCGAGGAATATGAGTAGCGTGATTCGTCCGAGCTACCGTTGCGTTTGATTTCTCTCTCTCTCTCTCTCTCTCTCGCTCTTTCTCTCTTTTGCCTTTTTATCAATAACGCGCCGCGCGTATTTTTTTCTTTCTTCGTTAAAGCTCACATAAACCCCTTTCCTTTAATTTTTTTTTTAGCCGAGGTGAAATCGAGCCTGGCGCTATAGGGATTATTAGTCTTTTTCCAGGCCTTTGCTTTTGCCGAATTAATCTTTTTTTAGTTTATTTTTCTAAAAGTGGTAAATTTTCGGTGAACTACAGCTCGAATCGTTGAATGAACTTTGAGGTAGATTAAGAGTCTGTTTTTGATGGTTTTTTTTTTTTTTTTGTTTTAAAGCGTGAAAATAATTAGTTTTGGGAAAATTTTTTTGAATTGGCATTGATTTTCTTTGAGTATTTATTAGATGATGTTTGAATTTTCAATGAAATTCAACGTAGTATTTTAAAATATTATAAAATATAACTATAAAATATATTCGATAAAATAATAATTTATAACGTAAAAATATTTTATCAAAATATCAGCAAAAGTAAAAAATAAAAAATTCATAGGCAATCAAAACTTTCACATTTTTATGTTACGTAGTTTGAAAAAAAAATTCAAACTTACAAGGACACATTCACAATCGAGCCAAAGTTCGAAAGTGTATTTCAATAACCGTTGTGAACTGGATAGTAAAAAATGCAATAAAACGAAAAAGAAAGAAAGGGGGAGATAAAACTTCAAAGCCGAAAATCAATGATAAGAGCGATTGGATAAAAGAACGCGACATGTATGTGTATATATATATATATATATATCTACATCGAAAAAATAAGAGCAAGAGATATACAGTTATAAAGAAAAGACGACGGTGGCGGCGGCGGCAACTGCGGGTTCGCCGCAAAATTTCACGAGGAAACTTTTCGTACGGCGGCGGCTCCATCGATCTCTTTCTATCTTGTTTCTTTTGTCTCAATTCTTCTTTTTATTTTTCGCGCGAGTAGTAGCGACTGTCCGCGCCAGAGTTTTTCTTACCGAAGGGAACGACGTAAAGGAAGAGGGAGAAAGGTAAAAAGGTCAAGCAAAAGTTTTCCCGAGCTACGCCGGTAAAATGTCGCGCGACGAAGAAGAAGGAGTGAAAGATGGAAAAGTAAGAAGGAATGGGCTTTCGATGGGCTAAGAATAGACGTAAATGTATACATGTGCACATGCACACACAGAGACGCGGATTTATACGGACAACTTTCTTGCCGGCTCTTAGCCGGGGGTTGAAAAGAGTTTTCGTACCGACTTAATTATTTGCTCGGTACTTTTGTGTTAACGCTCTCCTTGTGGCTTCTTATTAATATTGATTTGGTCAGGTGATTTCTACTTTTCGTCGATGGGACAGTGACAGCGAGTATGCGTTAATTGTTGGGTTATTGTTTAGGACGATAAATTTTACGCTTTCAAAGTTTATGTTTTGTTGTTTAGATGTAAATTATGTTCGATTGTTGTTTATTTACAATCGTTTAAGATGACAGAACACGAAATTACGCTTACGATATTTTTGATAATAAAGATCAAATAAATTATTTGAATTACTCAAAAATTAGCGCAAAGCTCCAGCATCTCAATTTTATTCAACACACTTTTATTATTTTTCCACCTCTATGTAATTTGCACACTTTCTCAAAATTACCAATTACCAGGCGCATCGGCCACTTTTTTTCCTCAACGGCAAAACGCGCAACGGTCACAATCATTCCGCCGCACTTGGTAAATGCAATATCTCCCATCTTGTAGTTGTAGTTCTTTGGTCTTTCTTCCCCCTCTCCCACATCTTCTTACTCCTTTCTCTCAATTTCTCTCTCCCAAAGAAAGTGACAAAATAGACTCTTGGAAGCAGCGGTGGCGGTGGCTGCAGCCGCCTGTTTCGAGCCAAACTTTCCGCGCTAATGTACGAAGTTCGCGACCGCCGAGAGAAGAGACGAGCAGAAAAAATATTTATATATACACACAAACACACACGCACACAAACACACACACACACACACACACACACACACACACACACACACACACACACACACACATCTAACCGTAAAAGACTTTTCTTGTGTCTTTGACGATGAAGAACCGAGGGCAAAAAAGAAGAAAAAGAACGAACGAGAAGTAAAAGTAGAAGTAGAAGTAGAAGCAGAAGAAGAAGACGAAGACGAAGCGAAAAGACACTAAGACTCTCTCTCTCTCTCTCTCTCTCTCTCTCTCTCTCTTTCTCCCTCTCGTACCCCCAAACTACTCTCTTCTTCTTCTTTCTCAAGTTTTTGCACTTCCGAGAGAGGCGGCTAGCCAGAGAGCGAAACTCTCGAGTTCGCCTTCACTCCCGGGCTTATTCCTCCTTTTTCTTTCCACTTCCCTGCAGACTGATAACTTGGCTCTCCTCCTTCTTCTTCTTTCCGTGCGTGGGAGGAGACGATTTAGTGGGTCGCGCCGTGTCTTAATTAAAACTCGACTTCTATTTCTTTCTTTCTTTCCATCTCTTTTTTTTCTTTTCATCTTTCCTCGTCTCTACCAAGAAGGAGGAAATAGCGGTGATTCTTCTTCTTTTTTTTTTTTTGTCATTTTCCTTTTCTTACGTTCGACGATTGGCGATTGCTTTTATTTTTTAATAAAAGTAGAAACTAGCACCTCGAATTCAATGCATCCAAGTTGAGGCTTTAACCATCGATTTCAATTAAACGCAAATGAAAATTTAACGGGTTATCCGAAACAAATTCACCGCTCAACGAAATATCGGCTCGTTTAATCATACTATACCTTGAACGGAAGAATAAAACGCGCGAAAAAAAATAGAGAGCGCGAGAGGGCACGAGAGAGAAAGTGCAAAACTATACACATCGCAAAGCAAATAAACCGCTCGCACGTAATAATTACGAAGTAATTTAAGACGTAACGCAAATTGGAATAGGTTCGTAACCTCCTCTCAGTGCGCTAGCCTACCTATATACAGAATTAAAAGCCGAATACGCAACATACGCGACCGGAAAAGCGGGCCGTGTGCCAGAGATATGCGCCTACATGCGGTTTAACGCTGCCAAGAGGATTCGACGACAGCTTTGTTCATGCGGAGGTGCGCGAATAATGGAAAGCGGTTAGGTATGCCGCCGATCTTCCCCTCCACCTCCTTCGTCCTCGAGAAGAAGGAGAGAAAAATATGCGAAAAGGTGAAAGTGCGAAGCTCTCGCGTTAATTGCAAAAGAAGTATCAAATGTCAGCTTACGAGGCAATTTATGCCGTGAGATATTATTATTTTGTCGTGTAAGTTGACGTTGTTGAGAACGAAGTATTATGTGGACATGAAATTATCTCGAATAGAATGACAAATTTCGAAAATAAATATTTGAATATGTATCAAAATCTGTGATTCGTAATTTAAAATTTAAATTTTTGTTTCATAAGTATCTTAATGATCGCGCTGTTTTGATAAAGAAATGAATGAGATCTCACAGATTTTAATAAAAATTGAAAAATCTAAAATTATAAGATAAATTGCGACGTTTATTAAACGATAAAAAAAAAAAAAAAAAAAAAAAAAAAAAGAAAAAAAAAAAAAAAAAAAAAAAAAAAAAACTGTAAAAGACACGTGTCTTTCAGAGTCAAGATAAAGTTAGAAATTAAAAACATGTTTGGTAATAAAAGAGTTTTCGAGCTTAGAAAAGTTTTTACGAGCCGATGATAAATTGTTGCTAGACATGAGAATATATCGTTTATAGATAACGTGAATTTTTTTCAAGCTTACCGAGTTTTAATGTGGTAAAGTACGAAGTGTATATACGGGACGTTGTAGTCGACGATTTAACCAAGAAGTAAAAAAAACTTTTCGGAATCTTTAATAAACTGCCGTTAAGCATGAATATAAGCCGTTTATAGTAGTAGTTTTGTTTTAAAATATGAAAATTATTACGGATGTTGTTTTACGACATTCAATCGTTTTTGCAAGATAAAATTGTGATTAACAATGTTTTGTTTTTTGTGTAATAAAATCATCGAGTAAAAATTATGAATAACGAATACTTCCGGTTGTAAATATTTCATTAATTTGTAAATTATTTCATTACTGTAATAATTCAAATCATCGATGAAATGGTTAAAATTTATATAACGCACGAGTAAATAACTTCATCAATTATATACAGCGGGTCGTCAATGTCACTCAACGTGAAATTTCTCCTTACAAAAGCAACACGATAACAATTTATATCAATTTCTGCGCTTAAAATAAAATAACTCCTCGCAAACATTAATTCTCCCTCCGTCTAACACAAAGAACTTCCTCGAAGCGTGAGACGAAAAAAAAAGCGTACCCAAGCGAAATCAACTTCCTTGAAAAGAAGAAAAAAAAAAGCGAGAGAGAAGGAGAGACAAACACGTCGTCAAAGGAGTGCAACACATTGCAGCAGGTGTACAGAGAGTGAGAGAGAGAGAGAGAGAGAGAGAGAGAGTTAGAAACGGAGCGACGCACCAGAATTCGTCTCACTCTATGGAAGTTGCGGTGAAGCATTTACACACACGCGTACACACATGTATAAAAAACGCTTACATACCGTTAAAGGCTTCTGTCGACACGACCATAAAGGAACGCGTATGCGCCTCTCTCCTTCTCGCTCGAGTCTTTCTCTCTCTCTCTCTCTCTCTCTCTCTCTCTCTCTCTCTCTCTTTCTCTCCTCTTTCTCTCTGTCGTTCGTGTAACGAGCAGCTGTTACCGCTCGGCGCGCACTTAGCATAGCGACGAGGTCATCCGGCCGTGTATATACACACGAGGGCCTCGCATATATATATGTATACATATATAATTCGTTCGGACACCGATAGAAAAATGGAATTTAACGAGGGCCTCTATCTCTTTCTTACTTTCTATCCCTCTCTTGTAAAACCAATTGAATAATTTTTGCGAGGCACCATTCTCCCTTCTTCTTCCTGCTTTTTTTTTTTTTTTTTTTTCTAATGACGAATATCGCGCGTTTAAGATGTTCGAATGTTTTGGTGCGGTTTGATTTTTCGTGAAATTAACGCGTTGTGTACGATCGTATGTTAATTTAAATCGATATTATAATATATAAATAATCCGTGTATAATTGGTCGAAGGATAATGCGTTATCAAACTGCTTTGAAATTTATATTTCGGTAATAACAATAGTATACCGATACTTAATTTATATTATACCCAATTTATTCGAAATCATTAAATATATAACGTTCAACGCGATGTTATTAATATATTAAATACCTACATTAAAATTCATTTTTAAAAATAAATTACCGTCGACGAAACTTTCACCCAAAATATAAATTAAATTACTTCACAAAAACGAGTATTATATTAATTTCGTTTCTTTAATAATACATCCATAAACTTTGAACACGACGGTATAATTTTAGATCGTAAAAATTGAACGTACAAAAACATCATGCGGGCGGAAAACCGCTAATAGAACAATCATCTCACCCGACGTGATACGAGCGATTTCTTCGATCCTCGAAGCTGCAGCTTAACACGCAAAACCCAAAAAGACCGAAATTCCGTCAAAAGAGTCAATTAAAAAGAGCGAGAATGAGAGAGAAAGAAAGTTAAAAGACTCGCGAATCAGAGCGAATTTCCATCTCGCGATATGCTCTCTCTCTCTCTCTCTCGCCCACGCGCACTTACCTTTGATTTACTATACATTCTCTTTCTCTCTCTTTTGTACGGAGCAATTAACAAAAGAGCGGTTTACATAAGTGCCGCGCGCGTGCCCCGGCAAACGAGAGCAAGATATATATTCTGAAAGAGAAAAATTTGCCGTCACGATGGTGAAAGAAAAAGAGTGAAAGAGGCTTACTGAACCGGAAACCCCAATGCGCGTTTATAAAGTTGGCCAACGAGTATATATATATATATATATATATATATATATATATATATATATATATGTATGTAAGTTTGAGACGAGTCCAAACTATAGCGCGACACGGCAGAGGTCGTACTGTCCGACACTCATACCAAGCTCGAGGCGCGCGGCCGTCGCGCTGGTGAGTCGTAACTGCGTGATACGAGTAGTAAGCACGCTGAGATACGTGTTAGATTCATGGCGTTTGTCGCTGAGTGTTATAATTGAGTTAATTTAATAATTATAATAAAGTCAAGCTGTACTTGTTGTTGATTCAGGTAAACCTGTGTTCGATCTTGTATTATAATTATTGTAATCACCTTGAATATTTGTATACAGTGTAAATATATCTACAGTTATTACTAGCATCAACCGCAGTACTCATTTCGGAAACGTAGCTACCTTAGCCATAAGATCAATTTCTTGACTTATATATATATATGTGTATGTATATTTTGGACGCGTTTGACCCGTGCGGTTGCACAAAATCTCGAAAATCCACGCGAGGGATTGCTTTATCCCTTGTATATGTGTGCGCGTGTGTAAATAAGCTTTAAAAGTTTATAAGCGCTGTTTTCGAACCGATTGACGTATCAATCAAAAACCAGTTTTGCCACATTTCCTTGGTCGTTTAGTATGCGTATATATATATATATATATATATATATATATATATATATATATATATATATATATATATATATATATATACACACATTTATGTATATATACATAAACATAATATTATATATAGACATAATTATTTATATAACCGAATAAACAATCGTTAATGTGATTCGCCGTGTATAATACATATTCGATTCGATTAAAACTGGATCGGTAAGTTGTACCGGATATGTGCGGCTTCGCGCGCACGTGCGACTTATTACGTTTTAAAACACACACACACACACATACGCGCGCGCGCACACATATATATGTGTATGTATACACATAAATTTTCAAGCAATCGATACATCGCGCGTCAGGCAAGAGCCGTTTACATAACGGCATTCGATATTCTTTAAAGAGTAAATTTTCAATTGTTTCAAGATTCATCCGCGTCGTTTTTTTTTTTTTTTTTTAAGCTCGCTCGGCGCACGCCACGTTGTACACGCCGTTCGCGACGAGTGCACCGCATTGTTTTCCCGAATAATTAACACGGCGACGCATTACGCCCGCTTGTAATCGCGAGCGCGCGGCGCTTTTACGAACACACGCGTTAATCGAATACGAGCGGCGAGGAATAATGCACCGCGGCTCGTATACTCCTAGCTCCTTCGCGAGGAAACGATTACTCACCCAGCGGGTGATCTACGAGAGTTTTGCTTCCGACGTGGGCGAGGAGGAAACGTTTTTCGAGAGCATTCGTGAATTGTCGTGATTCACGGAATAATGAATAGGTTGAAATTTGATTTTTTTGAAATTGAACGGTTTTATTAGTATTTAATTGATTTGATTGTCGAGATTAACAAGACCTCTTTGTGAAATATTCACATGTGCAATTAGGCAACTGTCATTATTATCATTATATATCTTATAAAACGATCTTGTGTACATCGGCAATCAAAGCGAAAAATCTATTCCGGCGAAAAATCATCAAGTGTGAACTTGACCTCGCTCCCTTTGTTTTCTTATTTCTACTCTACTGAGCGTGATTTATCGCTCGTAATGAAAAGAAACCCGAGAACATCGCCCTCTTCTCTCGTTCATGAAGAAATCATAAACACTTTAGTAAAAAATTCCAAAGGAAATTCCTTTTGTTACGTTTTTATATATACAATCGTCAATCGCTCGGTATGGAAATAGCGTTCCAACGCGTATCAACTACCAATTTACGCGCCGTGTATGTTCAGCAATGTGTCACAGCAAAAGAAGAAAAAGAAGAAAAAGAAGAAAAAGAAGAAAAAGATGAAGAAGGAGGAGGAGGAGGAGGAGGAGGAGGAGGAAGTTTATTTTCGTTTAGCGTATATATAAAATGAGGGTGAAGGCAAGAAGAAGAGAAACGTATCGGAGGGTAAAGCTAGTCCATCGTCCAACGGATCTTTCCACATCAAAGAGCCGAGGGAAGATTTAAAAGGGGAGGAGAGAAGACATATCCGCGGCTTTTATTGGACAGCTTAACGAGACGCGAGAAGCTCATTTTTAACGAATGAGTAATATCCGACATACCACCACCTTATTTTACGTTTTTTTTTTCTTTTCGTTCTTAAAGCACCTCCTCTATTACTTGAATTTATAACGCTCCTCGCTAAGTTATTTGGTTTGAAATGTCGGGACTTTTTGAGAGAGAAAGAGAGAGAGGGAGAGAGAGAGAAAGTGAGAGTATCGTTGTACTACTGGCTCACTTATTAGCCGTTGTTAAAGAGACTGTATTTTACTGCGGGTTTGTCATACGAGGATGGCCGCATGATTTATTAACGACTCCGCGAGTTAATTACCGACAATTTTCCATTATAAGATGACGGAAAATTTAAAGTGAATTAAATTATTCGTTAAAACGTTTAATTATATTCTGCTTTTTATTTTATTTTTTTCATTTTGTTGAGCATTGGATGTATTATTTTTTTTTTTTTTTTTATGATAGAATTACGCGAATGTGAAGAAATCGAAATTATCGAAAAGACGTCTTTATAAAATTATTCCAGAAATTCAACGGATTTAATTGATTCAAATTGGATTCCATATTCTATTACCTTACTTTTACGAAACACATCCTCTAACAATATCTCAAGACTTATCTCGTTAAATTTTAATAAAAATATCCGATAACGGAATAGCATTATTTTCGGAATGACAGTTATTCCAAGTTAAATTTGTTTAAGAGTAAAATCTAGGAAAATTTCATCATATTGTATCGTCTCACCGATGACATCTATTTCCATATTAGCGACGCGGTATGTATATAAATGTTTCGCCTGCAATAGCAGCAGTAGTAGCAGCTTATATCAAGTAAATTAACTGTCGCGTCTGTCCGAAAATTCCTAGCGAAAATTTAATAACCTAATTAATTCGGTGACACGCGACGAGGAAAAAAAAACTATAATTCAAAGATGGCTTTTCTCTTGTTCGCTTTTACCGTCGGATGAAATAAAAACAAAAATAAACCAAAATAAGGAAAAAAACAATAACGAAAGAATTTTAAAAAACAAGAACGAAAGAGTTTACGAATAATCAATCCGCTAGAAAGAATTCAAAGGCGCCGTTGAGGTTAAGTTCCTCGAGGTGCAACGGTACTTTCCTTCGCTTCTGTCTTGGCTTCCTGTTTTATTCCTCGTGATTTAGTTTCCTCGCGATCGCGAACAAAGATTCCCCCGTTTCCCCCCTGTGGGTGATTTAACACGAGCGCGAGCTCGTGTCGTTTACCCGCTGTTTAATTCTACTATATTTTGCCTTGTATAATTATCGCGCCGTTGATTCGATACGATAGGGAGACTGACTCTCGCGTATATAACGGGTTTGATTAATACGAATGTATAGATAGTTGTGCTGCCACATGTATACTCATCGATAATAAACAAATACAAAAGAACTAGCTGGCGATGCCGATTTTTTCTCGCTTTTATGTAAATGATATGCAAATTTCAATTTCCTTATCGACCTTATTCTTTTCTCTTATTACGTCGATGTCGGTGTCACAAGAGAGCTTGAAATATCGAACGCGAACGAGAAAATATGTATAAATAGGACACAGCGTAATAAGTTTCCACTTCATTTCCTCGATCTCTTTATTTCTATTAAAAAAAAAAAAAAAAAAGAAGAAGAAGAAAAAAGAAAACGATCGAACGATGCAGATTTTAATTATTTCTCTCTCTCCCTCTCTCTCTCTCTCTCTCTCTCTCTCTCTCTCTCTCTCTCTCTCTCTCTCTCTCTCTCTCTCTCTCTCTTTCTCTCTTTTTCTCTTCGAGAATATTCTTTAACGCTTTTTGAGATTTTTCAAACTGTTTTGCATCAAAAGCAGTCGAGCGAGATATTTAACAGCCGCTGAAATTCTCGAGATGGAAGGAAACGATAATTACTTCCTCGTGGAGCTAAAGTAAAACGTGTATATAAACATCAAAGTGAAATATTTGATAAAGGTTTATCTAAACTTTAATACGATAAACAAATAGAAAATTCAACTTTGGAAAAATCCATTACGTTTTTTCCGCGATACAAGCGAAGTTAAGAGGGAAAAAAAAGGGAGAAGAGAGAAAGAAAAAAAGCGATGGCTGATTATCTTGTTCCTAACCTAGGCGAAATCCCTAGAAAGAAAGGAAAAGAGGCGAACGAGCGAGTCAGCAACACCACGTCTAACAGGACTCTCGAGTTACTTTAGTCACTTGAGTCAGCGCCGCAGTATTCTTCTTTATCCTTTTTCTTTCCGTGCTCTCGCTTCGTTTCTACTCTTCTTTTCTCTCTATCTCTTTTTCCCTGATCCTTTTTTCGTTCCTTTTACGGTGCAGAAAAAGCGGCAGTGGCAGCGGCAGCAACAGCAGCGCGAGATGAAAGAGTCGAGCGGGAAATGTAAAAGGAGGATGAAAAAGAAGAAAGAGAGGTGGGAGAAAAAAACGGAAATATTGCGTTTAGGGAACAAAGTAGGTTTGGACGCACAGACAGAAGAGTGAATGAACGCTTGTTTTATTCCCTGTTTTTTTTTTTTTTTTTATTTTACTTCTTTCCTCTTTCGTTTATTTTTTTCTTTGGCACTCTTATTCTTTAGTTTCGTTGCAGTCTTGAATAGCGCGCATGATATATTGTAAATAGGATTCGTTTATTCAAAGTGAGGATTAGATTATTTTGCATATGAAAAGGATACCCGGAGCTAGAAAATAACGTTCGTTGGACTTGACATTTGCCAAAATTGGCGATAAATTATTTTGATTTTTTTGAAAATATTGAAACCTAAAATAATTAAGGTTGTATGTGTTTAATTACTAATCAATCTCATTTTTTGTCAAGTAATAACAACTAAAAATTAAAACAACATTAAGGAGAATATAGAAATAAATTTCAATGTAAATATTATCATTACAAAAAATCATTTAAAGTTAGAAAAAAATATTTATAACTTTATAATAAACACGAATTTTTCCTACCAAATAAAAATCAAAAAACAATAACTTTGTAATCCGAACTTTGCTCTGGGATCGTTTCTACATTCAAGTCACTATACGTGAAACATCGGAACTGAAAATACCAAGAAGAAGCTGAAAAGGGCATTACATTTGCGCATCTTCATGCACCGGATAGACGTCGTGTGTCGACTCGCAAAGCAGGAAGAAGAAGTAGAAGAAGAAAAAAAAGGAAGAAGGTCTTCGAGCCAAGAGGGTAAAAGGAAAAGAGAAAGAAAAAGAGGAAGGAAGAGTAGTCGAGAAAAATACCGTGTGCTACTTATCTCTTTCTCTCTCTCTCTATCTCTCTCTTTCTCTCTATCTATTTCTTCTTGCACGCGTCGGTTCCTCGAACCATACGCCTTACTAGGCGGTCCCTTTTCCACTTATGCCTTTTTTAGGCTCGGTTGTTTTTATTTCATCCTTTATTCGTCGCCTCTTTCCTTTCTCTCTCTTTCTCTCGGCGCATCTTGCCGTCTTTCGTCTCTAGGCGAGTTTACGGTCGGTCGTTTCCATCGAGGCCGAGTCTACGCTCGGCCTTCTATGTATCGACTTTGCAGGATAAGTTACTAAGTGGTCGGTGCAGTCGGGCACAAGACTAATAAAGTTTTACGCGATCCCGAACCACCGCCGCCGCCGTTGCCGTCGCTGTGGAACGCGACTCGAACGTTTTATTTTCCTCTTGCGCTACTCTCTTTCTTCCCTTCCCCATTCGCTTTCTTATCCCTATTATGTGGCATCGTAACCGAACGACTACTTTTCTTATTTTTTTTTTTTTTTCTGTCTTTCTCATTCTTCGTTTTACTTGAGTTTTGAATGGATTTGCGGTTAGTTTTTATTTAGAATGGCGGTTGACTACTTTGCTTTCTTTGAAAAGAATTCCCTTATTTATTGCTCAATAAAATATTGCTCTATGGCTTTGTAATGGAGTACTCGTAAAACTTGCGCGGTAAATAAGAACTAGATTAATGCGCGAGTTGCGAGGAATGATTTAATGTACACATGTGTATATTACCCGTGAACAAATTCGCATATTTTACGTTTTAAAATCTTTTAATGTAAACGTAATTTTTTTTTGACACATTGACATATTTACAAACAAACGAATAAAAATTTCAGCAATTTTCCTTTCTTTGGTTGAAATGAAACAAGGGAATCCCTCCGAGATAAAAAAAAAAAAAAAAAAAAAAAAAAAATGGCTCGCAAAGAAGAAAATTTGAACTCCCCGCGAACTTTTGGTGAAAGCGCGACGAATAATAGTACTTCAACGATAACAACTCCGCAACGACGGTAGCCATTCATGAACCTTAACGTTTCTTCGTGATTTCTTCTCAAGTATACATATAAACAAATACCGAAGATTGTCTATGATTGAATCTTCGTGAGTATTTCGTGAGCTATTAATTATATTAGAGATAAAACGAGCTTCTATGTTTATAGATAATTTATTACATTTGCTGAGCATTTTTTTTTTTTTTTTTTTAATTTATCAATTGCTTGGAATAATTTTTTTTTTTAACTATTATTTATAGTTAAAATGTTTGAATTTCATTTATATATAACGATGTCTTTTGTAACTTTAATGTTATTGAATTAATTGTCAATTCTTAACTGGCATTATCTTCATTGAAGGGAAATTTTAAATTTTAACACAGAATTTTTTTAGTAACCTAAACTTAGAAACCTTTAATAATAAAATGAATCGATTTAATGATAATAATAAAGTAAGTATTTTTCAAACTGATTTACATTTGAGAGATCAAAAACAAATTTATTATGTTTACGCGATTCGTCGTTATTTTGTCTTAAAAATTTAAAAAAATAACTCTAATTTTAATAAAATTTTCAAGAGTTTATCTTACGCCTGGCTCATTATGCGAGAAGCATAACAACCGGCATAATTGGTTATCGTTAAATTTTTATAACAAAATCCATAAGAACATTTAAGGTAACGAAAACTTTACAAAACATTAGAATTTCCAAGAGATTCTTCTAGGGTTGGATAGCTTAGCGAAGAAAATTTAATTCGCCGAAAACACATTATCACTACCAACAAAGTTTAAACGTCTTATACGCGCGAGTTAAAGTTCGAACATTCTGAAACTAATTCGACAAACCCGAACAAATACTTATACACATATGTATACAGAGTTAAATCTACTCCGTTAACTTTTATAACTTTAACCTCAACCCTTTTACCATCGCGCGCTTTTTTATTCTTTCTCTTCAACGTCAAGGCAAACTATCTATCTCACGAATACCGATCTGAAAACTTTCTTCGGATATATCCGACTTTTAAAAAATATCCGGTACGCCGCTCTACCTTTGTCAAAAACTTTTCGAATAATTAAAAAAAAAAAAAAAAAAAAAAAAGGAAATTTAACCAAACTTGATCGCTATCGCCATAGTTCAACGTCCGAAACTTTCCGCGCGTCAAAGAAAAAGGGAAAAAAGTGAAAAATAACTTCTCCTCGGTAAAGACGTGACCATAGGAAGCCATCGTTCCACTTCCAACAACACGACTAGAAGCTAATCTCCCGTTGGGACGGTTCATTAACCGGAGCGACCTCTTCCCTACTCGAGGCGACCTTACCGCTTCTGTATAGGAGCGAAGGGATCGAGTAGGAGGTTAATAATGCAGAAGCTTCGGTGCGAGTAGTTGGGTTAGTAATGCGACGTCTTCTTTGCGCTTCCTGGCGCGAGTTTCGGTTATATCGAGGGGATTCGGTTTAGCCGTTTAACGTATTTGTATTCTTCTTTTTCACTTTATTGTCTATTTTGCGTAGCTGTGTAGAGTCGTGTATAGATTTAATTGAAGAATTGGTTATACGAGATTGTATGTATTGCGAGGATATCGATTGGATTGCGAATTAACGATCAATGGATGGAACGACGCGCGGATATAAGAAAATTATTGTTTCTAATTTGAAGCTACGGTGGGTTGATTTTCTATATAATTTTGTTTATTGTCATTGAAGGTTTTATAATAGAGAGAGAGAGAGATTTGTAAGCAATGTTTAATAGATCCTAGTTTACATGTACCGCCTAATCTTTACTACCTAACAAATCAAAAATGATCGTGCTATCAAATTAATAATTTAATTGTTATAAAACATTGAAAAAATTCGTTTAAATATGAACGAAAAAAAAAAAGATCGTATGTAAAAAAATATAAATTGTAACCGAAGTAAATTAAAATGCATACAGGGTGCGTACGGTATTTGAGAACATGCATAAATGTGACTATAACTTCGCGAATTTTTTTTTTTATTTTTTTTCCTTTTCAGATAATAAATGGCGGACTACAACATCACTCAAGAAATGAAGAGACATGCTGTCATCGTCGCTATATGTGCGAACCATACAGATTTAGAGATCTCTAATTTTCTTAATTGCGCCCATTCATTCGTGCATAAGGTTCGCCGTGAATTGGAAGCATCAGGAGGCGATACAGAATCGGTTGCAAAACGCAAAAAGCACGAACAACGTTCTGACACTGTCCGATCTGCAGAATTTTTAGAGCAAGCGCAAGCGATCATAGACGAGGACCCTTCAAAATCAATGAGGGTCCTTGCGAGTGAGCTTCATGTTTCTGAGCGCCTTATTCGTAGAGTTGTCCACGAAGACCTTCGGTATAAGTCTTACGTGATGCGCAGAGGACAGTTCATGTCGGAACGAACACGGGAACAGAGAGTTCTTCGATCAAAACGTCTTTTAAACAAAATCAAACACCCTGAGGCACCCAAAATGTTATGGTTTTTTTCCAACGAAAAAAATTTTGACCAACATCAAAAGACCAATCGCAGAAATGACAGATGGCTATGTTCAAATCCTACGGAGGTTCCTGTTGTTATGCACACAAAATTTCCAGCCACTGTTATGGTTTTAGGTGTTGTCAGCAATGAAGGACATGTTATGCCACCACACTTTTTTACTCAAGGACTTCGAGTGAACTCTGCTGCATACATCGAGGTTTTGGAGACGGTAGTGAAACCCTGGATAGACAATGTAAGCGGAGGCAGACCATACATTTTTCAACAAGACTCTGCTCCTTCACATAAAGCGATGGCGACACAAGATTGGATGGCCGAAAATTTTCATGACCACATAACACCGAACCTATGGCCACCTAGCTCCCCAGACCTTAATCCTTTGGATTATTACGTATGGGGCGTAGTTGTGCGTGAGACCAATAAGCGTCCTCATAACACCACTTCTTCGCTCAAGACTGCTATTAATGCCGTTATGGTCAATATGAACAAGGAGCATTTGATTCGGGCATGTAATCGTTTCCGGACCCGGATCGAAGAGGTCATTGCTGCTAATGGCGATTTTATTGAATAACTTTATAGCCATATATTAATTTAACGTTGTATAAAAAATTCCTAAAATTTCATTAAATTTTATTAAAAATACAAACTAATTAATTTTACTCTCAAGTTATCCTCAAATACTGTACGCACCCTGTATATGCATTCTAACATCGATAAAATTATAATCGAATAAAGTGTAACACGAACCTTTTTCTATCTGCTGAGAAACGAGGCTGTGAGACCTCAATGTCGTCTGCAGTTGTGTCGCGCTACCTGGGCGTCCTCTGGCTCTTCTTCCAGTTCTCGGCTGTAACATTAAGAAAATGAAAAGAACGTTAACCAAATAAAAAAAAAAAAAAAAAATAATAATAATAATAATAATAATAATAATAAAAATTTAAAATTTTTTCATTATTTATTTTTTCGAATTTATATTATTTTAAAAGTGCATAACGCAAAATTTTTATTTTCGTTTCGCCGTTATTTAAATAAATGTAAGATTAAACGAAAATTTAACGTCGATCTAAGCGATTGGTTGCATAATAATTTTGGAAAATAAGCGTAACGCATTTAAATGCGACTGGTTACGAATACAAACAACGACGCGATAAAATTTGTCATTGAATATTATTGGTACCTACCATTGCGCAACTAATTATAATTATATACCGTAAAATAATAATTGAACGAGCGAGGTTTTGATATATTGAGAGAGGGAGAAAGAGAGAGAGAGAGAGAGAGAGAGAGAGAGAGAGAGAGAGAGAGAGAGGAATACATTATACGTGTATCCATTGTGAACGAGGCCCGTTAACGATTTTGATTCAAAAGACAATGTCATTGTATATGCAGAAGAGAAGGAGGAGGAGGCGGCATAGATTGAAATTGCGTTTCCGTTAAATCGACGTTTCTCTTTCTTTTTTTTTTTTTTTCTTTTTATCATACAATATGATACGATGTGTAAAATTATTTTAAAAATAACGACAAATTGATATTTCGTTATTTCATTCGAATTTTAACATTTCCAATTTGAATATAATGATGAAAACGTTTGAAATTTCATTTAATTATGTTTACAGTATACGATGGAATAATTATTTAATTAATAATTAAATTATTATTTTAATTTTCGTTAAAAATATCCAATGCACACACACGCATACGCTTCGACGTAGATACTTTCGTTATAAAACGAACAGTGGACACGTATATTTCATTTGCATGCAGAAATAAAATTCCTCATTTTAAAATCGTTCAACAATCGTCGATTCGTTTAAGCTCACCCAACGTGTTTTCCTCGACGCTCGATACGAGCGCCAAGTCTGCACATATATAAACACATAGAGAACCTATGAGCGAACTCGAGGAAGACGAGAATAATAACAGCCAAGTCGACTGCACGGCCACGGCGGCGGCATAACCGACGGCTATTGTTAAACATGCGCATTCATTACGACGCCGGTAGATAACTGCGCGACTAGATTCTCTCTCTCTCTCTCTCTCTCTTTCTCTCTCTTTTGAAGAGGAAACGAAGAAGTGAGATGAAGAATCGAATAAAGAGATCGGTGCGGTTACGCGACGTTTCCTTCGATGTCTGCTCGCGCTTATACGCGTGTAATAGCGTTGTCGGTTTTATTTTTCTTTCATTTTTTTCTTCCAACCGTTTAATATTGCACGTATTTATTATCGATGAGCTTCTTTCTTATCGATCGCGTGTACTATATTTTGTAATGGGCAGTTTGTTAATTTTTGGCGAGGTTTACTTTTGAGGTTATCGAGAATGAACAACAGCACCTGCGCAAACTAAATTTGCTTTTCAATGTTTTTGCGCGGATGCATTTTCAAAGTTATTTTTGTATTTTCATTAGCTTCTCTTGAAAGTTTGACTGTTTATCCTTCGCATTTGAATATATACATATCCGCAAGCTCGCAGATCTTCGCTTGAAAATTACTCACTGGGCTTTTGAACATTTATGATAGAAGGAATTATTGGAAAGTAGATAAGGTACGAATTTGGCAAGACGTATAATAGTATTCTAAATTAAATTATATTTATAATTAATAAAACATTAAATTAAACAACATAATTTTTTGCTTACTATGTAAATTCTTTGACTTAGTTTTCCAAAAAAATTTCATACAAAATCGACGCGTTGAAAAATGTTTATAAACCATTTTATTCTAAAATTTTCGCTAGTTTTTTTTTTTTTTTTTTTTTTTTTTTTAAACGCATAACTGTACGAGAAATTAAAATAAATCACACTTAAAAAAAAATTTCATCGCGACGCGATATTATGGAACTTTCGAAGAATCCTTTCAAGCACACTTTTATGCACAAAGTTATTCTTAAAAAAGTTGTGACGCCGTGACCTCTTTCGCGCAATTAAGAATCTCAGCACTTTGGTAACTTTTATAAAACTCATTTGTCTTATCGAGAAAGAGAAGCGAAACTTAATTTTACGTATTACGGAACTCTCTTATAACCCAACAAATCAACGTCTTTTATACTTTTTTTTCATTGGCTACCGGATGAGTAAATTATTTTCGAGTTTAAAATAATCTCGATAGCTACCGTTACCGATGCTAAATGTTAACTACAATTTTATTACACGAAAATAACTTTGATCTTGTACGCTGCGATCTACAAGATTTAAATCTCGATCACTAATTTATAAAAAATTAGTTCATTAGCGCATGTGTATACAAAAGATGATTGTAATTTTAAAGTAGAAGAACAATACAGAAAGATTTCTATTGCAAGCAAATAAATAAAATAAGAGAATATTGGAGAGACGGAATTTTTCTAAATTAATTTTTGAACTTCTAGTAGGTTTCTTAGATTGTCACTCATTAATCAATTTATATAATTTTAACTAAACTGTTCAAGCTTGATATAAATTAAATTTGTCGCTTTGAACAATTTGCTAGTTTTAATTAAAAAGTAATTTTTAAAATTTCAATTGTTGTATTTTTGAAGTACTTTCAAGTATATATATATATATATATATATATATATATATATATATATATATATACACATATACATAAAAAAATGAAGAAAAAAAAGATTTAAACGAAAATAAAAATAATTTTCTTTGAACATCTATAAATACACAACATTTTTTAGTTAAATATTCATAAATAGCTATAGGCAAAACTTTACTGCTTCTTTTATATACACAAGTATTTTACCGTTCAAGTTTAACGAGGTAAGCGTCATTCTTAATTAAATATTGAAATCTTTTACACTTAAAATTTCTTTTTTATATTTAAACTTTTATACGCGATAAATTTTACATGAAATTATTGCACAATAATTTATTTAAATAAGTATTCGTATCAGCTCTTTTAGAATAATGCATTCCGATCGATTTATTTTAATCGAACAATATCTAAACTTCCTTTGACGAAACCTTCATAATTTATGTAATCAATTAGTTACAATCAATTAAAACAGTTTACATTCCATTTACAATAAAGCGTTACATTTTACCGTTTTCCAACTCAATCAATTTCTCGATCAGTGATTAATTGTATGCTTTTGTTCAACGTAGCTCGATTATCGATTATTGTTAGATCAAATCTCGTTACGAATTTTCCAATCTCCCTCGATGTGCTATATCGACGACGTAATTGTAAACTATTACGATTAAAACTAACTCAAAATTTTTGTTTTATCAAACGAATTCCGTTAATTGCACTTTACGTCATCGAACGACAGCCTTCGATTCGTAAAAAAAAAAAAAAAAAAAAAAAAAAAGAAAAAGGAAAATAAGTGAATCGACGGTTCGTTCTCTTTTCTTCTTGCATCTAATTTCCTATCAGCGCTGACACTATTTTACCCACACACACACAGACATATATATATAAACACAGGTACATGGGATAGAATCCAAATGTGAGAGTGTGTTTTATTGCAAATTGAGGTTAGAGTAGTTGGCGGCACGCCAAGGCGCTTTTCGGCGGCATTCCAGCCGTCCGGAATATAGGGAAGGATGAAAGAAGACAAAAGAAAGAAGCGGATGAAGAAATAAGTAGGAAAGAAAGAAACGAAAAAATGTAAAAAAAAAAAAAAAAAAGAAAGAAAACAACTTCCGCACGTGGAGAAGAGAAAGGAAAAATCGATCCTTTGGCTCTCTCTCGCTACGTGTAATCCCTCGCTTGATCCTCCTATACCCCACAGTCTCATACCACCGCTTATGGTCGCCGCTTTCGCGGAACCGGATTATTTCGATCCCGCTCCGCGAGTATACTTCGAGTGCGGAATAGTAGTCGCGGTGCGGTTTTGCCCTGGAAAGTAAAGAGAGAGAGAGAGAGAGAGAGAGAGAGAGAGAGAGAGAGAGAAAGATATTATTTGCTGTAACTTTTTTTTATCTTTCTTTTTTTTTCTACTTTTGCGACCGAAGGAGGTTTTTCGAGATTGTTTCTATAAAGGGTATAAAAGAGTTGGTACTACTGCTAGTTGCCTCTTTGAGCTCGCGTTTTCAATTGGATGAGTTTAAACGTAGTTGGATAATTTTCAAGCGTTAAGATTTTAAGATTTTCTTACTTTTTTTTTTTTTTTCCTTTTATACTTATCTTTGTCAGCGTTTGTAAATAAATCGTCAAAGACCGCGCGTTCCTTTAATGCGATATTCGTTCTTTCGCTTCGAATTATTCCTCTTTTGAAAATTTAATCTGATAAAAAATAGCGCGAAAAGTGAGTGCTTCTGAAAGAAATTTTTTTATTTAACTTTTATTTTTTAACCAAATAGATAAAGGAAAAATATTCTTTCATATCAAAATTTCGTTTCATTTTCGTTGAAAATAAATTCTTTAGAGTGAGCTTCGTAAAATAGGATTGTAAAATTCAAAACGATTCGAAAGAATTTTTCGAACTGAAAACAAATCGATCCCAACTCTGTTTTTACTCGAAGAAACATTGAAATAAAAGCAATTGTCCAACAATTAAAATATTGTAATTGAAAAAAAAAAAAAAAAAAAAAAAAAAAGAAAAATGAAATAATTCTATAATTCGTCATATAGCTCCAATCGCGATAATTTCGGGCGCAAACAATCAACAGCCGCGCGGTGCAACGAGTTCAAAGTCACGATCCGCGAATTTTAGCAGCAACAGCAGCAGGCGGTAGTAAATCCGCACAAACGCTCGCAAACTCAAAGTACAAACACAGCCGGATATCTCCTCGGCTCGTGCATATACACGCGCCCTATATCTATATACTCGGATAAAGACCGAGAGAAAGAGGGATGGTAGACAGTCTGCAAGTTACTCGTTACATACATGTGCGGTGATATTAAGCGAAGTAGAGAGAGGGAGAGAGAGGGAGAGAGATAAAGAAAGAGACAGTCGACGTTTACACGCTTTCTCGCATGGCGCGCTAATGCACTAACGAGAAATCATCAGCGAAGGGAAAGTTTACCACGATGGAGGAGATGGAGGAGAAGAAAGAAGAGGTGGAGGAGTTTACCACGGCAGTTTGTGGCGAAAGCCGATTCGGGCCCTTTTCCTCCCCCCCCCCCTCTCTCTTTTACTTTAGCTCCTGTTGTACTTATATGTAGCTAAGCGCGCGCGCGCGCGCGTGTGTGTGAACTGTGGCAAAGACAGCTCGGGTGTGTACGGAAAATGGAAAACGATGGAGAATTTCCGGCGACTGTGAGAGAGAACAGGTTCCTGATTAAACGATTAGATTTTGGCACTTCCAGAGCATAACGTTTAATTACGATTTTAAGATTCATTATCGATAAATACTTAAATAAAGCGTGAAATTGATAATAATACTTAAAAACATTTGCGTAATTGTTTAGAGCCAATTGAAAAGTTTTTCACCTTTTTAACCAAGCAAATTCAAACAACAATAAAAAATCGAAACCAACGAGTTCTCGAAATAGAAAAGAGATTAAAAAAAAAATAAGTAAATAAATAAACAGCGAAAATACATCGCGTCATTAGTCTTTCACATTCACTCGATAAGAGAGGTGACGGGCAAAACACAACGACCCTCTTGGTAACTTAGCGAGTCCTATAACGACGAGGTGTTCACTCGATTCTCTCTCTTTCTCTCGCTAATCTCCTTCATCGATTCTTCGCGCGAGCTGCGCCTTGTATTTCTTCCGCAGCGTATACGAGACGAGCGCGCGCACGTGCGACCTTTAATTGGAGTATCTCGACGCGACGTATAACGAAACTATAGGCATTCGCACGATCCGAATCGTCATAAAGCGCATTGTAAGTTGGAGCATTCTATGTACACTCGCAACGTAAATGTGAATTTCTCGACGTATGGTAAATCCGCGCACAAATGAGTGTTGACTGCTTAAGGTGGATTTCTTTTCCTTTTTTTTTTTTTTGTTTTTTATCGCATAAACGAGGGTTTTATATGCGTTTTAATTGAAAATTCCATTTAGTATTTTTACCTAGAGACTTTTATAAGAACAATATTGGATAAATTAACTTTTTTGTTAAATATATTTTCATGAAACAATATTGTTAAATAAGCAACGATAGACAGTTTACATGGAATAAAATAAACTTCAACAATTTTTTTTCTTCGTCAATAGAATTAAAAAAAAAAAAAAAAAAAAAAACGTAACAATTTTACAAACAACAAAGGCATCGAAAGCCACAAACATTAAAGTTTCATCGTCAAAAGCAACCATTACACTAGATCCATATGACAACCAAGTAAAAAAAAGAAACGTCAATCAACTGTTTACGTTTTACAACCAACGTACGACGAGGAACAAAGAATATCTTCGCCGAGTTTACGATCACTTCGCGCTAACGGCTTTATACATAACGGCACATTTCGCGACATTAGCCGCTTTAGAAAATGTTTAAGGAAGACATAGGGAGAAAAAGAAGAAGGTACAAAGGAAATAATAATCGCGCTACTTTTGTTTCGCTTTCTCTTACATCTTATTAGTTAATTGCTTCTTCTTCTTCTTCTTTATGAGACATTTCATACTGTAAGTGCGTTGACGCACTTGTTTTCTTCTTTTTATTTTTTTTAGATTACGCCTATCTCTACATTCCCACAAGATTGGACATATTTTTATTCGTTCCGATAGCGGATCAAGTTTTGTTCCCCCGATTTTAGTTTCAAAAAGATAACATCGAGCGTTTGCTTTTTACGTCGTTGTTCACATTTAAAGATACCGAAAAGTTTCCGAATGATTCGCAAATCGATTTGTTATTAGTTTATTATTATTCGAAGATGATAAGGCTATGGTTTTGAAGGAATTATATATGAACTATTTTCGAAACGTTTAATTGAAAAATAGAATAAATAGATAGCCGTTTGATGACTAATTAAAAGAGTAATGGCCTAGACGTAATATCAATTATTATTTCAGTATGCGATGAGATAATTACATTTGAATAAAATAATAATTGTATTAAATGTATCTGACGACTATATTTCTAAAATTTTTAAATAGATAGAAGTATACATTTGGACAATATTGAATTTTTTCTTGTGAATCAAAGCCGTAACGAACACAATTTATTCGTCAACAAAAAAAAAATCTTTCAAAGCCATAAATTTTACAACGTATACAAAAGATTTTAATAAAAAAAAAAAAAAAAAAAAAAAAAAAAAAAAAAAAAAAATTCCATTAAAAATCAAAATTTATAGAAAGCTTATTCGAACTTTTTTTTAAATTATTCGAAATTTTTTTAAATACGTCTAACACAGAGCTCGAAAAAGCCATAAAAAAAAAAAATAAAATAAAAAAAAAAAAAAATCGCTTCTATCCATTCTCCAACACAGAAATCAACAAATCCCATACCCGGCTATCAAAACAAGCGCCGACGAAGCAACATAATACACGGAGCAAACAAAAATTTTCAATTTCGAATTACACATCGACGGCCTTTATATCGCTCGCCTTCTCTCTCTCTCTCTTCTCATCTATATCCACATTCCTCATCTCTCATCCCTTTTGTACATCCATCTTTCTCTTTCGAGCGTTTTGTTTATCTACGAGAGAGTCGCCCGGTATGCTAACACATCTCTCCCCGGAGCGGCTTTAATCCGAGCCAATCGTGCGCGTCCGATGTGTGTATATATATATATATATATATATATATATATATTTTCTCTTTTGCTCGCGCGCGCGAACGGCAATTTGCCTAACAGCTCCGTGTAAACCGTAACGAAGTAACGCGCAACAGCCGCGCATCTAGACTCCCCCGAGGGCTTTCGTCGAGCTGCTACTGCTGTAATCTTCCTCCTTCCCTTTCTGCGTTTAATGCCCCTTTCTCTCTCTCTCTCTCTCTCTCTGACTGTCTCGGTGCTACTCTTGGATAGGATGTTGCATTGTCGATGATTAATCGCGGCTTGAGATACGCGGGGATTGAAATGCGTGCGCGCGGGCGCGTGTGTATGTGTGTGTATGTGTATGTGTGTCGGTGTATTTCGCCCGAATTTATCGACGCCTGTTGCGGTGACGATTGCCGTTATCCTGGATTTGTTGCCCGAGTAATTCAACCGACGCGCGTCGACGACGTCGACGATAAATAATTTTAGAATTTTGTTTTCAAAAATTTTGCTTATCGCCTGATTAATTTTAAAATATACACAGAAGCAATCAAGACTCCTAGTAAGTTAGGTCTGAATTAAATAAGTAGAAATAGATGAATATGGCTAGACGCCTGAAATCATACGTTATTTTCGATATAATATTGCATGCGATAAAAAATTTATTCGTCATTCCATTTACCCGTTTGCAATCGAAATAAAAAAAATTTTTCAAATTTTATTTTTAAATAGCAACGTTTCAATTATAAACCCGACACTTTTCCGAAATGAAAAAGAAAAGAAAAGAAAAAAGAAGTGCACGACGACGTCACGTTAAAAATGCACGAGTGTATATATACACGTGTTACACGTCTGCCTCGTCGTATCCTATAAAAAAAAAGAAAAAAGAGAGGAAGAGAGAGAGAGAGAGAGAGATGCATAATTCATCGCACGACCATTGCTTCACTCGAAGGATCGAGGCAAAGAGCATCAATAAGTCATTGTCGAAGCAGTTAAATCCGTGCGAGGCTCTACACTATATACATAGCTCGCTCTCTCTTTCTCTCTCTCTCTCTTTCTCTATTTCTCTATCTCTGTACGTATACATGTATACACGTACATGCGTTCGATATACACAAATGCACTAGGCAACAGACAACGACGGGGGCACGAACGGGCTTAAACCGAAACCACTCGACTCTCCGCTTCTCCGAAGTGCTCCTCTCAATCGTTAATGAATTAAGGATAAACCGCAATAATTAAACGAACGAGCGAGTGAGAAAGAGATTGAACCTCTTCTTCGCCGCTCTGCATTATTCAGAGAGAAAGAGAGAGGAAGAGGGAGAGACATGGAGAACGTAGATCGACCGAGGGAGGACGGTGTGCTTATAAAAAGAAGCGGAGCGTTGCGACGTGACGCGATGCGGAATTGATTATATTCGCTCTGAATGGAATTATTAATAAGACCGTTGCGCCGTGTACTGTACTTATCGATGCGTACGCGAGTCTGTGTATGTGTGCGTACGAACTCGTGTGTGACCTTGAAAAATTTGATGTGATTTCTTTGAGAAGTATACACCGTTTCAGAAAAAAAAAAAAAAAAAAAAAGGCACCTTAAAATATTTCGGCAGAGACGTTGAAATGTTATTTTTAAATTAACCTTATCTTTCTCAACTTTGATGAAAATTTTTTCAATTTTAATGAGATTGAATATTTATATAGTGATAGAATTATTAAATCAAAAACTTTTTTCATATTTTTATTTAAAATTTTAAAATTTTTTATTCATTATTTAAACGGATAAGATTTTTTTTTTTTTTTTCATAACAAAGGACATAAACTACGTTACTTTGATTTGCAGAATAAATACTCGATGAAAAATAAAACATGTCAAATGTTCTAATACATATTAGATACCTATGAATAAACATTTGAATTGATAAATATAAATTGCAAAGAATTTCGCTCGAATGTATTAAAAACGCGCTAAATATTCATGCGGAATTTATGAAGGCAGACGGAAATAAAAAAAAAAAAAATTCTTTCCATAATAAAACTTTGTTTTACGACGAGTCGCGGGCACTAATGATAATAATAGAGAAAACTTTTCACTTTCGCTCGTCCTCTACATTTAAATTGAACTTGTTCTCTTCTTTATTTATTTTCTTTTTTTTTTTTTTCAATTTTAACTTTTTAAAATTTTCTTTCTCTCTTTTTTTTTTAATTATCATAAGAATGAAGAAGTTATGGAGTTTTAAAAGTCAAGTCTGAAATTACGTCGTAATGGTATAACGTGCAATGAAGTAAGAAAGTCGGAGGAATTCAATTTATCGTAAATTTTAAACATTTTATTACTTCGAATACAAAGTCGAATATAATGTTAATTATTAAATAAATTAATTAAGACTTAGTTTTTTATAAAATTAATTGCGTATTAATATTCATTAATAGTTCGATAAAATAAAACACATAAATTATGTACGAAGAGCAACTATATTCTTTTTATAGTTTTAACGTAATAAATGTATCTTATTGAAATTCCATGAATTTTACCAATTATTCAAATAAACGAGATAATAATTCATGAAAAGAATCACGTTACGTAATAAATCATTTTTCCAACATAATAAATAAATCAAAACAACTTGTATAACCAAAGAAGGAGAAATATTCATTAAAATTATTCAATTTAAACCCAAAAAAAAAGTGAAAACTTTTTTAAATTTGTCCATTATTAAAAGAGATAACAAAGAGAGAGAGAGAGAGAGAGAAAAAAAAAAGAACAATCGAACGAAACAAAAATAGAACGTTTCAATCAATTCGACCACAATGTAACCGTATCCTTTCAACGTTGAACAAGGATACGACGATATTTTTCCGGGTGCAGTACCAGAAGAAGAGGGTAAAAGAAAGGGATATGTATACTCTAGCAGCGTTCCGCGAATTTTTTCGCTCGACTTGCGTACATAAAACGGATGGAGAAAAAGAGAGTATCGCGTAGGTGGGGGGAGCGAAAAAGCTTCGATCCGTACAAAATAGAGATGATAAAAAAAAAAAAAAAAGATAGAAGTAAAACGTTCAAAGCTCACGCATCCATCCATCTTTCTATGTATCTGCGTTAGTATTTACGTATAATATACAGGTATGTATATATATATATATATATATATATATATATATATATATATATATATATATGTGAATATATGAACGTATATGTGAATATGAAAAGGATGAGCGTCCCCTTACTCGGCGCAAATCGATGCCGCGTCGACGGTAGTAGAATCAGCGTGTGCCGGAGCGAGAGAGGATGCGCGCGGAATCGCGCAGGTCACAACAGCCGTCGATTATCCATGGGCTCGTCTCTTTCTCTCTCTCCCTCTCTCTCTCTCTCTCTCTCTCTCTTTCTCTCTCGTCCTCCTGACGATCTCTCGACTCGCTCACCGACGACTCATCCCTCCTTTGTCTTTTTCTCTCCTCTCGCTCTCCTCTTCTTCTTCTGCTGCTTATTCGCTCTTCTCTCTTCCTTTATTATATTGGCACTTTTATCATTGTCGAACCGTAAGCAATCATCATCATCAACGTTGTCGTGAGCAAGAGCTTACTTAACTCATAACACCACACATCCTCTTCCACGATTTTTTTTTTTTTTTTTATTTTATTTCTATATTTTTTTTACTTTATTTTATCCGCACACGTACATATATGTACTTCTTTCTTTCTTTCTTTCTTTTTTTTTTTTTTTTTTTTTTTTTGATTTACGCTATGAGAAAATAATCTCCTTCACTGAGAGTTTGTCGAGCTCTCTTTTTTATTTATTTTTTTTGTTTTTTTATCGAGTTTTTTTCTCCTTTGTCTCTCCGTTCAAGATCCGATATACATGTATATATATCGCTATCGTTTAAAGCACCGTTGGCGTTGCCGACGTTACCCGATGCAGCGCTGAAAGAATAACGCAGAGAGGTTGACGCCAAAGAAGAAGAAACAAAAAATGAAAAGAAAAACAAATAAATCGTCATTGATTTTAACGCAAAACTTTGTGGGTTTAACGTTTGCGTGGGTTCTTTTTTTCCCGGCCGAGACTGTGCGTGACCTTCGAGCTTTTGTGTTTATTAAACGACTTTATTCAAAGAGAAAAAAAAAAAAGAGAAAAAAGGTAATAAATGAGCATTGATCGAATTCTTCTACATGCAACCAATTAACGTTATTCTCTCACACCGTCGATTGAATTAACAACGTCGACGTCGGAGAGCAAGCTGGTTAAACACAAAAGGCATGAAGCGCAAAGTCTCGCGCACAAAATCTTCTCGCCTGTTGAAAGAAGAAAAAAAAAAAAATATAAAACAAAAGATGAAATGAAGGAAGCGGATGAAAGAAAAGAGAGCAAAGATGAACACTCGTGCGAGTGTCTCGAGCGAGATTAAGAGGATAAAAGAGAGAAAGAAAAAGAGAAAGCAAGAAAGGGATAGAACGAGAAAGAAAGAGCCCAGGCATTCTTTTACATCCGCGAATACTCCGGAGGAGGAGGAGGAGATAGAGGAGGACGAGGAAGAGAACCACGGAAAGGACGCGAAATCGATGGCGCCGCGACCTCTGGGACGCGAGCGGAAGTGACGTGTCTCTCTCTCTCTCTCTTTATCTCTCTCCCTTTGTTAACGTCGCGCGAGATAGATATCTCTCTCTTGTTTTACATTATCTCTCTTTTGTTGCCCGCGTTTTCGATAAAAATAAATTAATCGACGGAAGGTTTGCACCTCGCACTCTGTACACTGTACCATCACCACCTTGTATATTTATCACCATAATACACTTGCGTTTATCGATGCAGCTAAAGAAAGATAAGAGGAGGATACTACCACGGAGTGTTTCGCGGCCCCCCTCTCGGTGTAACGATTTGATAAAGTAACGCTTATACGTTACGTATCGTTGCCGAGTAAGGAAAGAAAAAGAGAGAGAATATCTCGCAATGCGCCATAAGAAATATATATGTGTATACATATTCATACGTTGATTATATATACACATATGTATTTCACGGGAACGAGAAAAGGCTGACACACAACCCACCTCGATTCGTATTCCGCACCACTCGAGACAATGTCTATTTAATTATTTTTTGTCGTTTTCTCCACCTTTGCACAGATATACACAGGATTTACGAAGATTTAAGAGAGAAAGCTTCGAGCTCTCGCGCGCGTCCTTGCTCTCGTCGGACGACGACGAAATCGAGGAGAAGCGCGCGTGATTATCGCGCACGCACACAATTATACACACTCACCCACACACACACACACATATACACAAAGAGCAACCGTGTCCGCACCCGCTATGTAAGCGCGCGCGCGCGCTCTCTCTCGCGCGCGTTCTTTCACCTTCTCTCCGCTCTCTCGTTTTATAGAAATTTTGTTCGTCGTTTTTCCCCTCGTTCGTTCGTTGGTGATACTTGTCACACACGGCACACACATACACGCATACACACACACACTCTCTCTCTCTTTTTTTTTATTTTCGTCACTCTCGTTTATCCTTTTCCGTATTTCTTTTTATTTTCGCAAGTAGATAAGGTCCGGTAACGAGAAGACGAAGCTCGACGGCGACGACGACGACGAGGAGACGCGACGGGCGCGCGACCGAGCGTCGGGACGAACGAGAGCGGAGGCACACGGTTAAAGCCGTAGACCGCCGCACGAACGAAACAGTAAGAGAGAGAGAGAGAGAGAGAGAGAGACAGAGAGAGAGATGCGCGCCGGGCGCAGTGCTGCCGTCTACTGGTGGCGGCTAGGCTGCCTCTCCTCCTTTTTCGCCGGCGCCCCGTGCACGCGTCTCTCTACGTACACGTCTCTCTGTGTATCTGTGTGTGTATCCTCCTAGCCTCTCTCGTTCTCTTTTCCTCTATGTGTTTGCGCGCGCGCGTGTGTGTGTATACCTCGCGCGAGTGAATGCGCGAACCGGCGAGTTATCCCCACTACACCGGCTAGCGGCTCTTCGCTTTACTCTCCAACTCCCTCGTTCCCTAGCTGCCCCCGCAACGCGCGCGCGCGCGCGCGATTCCCCGGCGAGACGTACCAGATTCGCTCGAAGAGAGAGAGAGCTCGATTCGTTCTTTTCTAAGCGCGCGCTCGCGTGTGTATATGTGTGCGTATGTGTGTGTAAGTACAAGTGCAAGAGCTTCTATCTATCGCATGCTTGCGGCTGCGTTTGCGTTGGTCCGCGAGAGAGAGACTATGGACAAGAGATAGTTTCCATGACTTTTGCTGATTCGTCGTGTGCCAAGCGATGTTGGAGAGTTGCGCGCAGCTCGATCGTCCGTTCTCTCTTTACTTTTGCTTACTCTCCCTCCTCTCGTTATTTCTTTCTTTCCGTTTACGCTCGTTTTTACCTTTACCCCCATTGTCTTTTGCTGCTGCTGCTGCTGTTGTTGTTGTTGTTGTTGTTGTTGCTGTTTTCGTCGTCGTAACTCCGCCGTTGTATTATTTTCTTAACTTTTTTTTTGTTAACTTGTCCATCGGGATGGGACTCTTTAACTTGTTGATAATGTGCAATTTGGAATGGAGAATTGTTTTCCTTCCTCATATTTTTTTTTGCCTTATTTGCTTAAGTTTTATCACGGTATACGATGAAACAAAACGATTATAATTTTTGTAATTGTATGCGATTATGCGTAATTATTTTAAAGTCGATGCAAAACTAATATAATTTTCTATGATAAGATTAACAAATTAAATTATCAATTATTTTTAAAAAAATTTTCTTTAAACGTTAAAAAAAAAATATGGAAGTATGGAATTGACTCAAGGTAGAAAACAAATAGATAAAGTAACGGTCACATTTGTCCGTAACTGTGAAAGTAAACGATAACAAAGTGATTAACAAAATCATCAATCAAAATGATAAACGACAGTATTCCATCGATAAATCTTTTATTTATACACAAAATAAATTAAATGAAAAAAAAAAAAAAAAAAACAAAAAAATGCAATGCATGCGCTGCATTAAAGGCCAATGAAATTGATTTTAAACCTTGTAACTAGACAAGCAAACTGCGTAATTATTTTTTTTTTATCCTCGTAATTCTACAAATAGATAACGGCAATTTATGTACACGCAACCATGTGCTTCCACCAAAATAGAATTTGCAAACTTCTTGAATATTTACTACAAGTAAGGTACATATTGCGGGCGATCTAACTGTAAATAAATTTTACAGTCAAATGCGTTTGCATAAACGATGAATTGGTATTAAAATATGAAATGAAATATCGTTTACAAGTAGCAAATTGTTTTTGGATTCGAGTTTGTTATCGTATAATTCGAATAAGTACGACGATATATTGCAATCTATCATAAATTCAAATTTCAAAATCTCAAAATCTCGTCGGAATAAAGAAAAGAGAGCAGAATAAAAATTAACAACCAGTTTACAAGCAAAAAGAAAAAAAAAGCAGACGAATTGCGGGGGAAAAAAAAGAAATCTCGTTTTCTCTCTCTCTCTCTCTCTCTCTCTCTCTCTCTCTCTCTCTCTCTTTCACTCGTGTTTACGCTCGTCGCGCACGAGCGCCTCGTTATCGTTACCGGTGTGTGTATGCCCATAGAACTTCGGGTACATCGGCTTAAAACCGTTTTCGTCAATAGCGAAAAACGGATCGAGGCCGACGCCATTTTACTCCGGAAAAACGAGTCCCGCGGGGGAAAAGAGAGAGAGAGAGAGAGAGAGAGAGAGAGAGAGAGAGAGAGAGAGAGAGAAAAGTTTGCCAAGAGAATGCCGATGCGAGGATGAATCCGTAACGTGTGATGGATTTTTAGATTTTCGGTTGAGGAAAGAGTCTTTGTGTTTGTAGTTAATATTTTCTTGCTGTTTGCTGTCGTGAATTTAGAGCCGAGAATGAAATTAGATTTTCTTTTATAGATTACCTTTTTCATTAATTCTTTTATCCTTTGGAAAATTTATTTCAACTTCACTTGCTTCATTATAATAAATTATCAATATTTTTCCAATGCAAAATTGAAACTTGAATTTTATTTTGAACAACGAATAATAAATTACTTGCTATACATCTCATTTAATAAGCATCTTGACCTAGTAATATTTTTTAAGCTTAACGCAAACAATAAACCAATCCCATACAAATTTCAGCATAAAACAGTTATAGTAAAAAATTATGAAACATTTCGCACAACAACATCGACACAGTACGTTTTCATTACTCGCGTCTTACCAATCCCGGGCATTATCTACTTTTCTCCCCAAATCGTCGGAATTCGTTATACACATCGTCTCAGGTCTCTCGTCGCAAAAAGTATTTGCGCGAGACATCCTATCAGAATTTATCGGTGATCGATATATATATGCGTGTATACATATATATACACGTAATCTCGACGTTCTCTCTCGACTTTCCCTTTTCCTTTTTTATTCTGTTTTTTTTTTTTTTTTTTTTTTTTTCTTTCATTTATTCTTTCCTTTTTTATACATCTTTCCGATATCTCTCGTGCCTGCCGTCTCGAGGTTACAACTCTTGTAGCGAGATAGAAGGAGATGGAGAAAGCTATTGAATTTCCCCCTCGTGGATTCGATATTTTATTGATGAACGGCAGATATTGCGGAATGTGATTAAACCCGGGGACGAGAAAATCTCTCTACAAGAGAAAGAGAGATTTTGAAATTTATGAGGTGCGACGTTTTTAAAGTTTTCGTTTTATCTCTACTTTATGGATACGTGAAAACTTTTTCGAATGAATTTTGTCAAATCGTGCCAATTTTATATCTTCATCTTTAAATTTTTCGTCAAACTTTCACTATTTTTATAGATATATAACGAACTATCTAACATTTAAATATACTTTTCTTGATCTTCTTTAATTAACGAGCGGAGCATAAATTAAATTATTTCCATCGCAATACCCACCAAAGTACGCTATAAATTATCATTTCCCAATTTCTTTTAACCCAAGCGCTTAAATTCCAGATAAAACTCAAGGTTACTCGAACGAACACGAAATAATCCTTCGTCGTCACTCTTCTTAATTCAATACAAAAAAAAAAAAAAAAAAAAAAACAAAGAAAAAAAAAAAAAACAAAGAAAAAAAAAAAAAAAAAAATAGCAAATAACCCATTGCACAACGTCGTCGAGTGCATCTAGTGAGCCGCCGAGTTACACGTCGAGGTCGCGCTTAAAATCCAGCTCGGGGCCAACGTGACGCTCGATAATACGAATTCAAACATCGCTCTCGTGCCACGCACGTGCGTGTCCCCGGGTACATCGACGGCGCGCTTATGCTTCACCAGCGGTCGATCGATCGAGTTGCTCGAATGAATATTGCCAAGGTGATGAGACACGCGCGCAAATGGGAGTAGGACAAAGAGAGAGTAAGCTCTCTCTCTCTCTCTTTCGTCATAAAAAAATTCGCGATGATGCTCCTTTTTTATCTAGGAATTTTTATTTTCATATAACTAGGTGACTAAAATTGAAGAAAAATGCTCGATAAAGCAAAACGAGCACGGAATTGTAAAAACAATTTCTAAACTATCCAGAACGAGATAAATACGGAGATGAGACATCGTATATGTATACAACGTAAGCAAAGT
The DNA here is from genome assembly GCA_949987625.1 of Chalcis sispes. NCBI lineage: Eukaryota > Metazoa > Arthropoda > Insecta > Hymenoptera > Chalcididae > Chalcis > Chalcis sispes. Next base: position 14,915,340 of record OX465098.1, on the reverse strand, counting down.
GAACTTGTCTGAGTTAGCTTTTATGGGCAACAGCCGTGGCGCGCCGAAACTTGCGCCATCGTATCGTCAAAGTTTTGTAAGCTCGAAGTGCGCTTTGATTTAACATGCCTCGGTGGCCTAAAGTTCCTCGATCGAAATTCGACGAATGTGTGATACTCGATTTTCAAGGAGAATCGATTTTATTGAATAAAACGATAACGCTTTGTGATTATGTTAAATTCGGCTTAAGGTTATGTTTGAATTTATAGGATAAAATATTCGTTGTAAATAATTCATAACTAAGTATATATAAGTATATCAATCAACGAAGTACATCAATCGGTATTTGACAACAAAATGTTTGACCGTAATATTTACAAAGTAAAAAATACACAATCACATGTTAGTCTAGAGTCATAAATCGATAAAAATAAACGATATAATTCAAAGTAAACTTTTAGTATTAGAGAGAGAGAGAGAGAGAGAGAGAGAGCAGCGCCTTAAGCATTTCGCTTAAGTGTATATAAATCAGTCATCGATTGGGCGGTTAAACTCAACCCAATTCCCTCAATCGAGCGACGCGTGCGTCTAGCGTCGCACGGCTTATTTACCAAATCGATTCGAGAAAATCGCTACCTCCCCCATTATATTGCTACGCCAAAGTTATATGCTCTCTGTTGATAATGCAAAAACAAAACAAAACAAAAAGAAAGGTATGAAATAATAAAACTCTCGGGCTCTCCGGGCGTTTTAACAATGAAAACGCAAAAAATAATCGAAATAACGGCGCAGAAAATCGAAGGTGGCGGAGGAATTAATTATCGTTCGTTGATAAGGGTAAGCGCGAAAGAGAGAAAAGGTCAAGAGACATATATACACGCGGTCGAACGAGAAAGTCGCGTCGAAGAGATGAAGAGGCGTAGGAGGAGGAGGAGGAGGATTGCCCTCGGTGTGTAGCAGCGAGCGTCAACCCCGATTTCCCATCTCTCACCCCTAAAAGCGAACGAGAGAGAGGAGGGCAACAGCAAGCGGGCGTGGGTGTAGGTAGAGCAATGGTGGCGACGGCGGCGGCGTTGCTGGTACTGGTGGTGGTGGTGGTGGTGGGCGCCCCGATTTCCGGGTAGACATGCCGCGCGCCAAGGGGAACTGTGTTGGGTGCATGTACAGCGGGAGCTAGCCTCTCTCTCTCTCTGTCTCTCTCTGTCTCTCTCCGTCTCCCTTGTCGGCCTTCCACGACCTCGTCCGACGCATCGTCGTTCCCCTCGGGCGAATGACCTCTCCGCGACCCGTTACACACCGCCTCCTCTTCATCCTTCTCCTACTCACTCACTCACTCGCTCACTATCTCTTTCTCTCTCTCTTTCCCTTGAATTCCCTCTCGCATATATACCAACACACACATACACGGCCAGTCGCGCGTGTGCGTGCGAATAGGCCGCGTTGTATGTAGCCCACGCAGACACGCGTAAGTTCTCGACGACAGTTTCAGACACGTTGCACCGAGGGTGCAATGCTGACGGTATACCTAGGATATAGCCTCGCTCTGCTGGCTCTAAATTCTTCTTTTATGGGTAATTTACCCTTTTCACGATGAAATTCCTTTCTATATTTTTATATCTGCTGCAGTTTTTTCTCGTTTAAAATTAGAAAAACAAAATGTACATAAATATTCATCAATTGTGATTATTTTTTTATTGTTAATGAAAATTAATTTAAAGGATACAACGTGTAATTTTGTTTAGAGCAAGTTCAACTTCCATTATTTTGTTTATATACCATGGAGTGAACTATACAAATGCTATTTTTATTTACATTCGCAATTTAAACAAGTTTAAAAGAACAATAGTTAAACGTATTTCAATTGTTCTATATACTGTTTTTTGACTCAAAAATAACAAATTTCGTACATAAACAATAAACAAAACGTATGTAAAAACGAGCGAGCTATCGACAAAAAAATAAAATGGAAAAAGAAAAGGCACAAAAATCATAAGAAAAAAAACTCATCGTCAATTTCGCTATCCTAACCCATAAGTAGAACATTTCGCAGAGATGCCTTGCACCTACTTCTACATAATGTACATACACACAAAAGCGTGAACGGGAGAGAGAGAGAGAGAGAGATGTACACTTGGACGAAGAGCGGCACAAAGCGGCGGAGCGCACCAACACACGCATGCAGAGAGGGAGCAGTCAAGAGGCAGGTGCATTCGAGAGAAAGAGAGCGAGAGAGAGAGAGAGAGAGAGAGAGAGAGAGGAAGAGAGAGCTAGCATGCGCGCGCGCACAGGTGCCGGCCAAAGCTAACCCGTATCCCCGAGGCTGGTGTTGCTTCTGCTGCTGTGATACATCCATTCCAGTGGAAGAAGGGGAGTCCGAGAGAGCGAGCTATTTCATCCCATTTACAAGGCCGAACTCTCCTCGTGCCGTCGTTTTCCCCTTTCGCTCTGTGCAATATAACTCTGCAGCGTAGTTTCCCTCCTTCCTCCCCCTCACCTCCCTTCTTCCTGCCTATCCGCTCGAACACGAGAATATATATATATGTATGTATACACACAGAGCTCGAGCGAGCAAGGGGAGTTTCAACCCCTCTACCATTGAATTCCTCGGAAATTCTTTTTCCCCTATTCTTCTCTCTCTCTCTTTCTCTCTCTCTTTCTCTTTTCCCCATTCTCTCTTCACCTTGATGGTATATACGCGCGTGCATGCGTTCAGGGGCGCGCGCGGTGCAAGAGAGAGCTTGCACTTTTCAACCTGCTGCTTTTGCTGCTCGAGTTCTCTTTCTTTCTTTCTTTCTTTCTCTCTCTCTCTCTCTCTCTCTCTCTCTTCCTCTCTCCTCTAATTATTATAGGCAGCCGGTTTATCGATTGCCCGCGCCTCATACACGCGTTTCTCTCTCCCGGATTCCCTTGGCTACGTGTACATGCGCGTACGTGTGTGTACGCGCCGGTAGCGCACGGGGCTCGTTTGTTTCCCTCCGACACTGACGTTTGTCTGCTCCTATACCGCTGCTCGCGTATACGCTTTGCGCCTCGTGCTTGTGAGTGCGTACGTACATAGATGTACGTATATGTAGAGGAGAGAACTCCATTGTGAAGTTGTTGGGTTCTCCGCTTCTCGGCTTGTTTTGGTATTATTTCGCGTCCCGTGCCGCGCATTAATTATCGACACGATTGACACTTGCCTCGTTTTATTATACTAAAGATTTCATCGTTAGGTTTATCGAATTCTTCGGCTATGTATACACGCAGGTATTGTTCAAAAAATCGCAACGTTAAAGCGCGTTAAAAATGGATTAAAAAAAATAAAAAAGTACGATCGACCGGAAATATTAAATCCATGTATACAGACAACCCTGGGTTAGACATAAAGCTATTAGTTCGACGATGTAAACACGAGGGTGAAAAACAAAAAGAGAGGCAAGACACGCGACTAAAAGGGGTGAAAGAAACAAGAAAAAAAAAAAAAAAAAACGGTCGTTGCCTCGCTCGATGGTTTGTGGGATAAAGGATTCTGGATGGAAGGACGGACGACTATACGTTCGTCCCGCGTGTCGGAGCGCGCCGACGTTGGAGATAAGAGGGACGAAATTGATGAGGGAAACAAGGAGAAGCGCCGGTTGTCTGATGGAAAAACTTTTCGGGTGGAGGTGGAGGCGGAGTAATTGAGATAGTTTCGTCTGTTTATCGCACAGCGCGGTGAAGTATCTTTACCGTTAGCTTTATGGATATGTGAAGATTTTATGCAAATGTATATACGTTTACCAAGAGTGACTTTTAATATTAATATTATTCGAGTATTACGATAAACTGAGAGGGTTCGATGCGTCTTTTGTTAATAATGAGAATTGAATGACGTGCGTTAACTTTTTTTTTTTATTTTTTGACTAATTTTTTCACCGCAATAACGCGAGGAAATTTCCAACATCTGTTATTATATTAATGACGGTCGATAACTGATAACTTTCAGAGGGATATTACGCGCGGCGTTCAACCTCGAGTAACTTACATAAAACTTAAGAGTCGAGAGTGATTAAAAGTTCGCCAGCCGAGTTGACATTCAAGAAACTTTCCATCCAGTTAAATACTCCCCCGTTACTATATCCTTTCTCTTTCTCTCGTTTTAGCTGGCACTTGAGCAATATCCTGATGACTCTATTGTTTCCGGGATGAAAAAAGAAAAGAAGAAAGTTAAGTAACCCCTGGAAAAGATTCAAGTCTACTTATCGAATAATCCTTACGATTCTTTAAGGTTAGTAACTTTAGTAGCTTCTCTTTTTTCAAAATAAAACCGTACATCCATGTTTTATCAAAACTATTTAATGATAACATCGATAAGCATTTACGCGATGTCCCAAGGTCTCGTAACTCGTTACAAACTCGATATTCGTTCATCAAAATCTCGGTAACCGAAAGAGAGAGAAAGAGAGAGAGAGAGAGAGAGAGAGAGAGAGAGAGAGAGAGAGAGAGAGAGAGGGGTTTCTCGTAAACAGGACTTAAACAACGCGTTAATCAAATTTTCTCCTTACAAGTCCTTCCGATTCTCGTACGAAAATTACAAACGTAGCCGCGTGAACCTTACCCGCTCGCGCGATTCCTTAGCCAACGACGCTGAGCATGTATATATATATACATACATATATAAACGCGGCAAAGTATCTAGACGACGACGTTAGCTAAACTCATCCTCGTGCTCCCTTCCGCCAGTTCTGAAAGAGTTAAAATTGAAAGGCAAAGCTAGCAGCGGCAGCGGCACCGGCACTTGCTATCCTAGCAGAGCGGAGCTATATAGCGCATTGGGAGGGCCGAGGGTACGTGGCTGGAATATATATATATATATGTATAAATACGTAGGAGAAGTAAGGGAGGAAGGGGTGGAGAAGGCCGAATGAGGTGGTGGCGCTCTTGGCTCGCTGGTAGCTGTATTGATTCTCGGGGCGTGCGCGCGCGTAAGCGAGACACACCCCCGGCCACGTTGGCCGGGTTTAGAGCGCGAACGGGGAAACTGCGCCCGCTGCACTGGGATGTGTGTGAGTATGTATATAAGTACATACTCTTTCTCTCTACGTTGGTGCTGACGCGATGTTTGTGTGTGTGTGTGTGTGTGCGTGCGCGCACGCGTGTGTACGTGTGTATGGACGACGAACGCGCCCAGACACACAGGCAGTCTTCTCTTTCAGCTTTCGGTTTCTCTGTGTACTCCCGGCTTTATCTCGCTCTGTCTGCGCTGATGATGCCACGACGAGGACGGATCCTTTCTCTCTCTTTCCATTTCTTCCCCCTCTCTCTCTTGTACTTTTTGCTTAAGCAGAATAAATATCTCTCTCTCTCTCTCTCTCTCTCTCTCGAGTGCTTATTCTCGCTGTTTCGGTTTGTCGTCTTTCCGATGTTTACGCTGTCTTTCCTGTCCCCCGTCCTCTCTTCTTTTTCTCTTCAGCAGTCGGACCGACACCGTGTTTCACTTTTGAATGCAGGATTTTATGCTCTCGTGAGCGCCGCGCTTTATGCGATGACTCGTTTCTCTCCGATCTTTAAATTTTTTTTATTTATTTTTATTTTTCTTCCATCTTACGAGATTTTCCTTTTGAGCGATTACACGACTCCGTGCACGAGCACTCTTCTTCGAAACTGTGTAAAATTACGTTTTGCGTTGGAGACATGTGTACGAGTGATGCGCGTGTATATTAGTATTGATTTTACACAACAGAGATTATGTGCATGTATTATGTGCGCAAGTTCTTGTGTTACTTTAACTTTCCGTAACGAGTTGGCAAGTTGGCGCGCAATATTAGCGCAACGCTTGAACAATGTTTGAGAAGCTTGCTGTAGTTTAATGCCCATTATATAGATCCTGAATCGGTTACAGCGTGGATGCGCGAAACTTAGCCGTACTACGGAAATATAGAACCGTGTAACCCTTTTATCCGCAACGGTAATGAATTATTTAAAGAAAAAGAAAAAATAAAGTATATTCATCCTCGTCGAAATAAACGCCATTGACTAAAGACGAAAAAAAGCTATTAAAAAACGCGATATTATCTGCATAAAACTCGACGGCGACTCGTTAATCCAAACAAACAAAAAAAAAAATAAAAAATAAAAAAGAAAATAAAAGAAAAAAACACAGCAAAAATGTCATTTTTTCCCAGTACTTGCATAACTCTCGCTCGTTAATCTGATTCCCCGGGACAAAAGCTCGATAAACTCTCCTCATTAACAATCGCTGAGCAAGACTACAAATCCCTTTAAATCCAGTATTTCTCTTTCTCCCCGTTTCAATCCTTTTAATAATTTTTTTTTTTTCTTTCTTTCTTCTTCTTTTTTTTTTTTTTTTTATTTATTTGCTGTATTACGTTCTTTTACAAAAATCAAAAACGAATGGATGGAGAGAGAAAAAAGCTGGAAAAGAAGAAAAAAAAAATCGTCCTTGTATACATATACAATTTATACACAAGTACATAAGTAACTACGAAGAAGAAGCAGAAGCGACGGCTTAAGAATTTCCAAAGAAGAGTGGCGGGTTCTACTTAAGACTCTGGCACGCGCTGTTCACTCTTTATCACACACACACACACACACAACGGCGGTTAATTTGCAAAATTCCCTTCGTCCCAAGAGAGAGAAAGAGTGAGAGAGAGAGAGAGAGAGAGAGAGAGAGAGAGAGAGAGAGAGAGAGAGAGAGAGAGAAAGGGAAATAAGGCGAAAGATGAAAAAAGAAGGAGAAGAGGAAGAAGAGAAGTAGAAGACCGTTCAAGGTACAATGAGGCAGGGAATCTCGGGAAAGCTGCTTAAAAGCCGTTTGCCGAATGCTTCCAAACTCGGCGCGGTTCAGCCGAGCGAACGAAGCGTAAGGAACGCGAGAAAGTAGGAAGGAATGGTGTGGGAGGTAGGAGAGAGCAAAGGTTGGATAGGGAACGAGAAAAGATTATCTGTAGATTATCTTGGTAAATACTTTGTTGCAATTTTTCCTTTTTTTTTTTTTTTATATCCTCTTTCTATCCGAAATTTGCGGGATCGTAAATTCGTTATTTTTTTTTTACCGGACTGAGTGAATTTTTTTTTTAAATAACTAGATTCATTAGCGAACGAGGTATAACACTAGTCTTTTTTTCTCTCGTGATTGCAGCATAAAATAATTCAAGCTTAAATCACGATTAACTTTTCGGAACGTAACTTTTGAAAGTGTACAATTATTAATCCTCTATTAAATAAAATTCAATCGAAACGGTGAAAAAGTAAGAAAGAATTAATTTAACTTTAAGAGAAAAAAAAGAAAAGAAAGAAATAAAAAAGAAAAATAAATAATTGCGAAGAAAGATCCGATCGAACGTCGTGATTCGTGGCGACCTTTAACGTCGCGCGATAAAATAATTCACGGCAGAGAGGAAGATAAAGAGGCAATAGAGAAGAGGAAGAAGCAAACTAACTAAGTTCCATTACGGGCTAGTAGTTGCAGGTTAATCCTTCAGCGGGGGGTGAAACTTTCGAAAACTCCCGGACAAGCGCAAGGCCTTCGTCTCCCCCTAACTTCTCAAGTTCGAAACGAGCGATATAATACTCGTGCGCTTCGGGTTGAGTGCCAACGAAAGAGAGAGAAAGAGAAAGAGAGAGAGAGAGAGGAAGAGAAATAGGGAAAACGAGGACAGAAAGAGGACGTATACAGTTCTACGTATACGTATACGAGCGAGTTGATGGGAAGACGGGGGATAAGAATGGTGAAGGATGGCCCCATTGTCTATGACTTTATCAATCAATCGCGCGGCGAAATGCACGAGGAATTGTTTGCCTTTTTTCTCGGAGGGAATGGTGAGAAAGAAACGAGCTCGATGTCGATGTAAGTCTTATCGTGCTTAAAGTATACTTTACCGGTAGAATGTAAGATTTTGCAATTGATAGAATAAGAAAAGAGACATAACGATGTAAAAATATAAAATAATGCATTACTGTAATTTTTTATTTGTTAAAATATTATAAGCGGTATTGATAATTGTTACTTAATTTTTTTAACATTATTTTTCCATTTAAATACAAATAGATACATTTATCGAGTGCACGAGATAATTTTGAATAATAATGTTTGCAGTGGTAACCGAATTCTTCTTGCAGTATGCGAACGATAATATTTTAATAAAATTTATTATCAATACTATAGAATTGTAAATCATCCAGTATATCAGTCACAAATACACATATATTAATCGAGACGATAATACTTTTAATATAATTACTTTAACTAATACCGTACAATTTTATCGTTTGGTTAAAATTGAGCATTCGACAACGTATGTATGCATTCGTTATTAAATAAATCCTCCTACTTACGTTGAAAGACCTCAAGTGGCTCCGTAGCAACTTTTTAACAAATTATGTTAAAAAAAACTACGAAAGCCATAATTGCGATCTCCCAAAAGTACGCATGCGTTTCAGCTTTCAAAACAAATTTTTCAAGCATCATCCTTAGTTTAATGTCGCCAAAGTGACGCTCGCTAACAAAAAGAAAAATAAAAAAAAAAAGGGAAAAACTACGAGCGAAAGTAAGAGAAAGAAACAGAGAGAGAGAGAGAGAGAGAGAGAGAGACAGTGAATGAGCCATCGTTGGCAAGCGGAGGATAGACCCTCAAACTAGGAGAGCACTTCATTTCCTGAGCTTTCGAAAAATCCCGGCAATAAAATGCGACAAAAATTCACGTTACTCGAGTCGAAAACACCATTAGAAAAGAAACGAAGATGAGGAGCCAAGCAGAGCACAGGAGATGAAGGGAGGAAGACGCAAAGAAAGAAAGAATTAAAAAAATGCTCGAAGGAAAAGGAGCCCACGGAGTGTCGCGGTAAATCACGAGAGAGCTACATCGCTCGTCGAAAAATTCCAAGCTCTACCCCCGATAATTCATCTTTTTCTGAGAGTAAGACAGAGAAAGAAAGAAAGAAAGAAAAAAAAAAAAAACGAAGGGATATACGAGGAAAAGAGAAAAAGCGCGCCCTCGATATTTTCTCTAGGATTATTCTGGAAACGTCGAAGAAGAAACGAGTAGAAAGGAAAGAAAAAAAGAAATCGCTTTCTCTCGTGAACTAAGCCAATCGCTAAGTTGTTTTTTTAGTTTATTTCTATTTTTTTTTTTTTTTTTTTTTTTTTTATATGCATGCTTTACTATTTCTATTTCTCATATTGCGTTAGCACGGGCAATGTATATTGTTCTGTTTATTGAAGTTTTCATTTGATAGCGATTGAAATTCTTTCATCGATGTTGTTACGCGTCGGCTCTTATTTTTTTCTCTTCTTTCTTATCTGTATTTTTTTTTTTTTTCTTTTGAATCAAGCAGTGTATTAATAAAGAGTACACGTAAATTTTAATTTCGATGCTTCTGTTCAGTTGAGACGTTATTAAAAAAAAGATATTACTTCATTGTTATTAAAAAATTTTAAAACGTCGAGTTGTTTTTATTTTGTTATAAATATGCAAATAAACTTCAACTTTATAATTTTCTGCTTTATTATATTTTTAGCACGAAAGGCGCTTGGTTAATTTAAAGAAAAAAAAATCATTGCTAAAAAACGAGAGTGAATATGTAGTGAATAGCTTCTTAAAATAAAAAAAAAAAAAAAAATAAAAAAATAAAAAAATAAAAATGCAAACTATGCGAATAAATAATACTGGAATAAATATACCTATCAGCGAAAATTGAGAAGAGAGAGAGAGAGAGAAAGAGGGAGAAAAAAGTAAGCCAAAGAATTACTTTCTTCCGTGACCTTAGTCAATCGACGAATTCTTCTTTTCCTGTTTTACTCTTATATGCTTTATTCATTTTTCTTTTTCTTTTTTTTTTTTTTTTCAATTCCCTCAAAGTTCATTTTTCTCTTTTTCATCATCCTCTCGGATTCATCAGCATGAAACTCGAGGAGAATATGATCCAATGTAATCTGAAACTATCTTACGTCAACTTTGCGGTTTTCTTAGCTTCTTCGTATTATATATATATATATATATATATATATTTCTCATCTTTTATTTTCTTTCATTTTGTAGTTCGCGTACTTGTACGGTCTTCGCATTCTCAATTCATTTTGAAAATCAAGTATTCAAAATAAACGAGATAGAGTTTCGTTATCTACCGAGAATAAGTACAAGAGTATTATGTAAATAGCTTTTCTTTACGATATCCGTTTGTAAATGTACGAGTTATCGTTTGTTTGTTTTTTAATTCGGAAAATTTTCAGTCCGTCGATTATTATTTATTTGATGATTGATGAAAATTGCCTTTTTTACGCAAGACTAATCAAGCTTATTTTTTTTCGTGAATATATTAAATGCGTATAATGACAGTGTTTTAATAAAGATTTACGTTTACTTCTTTGTACAATCGAATGAATTTAAAAGAGACACTTTAAAATAATTAAAAGATTTTACTTTTTCATTTTAAAAATATATGTTTTTATAATATAAATTTAAACTTAGTATTTACAAGAAGTTTAAGAAAAAATAATCGACAGATGTAGATGCGTACTTGCCAAAAACTATTCGCACAATAAAGATTCCTTACTCGCCTCGATAAAGTATACACGCTCACGCTTGATCTAAAAATATTTTCGAGCACAACCTTACCCAACAATTTACTCGCTTCTTTCATCAAATTATCCCAACCGAAAATATCGCTTCATTCGCGCAAATTTTATAATAGTAATAACAACGCAAACGTCAGTGACGAGCGATAACTTCACTCTTCTCTATCTCCCCTCCCAAACTCACTCTCTCTCTCTCTCTCTCTCTCTCTCTCTCTCTCTCTCTCTCTCTCTCTCTCTCTCTCTCTCTTTATCTTTCATTTCTACGCACACGCGTGCACACAACTCAACCACGTTGGAAACTTCGTTAATTACTCGTCACTAAAGTCGTCGAGTATACTCGTGAAATTTTTCCTCGAAAAAAAAAAAAAAAAGAAAGAAACAAAATAAAACAGGCAGGGACGATTCTCCACTTTTACAGTCTCTGGTAACTAAAAAAGGAAAGAAGAGAAAAAGAGAGAAAAAGAGAGAAAAAGAGAGAGAAAGAGAGAGAGAGAGAGATAGAGAAAGGGTAAAATTTAAAAGGAAAGAAAAAGAAAAAGAAAGAAAGCGGAAAGACGGAAAAAGACGCAAATTTTATGCTCCCGCGCGTCGTTGACTCGCTCGACCGGAAACTCACAACTGTAGAGAGAGAATGAGGAACAAGCATCGACAATTATGAGGAAGTATATACGCAAGTATAAGTCCCTGGAAGACTTTGCTCTCTTTTTCTTCACCGGAATTTTTAATTTTTTTCGCTTATTCGAATAATTCATCGGTTCGCGTAACAGCAAAGTCGACGGCGGAGAACTCGACCGAAAAGGTGAAAAAGGAGTCACCAAAAGAGAGAGAAAGAGAGAGAGAGAGAGAGAGAGAGAGAGAGAGAGAGAGGAAAAGATGAAATTACGTTGAGAAGGACGTTGAAATTACATTGAGAGAATTATTGCGTCGTTTATGCATCCTGATAAAGTATATAGTTTATTCCTTATGTAAAGTTTGTATTTATAAAAGAAAGTACAATGAAAAGATTGGTTTGCTACATACAATGTGAACAATGCGAATCTGTGTTCTAATTTGATCGCAATTAAATAAAATAAATTTTAAATTTTACTTTGTAAGGATGTTTTTTTTTTTTTTTTTTTTTTTTTTTTTTTTTTAATATAAATTTCAAAATATACGATAAACTTTTTATGCGTGTAAAAATTAATATAATTTTTCCTTATTAACGAAACACGCGTTCTAAAAAAAAAAAAAAAAAAAAAAAAAGTAAAAGGTATAAAAATGCACAGGAGACTGAATAAAACAGGGGGAACAGGGCGCATATATAATTTATTCACAAAGAACACGTCCCTCTTAAAGCTTTCCGTGAGACTCCCCCCATGTATATGTATGTGTTTATGTGTGTGTAAGCGCGCGCGCGCATGTGTGTGTGTGTGTGCAGGCGGGCGAAAGAAACAAACGCGGAAAGAGTGCATAAGCCTTCGGGGTTATGCGAGCGACGGAATCTATCTCAAGAGAGAGAGAGAGAGAGAGAGAGAGACGACAACCACGACGACGACGACGACGACGACGACGACTGGCGAATTCCACCGCGGGAGTAAAAAGGGAGAAACACAAGAGAAAGAGAAAGAAGGAGAGAGAGAGAGAGAGAAAGAGAGAGATACAGGCTGTGCGCAACGCGCCAACTTCATATTGATTGCCGCATTAAAGGGAAACTCTCCGACGACGACGACGAAGCTTTCGGCCTTGCCCGAGAACTCGACGGCTTATGTGAGGCGAATTACTTTTTATTATTTTCTTTTTGTTTTCTCTTCTTATTTGGGGAAAAAGTTTTTTTTGATACTTTTTTTTATCTTTACTTTATTGTTTGTCATTGAGCTGAGATAAAAGAAATTGGTTTTTCTTAACATAGCATAATTAAATTTTTCGATTAACTTGCTTAGCTATAATATTTTTAAAAAAGTTTTATTAAAATACCGATAGTTAATGAACTTATTAAAGCAAGATTTCGATTTTTCTGCGTCCCAGCAATTATTGTAACAAATATCTTATTATTGTTTTTATTATTTTCAACATCTGATAGCATAGCAAGTAATAATAATAACCAAAAGATTCAACAACTTTTTTAGCTTAACCAGTACTTTACTTTTGATATGTTAGAAAACTTTTTAACTTTATATATAATGATGAAATAATAATTCTTTCTACGCTACCTAAAGTTTGCAACATATAAACCCTCTTCGAGTTTTCATTATAAAATTTTATTAAAGACTTTCGCTAAAAAATCTACGTTCATTAAACAATCACGGTACTGCCATTATTCGTAAAGCTATTCAATTAAACGTAACTACCGCAGCTGGAATAAAAATTCTAATTCGATTTCATTCGTCTCTCTGTCTCTTTTTCTTTCCTTCTTTTCTCTTTTATCATTTATCCACTCTGCATTTTTCCTGATCTAACGCGCCTATATAAAAGTTTCCATCGATATCCTTTTTTTTATACTCGCGTAAATATGTATATCCTCGGCTCGGATTTAATATTTGCGGCTTGATTTAGTTCTGTTTGTTTTTCGGTTCGATTATCGAGGGAAAAAAGAAAAGAGATATATAGAAAGCTGGACTAAGTTTCAGTTGTATTTACATGGATGAAAAAATATTGTATGCCAAAGCAAATTAAATGCGACTTCGAGTTTGATTATATATACTTTTGTTAGCCTTTTTACTGACTTTGAATTTTACAATCAAAACTTAATCAACAATTTTTTTGTTTTTCAATGGCAAACTCCATCGCACAAATAACAATGTAGATTGAACAATGCTGGAAAATTTTTCATTCATTTCACGATAAAATTGTATGCATGTATTTTTGTTTTTAAATACATTTATATTAAATATTCACAAAAATTATATTCATTTCATTTGAAATACATTTTCCACTATAGACGCAACCGAATATAATCCAGCGGAACATTTTGCAAATGTAAATACACGCTAACATTGCATTGTCCGTTTGTATATGTGTTTTCGACCGACCATTCGGGAAACGTTATTGTCATGGTCTACTTTTCAAGCAAATCGAGCGGTGTAAAATGTGGATACGTAAATGTGTATGTATGTATGTAATATATATATATATATATATATATGCGCGTAGATACACAGTTCGTCAAGTAAAGGCTCGAAATGAAATTCGCGGATTTTCCATGTGCGTTTATATGGACGGCCGATCGATGATGGGGAAAATTAACGACCGGAAGATTATTTACGCTAACGGCACGACAAGGAAATGATTGAAAATAAAACGACAATGTAAATGGCGAGCTTTTCGTTTTATAACTGTTCTCGCGTGTGAGGCTATAGTTTAAATTTCTATGCGTTGTATTTACACGTACACGTGTGTATATAAAATAACTTGTCGAAACTTTAAAATTAAACTGAAATTTGTACGGCTTCGTCAAAAATAAAATCTTTCCGGTAGATTTTTTCGAATGAAAACATGTTTTTCTGTATAACTGGTAAATTTTTATTCAAATACACGTGATAAAAAAAAGACAAGTTGATTTATTAGTTTATTTATATTGTACAGGAAAAAAAAAAAAAAGTTTTTTTAACGTTCACGTGAATTGCGATTTCTCGTAAACGATTCTCATACATAAATTAAATAAAAATTTGTTTGAGTCTACAATGTTTTTAACAAAAAAAAAAAAAAAAAAAAAAGTGTCTTCTATTCAAACAAAATATAAAATTGATATTTCGTAATTAATGCAAACGATAAAAATTAGATTTTTATATCCATATTGTTTAATTTTATCAAAACAAAGCCATTGATTTTAGAATCTCATTGTAATCAAAACTACGCTCACAAATTAAATTATTTTAGCGTCAAATTATCTAGACAACGCCACGAGCGCTAAATGTTCAACCAATGAAGAAAAAAAAAAAACAAAAAAACATCAATAACCCAATCGTCGACGACACAGCAGCGACGATCGACATTAAAGCCGATAATCTTTTTGCCCGAGTCATTACAAGCGAGCGAGACAATGGAGCGGTGGACTCGGTTGGCGGACGTGTGTCTCTCACCGCGACGTCGACGTGTGTGCGTCAGGCGCACATCGCGCAACGGCAACGTAAGAAAAAACAAAGTGCAGAATCATCGAGTTATTATCCACCTGCGTTGGCAACACTCTTTTAACCTCTCCCCCCCCCCCTCCAACTTTCTCTCTCTCTCTCTCTCTCTCTCTCTCTCTCTCTCTCTCTCTGCCTTCGATAATATATGCACGCTTATTAATATTTGCGTAAATCGCTATCTCGCAGCCTTGTTTTCCTTCTCTACATGTCTCGCGAGGTTATCGCTCGATTGAGCGTTTAGCTCTGGACGCGATAACGACCCCGCGAACGCCGTAGTATCTGGCGTGTTTGCGTATAAATAAATAAAAAAAAAAAAAAAAAAAAAAAAACAAGTTTCATGCTTAAAGTAATAATAATCATAAGTAATAAGATTGTTGCTGTTTGAGAAATAAAAAAACAAAAATACAACGCTTATTTTATGAAAATCAAAAGTTTTGTTAAGAAAAAGAGAAAAAATCGTTTTGTATATTATTGTTTGAACTTCCATAATTCAAAATTTGCGGAATATTAAATGGATAATTTTTATTTATGATAAAACTCTGCATTATTTGCAGATGTAAAATTCCTTTGGTTTATTATTCCAATACATTTAAAAAAGAATTCATCATTATATTATTTGCTTGCATATATTTATTTACACCAAATAAAATAAATATATAATTTATATAAAATTGCTAATTGAATTTTTCTTTCGATCGTTTACATTTTTTGTAAGGTCAAAGTGAAATATACCGTTATTTTAATTAAACAAACGTTCGTATAAGAGAAAAATGTAAAGAATACGTGAGTAATGTATTTTTAAATAATTTATAATTATTATTTTATATATGCATCATTAATACTACTGTATAAAATAAAACGCCAATTTATGAAGCGCAAAATAAAACAAAACAAAAAAACAAATAAATATGTTTGTGTGTAAACGTGAAACAATAATTGGTGTAATACGTAATTGAATAATAAAAAAAACAAACAAAAAAAAAACAAAAAAAAAAAAAAGAGTCGGAAATTAAGAGAATATACAAGTATATCAACTCACCATGACCAGGGCGTGCGTCAGAGCCGTCGATGACCTCGACCTCCTGGGCGTCATGCCGACGTTCTCGCCCCTCATGATGCTCTCGACCACTGCAATAGAAAAAGGATACCGCGTCCGTAAAGATAAAGGGAGAGAAGAATTCCTCTTATTTTTTTTTTTTTTTTTTTTTTTTTGCCCGCGCGTTCTTTCAACAATTTACAGTGGTTTTGACATTGATTTGAAATTTTTATTTTTACAATGTTGTAAAGGATATAAATATTTTTGGTGCGGTAATTGTTTTATGAATATTCATCGAGGATTGCAAATGGGAACGGGTTGTAAATGTCATTTAAATTTTAAAACTAATTTTTCAAAAGCGTTTTTTTGATTGAAATGCTCTTTGTTACCTTTATTTTTCAATTTCACTTTCAATCTATTTGTGACTTAATAATATTCATAAATATTAATATTGTTAATGGTAAATAAAGACTTATTTTTTATTATATAATATTTAGAACTAACTATACAATAGACTAGTGTATTAGAAATTTAATTGATTTATTTTTTACTCATTTGTAAATTAGATGTTAATAATTATACAAATCACATCAAATTTAGATTAAATACTATTAGAATGAAACAACGTACATTATTTTTCATAATTAGAAAAAATGCATAGTATAAAAAAAATAAATAAATAAATAAATAAACAATCCTTTTATTTTCCGTAAACATCAATAAACGTCGCGTATTCAAAGGTTAAATTCCAGAAAATTAAACTCCGTGTGAAACTTCTCCGGAAGAGCAACTCTTTTTTACAATGAATACGCGTAACGTAAAGCGGATATAAAGCGACGCTCAGGGAGAAATCGAATTCGGTACGAAAGTTTGCCGAGGGTAAATTGATCGGATTCCCTTTTCCCCGCTTAATTATACGAGCGCTCGGCACGAAATTGATCAAGGAATTTCGAGCGCCGAGCCACGTACGTTGTTTGCCAAAGTAAGGAAAAAGTCAAAGGAGCTGGAGGTAAAACGGAGAAAGAGAGATAGAAAGAGAGAGAGAGAGAGAGAGAGAGAAACTTATGTAGCTTACCACCGTCACCGATGAGCCGCATCTGCACCAAACATGGATCCTCGTTGTGATCCTCGAGGACCGTGTCGTCCGTCACCGTCAGATCCTGCAAGGAAAGCAAGTAACTTGGTTAGTTCCAATTCCATCGAATCTTGTATTTTGGATGAATTCAAATTGACAAAGTGCTGGCATTTTTTGGTGAAATATTTTGAATGATATTTCATTTTTTAACGAAAATTCGAGATTGAAAATTTTATCTACTTAAAATTTAATACTGCAACTATAGATCATTCAGTTTTATTATTCAAGATATAATTTATCTGATTGTACAATAGAGAAATGTCTTGCTTATAAGAATTTAAATTATTAACTGTTCTCTTTAAGTATATTGATTAAATTCAAAATTTAAAAGTGTAATTCAATTTTTTATACAAATAATTTTTCCAAATTATTCTATTTACAATAATTATTCATTCATTTTTTTTTTTTTTTTTTTTTTTTTTTTTTTTTTTTTTTTTTTTTTATTGTAGTAAACAAAACAAAATTAATAATCAAATCACTGTAAAAAAAGTGAAGTATTATATAATAAAAATGCACATACAAATAAAAGTATTGACATTGTAAAAAAATAATGTGAAATGCACGTACGAATAAATAAGAGACGTAACAAGCTTAAGGTTTATTATCTTATGTGTGCTACGTTTATATCAATAAAATACGAAACATAGCGGCTGTGGTTGTAACAAGTGAACCACGACAACTTATTTAGTCATACAAGTACTCAGTCGCGATAAAGCTGCGTTTTCATTCAGTAAGCATTCGTATCTCGTGGTTACAACATAAATTAATCAAATCTTAATCATCATCAAGTGATATTAAATGGAAATATGTAAAAAAATTAAATTATAATAACGTATTAGTAAATTTGATGGTGCATTTTATTTTTATAAATATAGTAAATAAACTTATAGAAAATAAACTGAAATTTATATTTTTTGGCAATTTTTACTCTTTTGTTTTTTATTTAATCCATAATCAAACATTATAAATAAAAGTAATTAATTTAAAAATATTTTTTAATCAATATAATATGTTAAAAGCAACGCAAAAATAATCTTCGTCATTTTGTGTACAGGTGGAGTGAAAATGTCGTACGATGATTATGTAATTCGAGAAGCAAAACCGAGCGACACTCCCGCAATAATGAATTTACTCGAAGAATATTACATTCCCGAAGAAGCGATAACTTCTGGCTTCATCGAGAAAAACAAAGATCGTCTAACCATAGAGGAGGAAACTAACATGAAAAATCAAATGCAGAAGCTATTGTTAGAGTCCGGATGCGTAGTCGCGGTGAACAAAAAAACCAACGACATCGTGGCGTGCGTGATAATAGCCAAAATGTCAAAGTCGATGTTAACGTGCAATTCGAATGAGCAATCGCCGCTTATGAACGAATTAAAAGCCGGCGTGTATCGGATATACAAAGACACGAAATTTTTCGAAAGGTTTCCAAGCGCCAAGAAAATTTTCAAGCTCCGCTATCTCACCGTACACAAAGATCATCGCGGAAAAGGTTTGGCCAAGGGATTGTTAAAGGACGCATTGGAATGGTGTAAAAGAATGGGTTCTGATTTGGTTTACAGCTTCTTCTTGGTACCGATATCAAAGAAGGCCGCCGAAAGCGTGGGATTTAAAGAGATTGAAGAATACGATCTTAATCGGGTAAAAGATGCCAAAGGTGAAATGGCATTTACCGATCTTCGACCGCGAAATCTTATCGCGGTTATGATTGTGAATATGTAAGAGAGTAAAATGATATGACGTTGAAGTTGATTTACAGTGAAAATAAAATTTGGCGTTGGAATAATTTAA
Source organism: Chalcis sispes (assembly GCA_949987625.1). Classification (NCBI taxonomy): domain Eukaryota; kingdom Metazoa; phylum Arthropoda; class Insecta; order Hymenoptera; family Chalcididae; genus Chalcis; species Chalcis sispes. Next base: position 14,896,732 of record OX465098.1, on the reverse strand, counting down.
AAACAATTGCTTATAAAGTATTGTGCCTTAAATATTGTATCGATCGCTAAATACTGTACGATTACAATTTTTAAAATCAAATAGCGAATAAAAATTTTCAACAATAAAAATGAATAACTTTTGTTCTTCGCATTAAAACTTTTTAATCGCGTGAGAAACAAAAACAAAAAAAAAAAAAAAAAAAAACCAATACACGAAAACAAAGAATATCATTTAAAACAGTGAACGTACCTTGGTCGCCTCGTTGTAACCGACGATGACAGCCGTGTACCATTGGGTTGTTCCCTCGGCCCTGTAAACCTCGACCCTGAAACCGACGAGGACACTCGGGGTCGTCAGTAGTATGCTCTGGCCGTCCTGCATCTCGGCCCACTGTCTAACCGCGCTCGCCCATAACGAGGAGCCTTTAGTCATCTCCCAGTCTTGCTGTTTTGAGAAAATAAATCGAGATAATTTATTAGTACGTTTTTGTTTTTTTTTTCTTTTTTTATAAAGCTATAGTATGAGTAAATTTATTAGTTCACCGATGGAAAAATAAACTTGATTAAAGATAAAATAATTTTTAATCAAGAAAATCGTTTTCAAGAAAAATATTTACTTGACTCAAGAATTTCTACTCTTGGTTTTTTAATTTTAATGTCTTTATATATATTAACGTAAAACCAAGAGCAGAAATTCTTGAATCAAGTAAATATTTTTCATTAAAATGATCAGAATTATTATTCTTTAACCAATCCTAATTTTTCTATCGGTGTAAGTTTTTTAATTTGTTTGTAATTTTTCTGTTTTCTTTGTTGGCTTATCTTTTAAATTAAAGGGCAAAAACGTTTAGTGATAATTATTGATGTTAACTATAAATTTTGAAATTAAGATTTCTTTTTTTTTTTAATTAAAATTTGCGTTAAATTTCCGATAAAAATTATATTTGATGTAATTTTTAAAAATTTACGAGCACTCAATAATATTAAATATTGACATATAAATTATTGAAAATTTTAAATTTAATATTGGAAAATTTAATTAATTACATACGAATGATTGAATTCAAAATCATAAATTATATGTGGAATTTCCATAGAATATAAAAAATGGGTTAAGACCATAACCGATTTTGTGAAAATTCCTCATAAATATAGTATTATTATCTATAATTATGACTCTCCTTATTATTGCATGTTAGAGAGTTGATAAAATAAGTTTTAATTATTATACAGATATATTTGAAAAAAAAAAATGATATCTTTCAAATTTTTAATGAAAATAATTTAATTTCTTCCATAATATTGATTAAACAAAATATTAAATTGAAACAGTAATAAATTAATGCAAATATAAAATTTATTAGATTCATATTAAATCTATTGATAAATTTTAAATAAGAATTCTTTTTTTTAATTTTAAATTAAAAAAAAAAAAAAAAAAAAAAAAAAAATACTTTCTGTATTTGTAACGTAATTAAATGCAACGAATAGTGCTGTGCTCGTCTATCAATAAAAACTGAAATATACATTCCACAAACAAGACACGCAATTAAAAATACCATTGCGAATAACAACTAAAAAAAAGAAAAAACAGTCAAGAAATGGTAAACAAAATTTAAGTTAGATTGACCTCCAAGTACATGTATATATAATACATAAAATAACGGTAACGAATACGCGACAGCAAATCTCTCTTTCTCTATCTCTTACTTTCCGTACATCTTTCTATCTTTTCTCATGAAATTTAAATCCACCCCAGCACGCGCGACCTATTATACCGACAAAACAGAAAGAACCACCATCCTAAAAAACAAAAAGAGGAGGAGAGAGAGAGAGAGAGAGAAAAAAGGTCGTGCACACAGCGTAAGGTATGAGAGATAAAAATGCAGGAGAATAAAAAGTAGTGAGAGATAGAGAGAGAGAGAGAGAGAGAGAGAGAGAGAGAGGGGGGGGAGAAAGAGAAGTGAATGCGTAGGTATATGCAAGAGAAGGCGATTACGAGGACACAGAACCGACGACGTGCCTTTAAATATGAAAGAGTCATTAAAAGAGGCGCTCGAATTCTCCTCTTTCTGTCTCTCTCTCTCTCTCTCTCTCTCTTGCTCTACCTAACCTGCAGACTTTCTCTCTCTCTTTTTATCTCCCTCTCTTCATCCACCTACACATACACACAACTGCAGGCAGTAGTAGAGGCAGACGCTGGCGCGCCGAGAGTAGAGAAAGAGACCCCGCCCTTATTGATTATACCGCACACATAAGCGCTTACTCACACACTCTCGCACTCGCACACATGCACACACACACGCATACACACAAATCGTGCAACGACTCTCGCTTCTTCCGCTGTGGCGCACTATACCCGGCACGGAACTTCATTTGCACAGTTATAAGCTGTAAAGTTTCCCCCCCCCCCCCCAACCCCTTTGCAAAGTGGAAATTCGCAAGCAAGCAAAAATGAGAGAGTGAGAGAGAGAGAGAGAGAGAGAGAGAGAGAGAAAGAGAGAGAGAGAAAGAGAGAGAGAGAAAGAGAGAGAGGGAAAGAGAGAGAGAGAGAAAGAGAGAGAGAGAAAGAGAGAGAGAGAAAGAGAGAGAGAGAGAAAGAGAGAGAGAGAAAGAGAGAGAGAGAAAGAGAGAGAGAGAGAAAGAGAGAGAGAGAAAGAGAGAGAGAGAAAGAGAGAGAGAGGAAAAGATTAGGTTTTCGCATGAAAGTGCCCGGCCCTTTGTTGCGCGTGAATTTTTAAGTGTCGATGAATGGTGATTTCAAAAGCAGGCAAATGTTTTTTTCTTTTTCTTTTTTCTTTTCTTTTCTTTTTTTTTTTTTTTATATATATTTTGTTTTTATTGAAGTTGGGAAACGAAAAAACGGGAATTTCACGGAAAAAAAAAAAGAGGAAAAATTGGAGAGTTGACTTTGAGGAGCTCTCGCTATTGTTTGCATTTTGAAAACTCAGTTTTTTAGCTTGCGCACGTAGAATGAAGCTTGTTTAAAGACTTTTTTGTTTTATATGTGTGTGTAGATGTGTTTAATTGAATTCTGAAAACAACATTTTTTTTTCATCCATCGCTTGAAATAGTTTTGAATGTTCGTTCAACGTTTTATTTTGAACCTAGAGGATAAAATATGAACTTCGGCTACGAGTAAATTTATAAAGTTTCTATTAAATTTTATCTTTCCTTTTTTGGACAAACTGTACGTTGAAAGAAAAACATTTTTACGTAGTATTGATTATAAGTTTAATACTTGCATTTGATTTGCTAAACTATTTCACGGAACTCGGATATACGAAATTACAACGAATGTAAAATAATAAAGTTACATTTTTTCTGAATAATTAATTTAATCAAGCGAAAAAGTAACTAATGAAGTAACAAAAATAACTAATGAAAAACTTTTTCTCAGAAGCGGTTTTATCAACATTTTTATTGAATACCAAGAAATAAAATAATTTAATTTATTTCTTCGAATCTTATAATTTATATTATTCTCTCGCAAGTATTTTCTTTAAATGTAAATTCACAATAAAGTATATACTCGGAATTTTAATAAAAAAGAAAAAAAAAAAACATTACAATCTTAATAACCCAGTAAAATGTGCTTAAACATATAAGACTCTCGAAAAAAATCCAATACACACACACACACACGTGCGCGCGTACACGTAGCAGATCCAAACTCGGTGCATTGACAGTCTCCCGATCACGGAATTACGTTATTCAATCTTCTCGATAAAGAGAGAGAGAGAGAGTGAATTAGTTACGTCGTACATATATATGTATATACACGTTGGATATTGGTTACGAGCATTCGGTAGTGTACACGCGAACACTTGCGAGAGCGTTAATAAAAGGGCAATTAGAAACGAGCCGATCGCTCGAGCGTACTAAAGAGAAAATGTAGATCAAACCGAGAGCGCTTTCTCTCTCTCTCACTCTGTCTCTCTCTCTATCTATCTATCGATCTATCTATCTATCTATCTATCTATGTATCTATCTATCTATCTATCTGCCTATCTATCCATCTATCTATCTATCTATTTATCTATTTATCTATCTATCACTATCTCTCCTTACATTTTTGTTGATAGAAAGGAAATGAATAAATAACAAAAGAATAGGTCGACAGTGCCTGGCAGCTTTTTACATATAAATGGCGGGATTTTGTTTTTTAATTTTATATCTTTCCGCGAACTACTACTCACTGAAATGGCTGGCTTATTAAGATTTCCTTTTTCAACCCAAACTGCACAAAAGCAGTATACCTTTTTATATTATTCTTTCCTTTTTATTTATTTTTTTTTTTTTTATTTTTATTTTTTAGTAAAAGACGACGGCACGAATATTGCAAGCGCACGTTTCATTAGCGCGAGATCCTCTTCGCTTTTTTTTACCTTTTTATTTTTTTTATTTTTTTATTTTTTTCGAAGCATCTCTAAAACTTGAGCTTAATGAGGTACAATAATCAAATGTTAATTTACGAGTGCAGCGCTTGTAAAGCCCCTTTTAAAGCGTTTATTCGCGTTCTAAGTGGATATAAAAGTTTTCCCGGTCGTGTAGTATTTCTTTTTTTTCTCCTTTTTTTTCAGCGCACACAATTGGCCGATATTAATTTACGACTAACTTTGGTATACATAAGAGATATTCCATGGACAAAAATTTCTTTTTAATAGTCGTAATGCGCATAGCCGGATTATTAACTTGCATAACTTTGATCGCACGCTCTCGTTTGTGTGCTACGCCGAGAGTATAGCTGATTCTGGGAAATCAATAAAGCAAACCCGCTAGATTTACCCCGACGTTCTAATTCGGCTAAAGTTGATTTCGCCGAACAACAATTGAATTTAATTAAATAGGGGAAGTCATAAATTTGATATTTCACTGATACGCGAATACATGCGCGTATAGATGTACAAATACATAATTCAGGATCATTTCACCTAAACTGATTTCTGCTTTCAGATTACAATTATATGTTCAACGCTTCCCTGTTTGTAGGTTGTTCCTTTACATTTCGTATAATACGAGCAGTTTGTGTATTACAAGATTCATAATTAAAAACATTAACAATATTATTATTTACAATTGACGAATCAATAAAAAAGAATACGATTATTTTCGTAACAAAACTTGTGTTCATTAACAGTTAATCAAAATTTATATCCTGTCCACAATTAGAATTTAAATGTCTCTGGTTTAAAAAGCAACTTGCCGTGAAAAGCCTCTACACGTACAGTATACGTACGTACGGTATCTCGTACACACGTGTGTGCGAGAGAGAGAGAGAGAGAGAGAGAGAGAGAGAGAAAGAGAGAGTAACAGAGAGAAAGAGAGAGAGAGACTCTTGTCGAGTCTACTGACCCTGAACTATAAATGCAGCAGCCGCATCTCGCTTGGCGCCTTTTTTCTCTTCCTCCTTCTCTTTCTCTCTTCCATCCGTCTCGGTCCAAGTGGTCGTGAAGCATATACATGTAACCTCGGCGTATAGCTCTCGCATGCAGAAATCGCGGTATTTATACGCGGCTGTTTTTGCCCCTCCCCCCTCTTCCCCTTCATCTCCTCCCATTCCTTCGTCTTTCTTGGCAGCTCTTCTTCTCTCTTTACCCTTCTTTCTCTTTTACTCTTGAAGATGACCGGAGAAAGGAGAGAGACGGAAAGAGATGGCCGTCAGCCAAGAGGAGGCGCCAACATATTCCCGTTCTCCTTCGCGTGCTGCTTCGTTGCCGCTGTGCTGTTTGTGTGTGCGCGCGCGCGCGCCTTCGCCTCGTTTTGCTTTTGCTTTCGCTCTTTTCTTTCTGGCGCTCTTTCGCCTCGTGCTGTGAGAGCTAATCCTGATGCTTCATCGTTACTCGACGTCCTCGTGTGATACGCGTGTATCTTGGTATGGTCGTTGATTTTTTCTTGTTACTTCTCTCTCTCTCTCTCTCTCTCTCTGCTTTCTTTTTTCTTTATTTTTGCTCATATCTTTTTGAATGTTTCCCGTTTATTCCGTGTATAACGGTTTCCTCGAAAATTTTGTGATTTCCTCCCGTTATTTTATCCAGTTAAATAAATTAAAATTTAATTTTGAATTAAAATTTGCGTTTATTCGTTTTAATTTAATGCAAAAACATTCATTTCAAAATTATTCTTTTAAACTATTCATATCTCCATTAAAAATTCGACGCATTTAAGTGAAAGTTAATCAGTAGTAACAAAATTTAATTTGCACTCAAAACCTTCAAAATAAATACTTCAATAAATCTATTAAACTACGATAATTTAAACTTCTACCTGTTTCGACATTCAAGCTATATAATTCGCTTCCTTATAACAATTTATTGAACATTCATATCCATTTAATTTCATATTAATCTATAACAACTCATATTTATTAAATTGCTGTTCTAAACGATTACATCAACAGATCTGGTTTGCCAGAGTATAAAATAATCGATCATAAAAATTATTATATTCGTTTAACACATTAGAAAGCAATATATTACGATTTATATAGGTAGTATATAACCAAATATATACATAAAAACTACAGTATCGGGATATCTAAAAATTACTTCATTCAAAAGAAAAGAATTCCCAGCCATCCGCAGAAGCACAAAATTAAAAATTTCAACTCCAAATCGAAAAAACGCTCTCCATTCCGTATCCAACACGTGAGTTTAACCCTTCGCACGCGATCCGTGACCTTTACACCGTCCAACCGCAAGATCCAAAGAACTTGGGATTTCTCGGGCGCGAGTGGATGGGCGCGAATTTTAACGCGGTAAAAGTTCGGGGCAGTTTAATTACTTGGAAACAATTTGCGAGCGAAAAGCCCGAACGTTCGGAGCCCCCAATTTCGTTTAACGACTCTTTGAATTCCCCTGTCGACGCGACGACTCTTGGATGCCACGCGCAAATTTGCTCGGTAACGGTTCGAATGAAAATTGGCGAGTAATTAAAGAGCGGGATTTGAATCATCCGTGAAAATCTCGATCATCGAGATCATTAGCGTATCGCTTTTGAACGTTCGCTTTTGTTTTGTTTTTTTCCCTCTTTATGCTTTATTACAGCTACTCAAGTCCGCGTGATACAAATATGACCTAAATTAAGAGATTATATTTTAGGGAAATTAATTTTAAATCATTCTTTTGAATTCTTTTGTTTTCAGTATTATCGTAAAAAGTTATGATTTACTTTCATTACCCTCTAAAAAATAATCAAAAATCGAATAATACTCAGAAAATAAGAAAAAAAACGTTCATGAAAAGTGAGTTATCGAATATTATTACGGATGGAAACTCCCGTGACTCATCGGCAGTATTAAGCTTGCCATTCGCGAGAGAAATAAAAGCAAGAGAAAGAGAGACAGAGAGAGAGAGAGAGAGAGAAAACAAAAAAAAATCGTATCCAAAACTTTAGTCTGACTGACTCAACGATGAGGAGCAAGTTTTCCCCTCGTGGGAGAACAAAATTTTCTATAACTACGGGAGAGATTGGCGGGCCGCACGCATAAAGGTATGGAAGACGAGAAGCGAGACCGAGAGGCAAAAGAAAGATAGGAGGATGCAAGAGAGAGAGAGAGAGAGAGAGAGAGAGAGCAGGAAATGAGACAGGAGAGCGAGTTAGGCGAGTAGTTCGTGCTCGCGGCCCTAAGTTTGTAACGAAGTAAGTTTCGACTTCCAAGTCGTAAAGCGGAAGTGCCTCGCGAGCGTAGCGCGAACGGTCGCCTCGAACCGAAGTGGCTCGCTTTGCCTTACCCTTTGCCTTATCCTCCAACCCTCGACTCTTTATTTCTCTGGCTCGACCTTGTGTGCGCGCGAGCGCGCAATTCGTAAATATTGAAATTTTTCACGGTAACGAAATCAACGATGGGAGTTTCTTTTTTTTTTCTTTTTTTTTTCTTTCTTTCTTTCTTTCTTTCTTTCTTTCTTTTCACGGTTTGAGCTTTTTCGGAGTTTTAGATGTAGTATTAAAGAAACTTAGTTTTATTTGAAATTATTCATTTTTTTCTTTTGAATTTTTGGTAATCTATAAATTTAAACATATCAGTCGAAAACTTATTATTATAATAAGTAACGAAAAATTAAATAAACGAATGAAAAAAAAAAACATTTGAGACAATCTCAAATTTCGAAAAAAAAAAAAAATAAATAAATAAATAAGTAGATAAATAATAAAGAAGAAGTAGAGAACAATACCATCGCTTTCCGATCTTCGTTTCAAATTTTTATCAAAGAATATACAATTAGCGATAGTTTTACGTTTCGCATTCGACGATAACGAATTGCATTTGGTCTTGCTCTCGTATACTCATACGGTCCGGTGAATGAGCTTTCCTTTTCTTTTTTTCAAGCACTTACCGTAAAGGCTTTGAGCTTGGAGTAGTCGACGAACTCCAGCCTCCGGTCCTGCATGAACTCGATGGGCGTTGCATCCTCTGGAAGCTCGGCGCGGGCCACCAGAGGAAAGAACGTCTGTAAGAAATTTTTGGTGAAATATATTTCATGTTTTTCTTCTTTTTTCGATTATTTTGAATATTGTTTTTTTAAAAGAAATAAAACCTTTGAAACATCGAAATCTTTATTCAATTTAGATATGACAATTAAAGTAAGTAAATATGTACGTAAAGAAATGAATGTATAAATAACTTTGCCATCTTATCGTGTGATAACTTATCGAGAATATCAAAAAAAAAAAAAAAAAAAATTCATTAGAATAATTATTGCTTGAACTTATTGAATTTTATTTTATTTTTAGATAATGTTACATCTTTTTAAATTGTTTAAAATTGCAGATAACGTTGTATATTATTTTTTCACATAAGTTGCTTTATAAATTTCACGTAAGAGTCTACTATTATTGCTTCAATAAACGCAATAAATTTTTCCAATTCTTTTTTTTAGCTCTCTGAAATAAAACAATGAAATACAATTATCGGTAACAAATGTTACTTAACGGAAAAGCAATTATTCGAGAAAATTAGAGAAAGAACCCACAGCGTGTAGTGCCGTAAACGTTCACGCGTTAAAACATCTCTTTAAAAATTTTTCGTTTCAAGTTTCTCCAAGTACCCATAAAAATCCCAACATTTAACGCATTCTCAAACAAGCATAACGTACGAGGTATATACATATAACATAAGAACAATGTTGTTCCGCGTAGCCAAGACTAACGCGAACGAAATCCGTGAAACGAACGTGACCGAGGCTCTTTGCGGAAAATGCTCTTGTGTACGTGAAGGTGTAAATCGTAAAAGAAAAGACAAAGTATACAGGGTAAATAATCTAATTCCTTGTCGTTAAAAGGAAGGTTACAGTAAGCTGAATGCCTTTTTTCTTTCTCTTTCGCGCTATAAGATTTTTAAATACCGTTTCGGACATAGAATTATTGTGTTTAAAAAAAGTATTTAGATAATATATTGTATAAAATATTTCGTTGTTTTAAATAAAACATATACTTTTTAACGAAACATCTAAAATATCTAATTTAAATGTGAAAAGACAACCCACAATCTTTACAAATAATGAAATTAATAAAAATAAAATAAAAAAGAAAAAGGAAAACTTACCAGAGCGGGCCAAGGTACGGTGCACACTGCAGCCTGACTACTGCGCAACGGTTTCCCATTGATGCGCGGATGATGATGGTGGTGATGGTTGTTGTTGGCCGCGTTATTGTGATGATCGATCGCGATGAGGCTCGCGTGCTTCGGATCCGGGCGGTCAGACCAGCTGAGGCCCTTCTCGATGAGGAAGAACGAGAATACGGCATCGCGATGGGGCGAAAGCCACTCGCGCCTTTGCCACTCGACGTCGTCGTATTCCACCAGTACCTGCAAGATAAACGGATGCAGCGTTTATTTTTATTATCGTGCTGGTTTTTGCTGGGTTTCAAGGGAAGAGGATATATATTTTTTTTTTTTTTTTTTTTTTTTTTGAGAGGGGGGGGGGAAGTTGAGATTTTGATGATTTTATGGTTATATTTTAAAAGATGGCTGCGTGAAAAATTTAAGATGAATTTTTACACTGTACCGTAAACGTTCAAACTATACGATTGTAATTGACGTATAATAAAAAAAAAAAAAAAATCGTATAATTTATGACTTCTTTTTATCCAAATATAATTTTTATATCATGATCTATTCAAATTCACATTAGTTTACCGCAAGAATATCGAAGCAAAAAGTTCTTAAAAGCAAAATATGCTCTCCTCAATTAAAGATCGATCTCATTCAAACGAATGCCATAAATTAACTTTTGATTCACAAGAGAATAAAAAGAAAAAGGAAAAAAGAAGAATACACAATCCATCAGACTTAATGACTCATGACTCAACGAAACTTGCGTAATTAAAAACGCCGGATTGTCATTCAAAGTATACATAACGATATATACAGCTATTGGAGAGGAAATGGCAATAATTAACGTCGATCTCAGAGTCCATTCATGAAAAATACATTACGGCATCGTGTTTATACATAAATATACACGCATTACCCCAAGAGAGAGGGAAAGAGTCTAGCGAATTGTGATTCCGCGAAATTCGGAAGTATTTTTTAATGAAGCCCCCCCTCTCTCTCTCTCTCTGCCCCCCCCCTCTCTCTTCTCTGTGGACAAAGTGAACGGCCTCCCGGAGAGAAAGAAAGAGAGAGAGAAAAGTGGAGGTGCAATTTCACGGCGACGGTAACGGCAAGCACAGAAGCCGAGCGATGAATTATTCAACGCGCCATATCTTATTTCGCGTGCACGGGAATATAAAGTCACGCGCGATTCTTCCTCTATTATACTCTCTTTCGTTTTTTTATTTTTTTTATTTTTTTTTTTTTTGATTCTTTTTAGTTTTTGATTTAAGCCGAGTCGACAAGAGAATAAACGGGAGTGAAGGAGTAGCGAAAATCTGTTTGAATCGACGTTTTTTTTTTTGCGAGGGAATAGTTTGGCCATATAATTTAGAGAATTCAAAATATACACGCTTTTCATTTATTTAATCAAAGAAATGTCAACGTTCTTTTATGGCTGGTAATTATTAAGATTAATTAGTACAATTTTATCGTATGACAAATTTACAAAAGTAATCTCTTTTTAAATTTATATAAAATATTATAAAATAAACGTTTTATATAAAAATTTATATAAAACGTTTGTACAATAAGTATATGTTAATCTAAAAATTGTACATTCAAAATTGGAACGTCAAAGTAACTTTAAGATCGCTTTTTATTTCGAAAAACTGCGTAAACAAAAAATCGTTAATTTTATTTCAACACAAACACGCGCGCTCATTAACATAAGCATGAAACGTTGAAATTTTTTTATCTGATTAACCCGATAATTTCAATTCGGCACAGAGCGTCAAAACATATTGCACAAACGGTATGTACGTGAAATAACAATAAGCGTGTAAAGGAGGGAAAAAAAAGGCAAAAATTTGATAAAATAAAAAATTATGCAAAAATAGAAAAAAAAAAAAAAAAAAAAAGTGCATAAAGGAACTAGAGCGTAAAACCAAAACACGCAATTAAATAATAACAATCGTTCTTTCAATAATCCAAAAAGCGAGCGCTCGCGTGCTCTCTTTTCGCAGCGTCGAGTCAACGAACCGTGCAATTAACACACGGAAATAACACGAAGTACACAACGAAGCGAGCAAGAGATAGAAAGAGCTAGGCAAAGAAAGAGAGACGGAGAAAAGTTACCACCCCTGGAAACTATCCGAAATCCAGTGCAACGCAGGCGCGCCGAAAATTCGAGCGAAGTAGGTAGAGCAAAGAGAGAGGGAGGGAGAGAGAGAGAGGGAGAGAGAAGAGTACTATAATTTCCCCTCGACGAGGTCGAGCCGCGTCGCCGGTGAACTCGCCGTCACGCCGCCATGAATAAGTATGAAGAGCATAATTGCGATTATTATTATGCATTATTCATGGGGCAAACGAGCGCGCGTTTAATGCGCATAAGCGCAAGCGCACACGTATCTAAATGTGTGTGTGTGTGTGTATGTGTGCCTATGCCGCGCGTGCAGCGCAAAATGTATGTAATCGACGTGTGTTGTAAAGGCCGCGAGCGTTGATGATTAGCATGTGAAAAATAATGAAAAATTACCAAGTATGGTGTCGTTGCGTGTTTCGGTGGCGTACCCCTCTCCCCCCCCCCTTTACCATGTTTTTTTTCAATGCTTTTGAAGATTGATATAGATATAGATATGGGAGGATTTAAAATTTAAAAAAAAACTTTGGATATTTGTGATGGAAAATTTTCGATATTAGGTATGATACTGGCTTTTAAGTGTTTGATGAGATTGAAATTCGTTATTGCATATTGCAATACGAATGATATTTTAGTATAGTGTGCTTTTAATTATTAATGTTTCAAAATAAAAATGAAAAGAGGCAGACACGATGGCCATCAAAATTAAAATGGAATTAAATTTAAGCATTTTCATTATTTAAATTGTCCGATATACCCATTTCATTTGTCATTATAAAATAATCAAATTTACACGTTTACGAGTTGAATTTTCTACGAACCCATTTCAATTTCATCCTCTAAAAAGTTAAAAAAATTCACCCTTGTCCCCGACCGCGTAAAAAAAAAAAAAAAAAAAAAACGAGAAACCTAACCTAACCCAACATCGATCACACACGCACATATACATTTTCTCCATAAACAGAGAGAATATATTCCCTCAAAAATGAATTTTCACGCTGGTTTCAGGGTAAACAAACGCGTGGTTATGAGCGCGTGTCGCGATAATCTCACGGTCGGTTAAACCGTAAGGGAACGAAATGGGGTGGGGAGAGGAGAGAGAGAGAGAGAGGAAAGAGGAAAGGGGAACAACTTCCACATGTATATGTATGTATACGATGTACGATATACACCGTTGCTTTCCTCGAAATAAGCTCGAGCGTTCAACAGGACTAATTGAAGGTCGTCGGCGCGTGCGCTTTTTCCAGCAGAGAAAGAGAGAGAAGGAAAACAATTTTTTTTTTATCACTCTTTATCTTTTGTAAGCTTTACACTTGCAAGGTGCGGATTACCGAGTGAAATATATACGTATGTACGTATAATAATGAGGTCGACAAGCGATCGGTCATCGGGGATTTAATTATCGGCGGCCTTGGCACTCTCTCTCTTTCTCTCTCGCACTCTCTCGCGCGCGACTTTGCGCGGATGATTTATTAATTCGACTCAAGTGCGCACCGCTGATTCCGATAAGACGCGCTTTGTGTATACGCGTGAGTGTGTTCATACGTGTGCGTATAAGTATACAATCTGTGTGCGAAGTTTGAAATTCCAAGTTGGTGAAATTAGCGTGTACAGTTAATGCGGGCGAGATAATTACGGAGTAATTTTGAAGTTATTATACAGAGTTGTAAGGATAGCGTATGTGATTTATCGAGTGTTTTAATGTAAGCGCTAGGGCGATTATGTCGAGCGCGAGGCCTTGAGAAAATTGGATTGTGATATTTAAATGTCAAAGAACCGCTGATTAGAGGAGAAGAAATAAAGAATTATGTAACCGAGGGAATTTGAATTCAATGATTCGAAAATTTCAGAAATTTTATCAGAAAAATACAAAAGAATTTTAATTAAGGAAAGATATAGTAAATAAAGAACTCGATAATAAAAATTCTACGAGATTTTTGTTTATTAAATTTATTGAAAATTGTTTAATAATTTTTAAGAAATTTAAAAACAAAAATATAACAACGTTAGATAACAATGTTAAATTTAACAGGACAAAGAATCTATTTCACTAATGCAAGCGTAAATAGTAAACCAAGCATACTTTCTCACCGGAAACAATTTTATGTACACACTAACACGCTTACATATACATACACATACGCTTTCGAACAATTTTAACGGTATAAAAGCGGAGACATTAATTGCGCAAAGCGAAGAGAGAGAGAGAGAGAGAGTGCATCTTCAATATTTCAGGGCGACGGCATCGATCATTCGAAGCGCGAGCACACAATATCTTTCTCTCATTTGCGATTTCCGCGGCAACGCGTTAACATAAAAGCCTGCCCGAGTTAGGCGAAAAAAAAAGAAACGAGAGAAGGAGAGAAGAAATCGAGGGAGAAATGTATACTGTCGACGTTCACGTATTAATGTGAGTGCTTTTATTTTTTTCTTTTCTTTTTTTAATATAAACGTTACCGTGTACTTGAAAAAAAAAAAAAAAAAAAAAATTAAATTAAAATGAGAAATATATTTAAAATATTTACAATTTTTATTGAAAATAATGTAGAAATAAAAAGGCTTGTAATATTCCCTTATGAATTTAATTATAAAATATAAATTTCAACAAATTGCAAAAGCATGGAAAATAGAAAATTTACTTTTAATAAAAACATTCTTATATATATTTTAATATTATCATAAGGCTTCTTATTTTTTATTAAATCATAATATCGTATGAATTTAAATAAATTTAAATATCAAATTTCCAACAAAAATTTAATACATAATAAAGAAAAATATAATATTGATATTTAAATAAATATTTAAATCATAAATTATAATTTACGATGGAAAGTTTAATCATCTATATTCATAATATTGAATTTAAATATTTTAAATAAATCGATTAAAATAACATGAATAAAGTAAATAATTATCCTCGAATAATTACATGTCGAAAATTAATTTAATTATTCTGCATAAAATAATTTAAAAAATTGTAAACATTGAAAAAAAAACTCTATAACTCTACATAATTACATAAAGAGCAATGAACTCCAAAAAAAATTTCATAAAGTTAAGTAATTGTTTAATTATTTAAAAAGCAACTCTTTAAACGAGTTATTCGTAAAAGATAGTCCAGCCACAGGCTGCACCAACGTTACGTTTAATCCACAAGCTCGAGCTTCCCTCGTTCGCCGTCAGATGCCGACGTCTCTCGGGGAAATCGACGGCAATGGCCGCCGTAGCTGGGCTCCTCCTACCGTCGCCGCCCAGTGTCACGCCCACTCGCGTCTCCATGGCAACGCCATGGCGGCCATCGCGCTCTCGCCGACCTGCCTCAATTTTTCCCTTCCTAGCGCCTTCCCCGCTTCCCCCACCACTGATATTGACACCCCTCCGGCTACCATTGGCAACTCCCCACCACTTCGCAACGCCATGGAGAAACGCGGGAAATTCTCTCTGTCGGTGTGTATTTACGTTTTGCCTTGTCGCGCGCGCGCGCGCGCAAGCGATACGATATGTACGTTATGTATATAGTCTCTATTTTTCTGTCTTCTTTCGAAATTTTTTTTTCTTCTTTTTTTTTTCTTTAGTTCCTTTTATCGCGAGGCAATTTTTTTTTTATTTTTTAACTGTTTATTTCGTGATAAATATGTTTTCTCGTTTGTATTTTTACTTTTAGTTAAAAAATTTGCGCTTTGAAGATAAATGAAGAAATGACTTAAGTATTAATCTTTAATGCATTCGATTTATATGAACGTTATTAAATGGATTTGGAAAATTTTCAGTAAATTTTTAAATAGAACTTATTTCAAACATTAAAATTTAAAACATTCATAATGTGAAAATGAAATTGTATTTATATACTTTTTGAACTTCTATCAACGATTTTTTTAATAATTTTGTCATACTATTAACAAATGCATTATATGAAATATACATTAAGATAATCATGATTATTTTAATGTATATTTCATATAATACATTTGATATGGCAAACAAAAATTAAACATTTTTGATAAAAAAAATATTTATAACTCTTCTATCGTCCAGCATTAATGCTTATACCTAAAGCAAATAAATTTTTACATTTTATCTATCAACTTTTTTGATAAAATCACAAACATGATGATAAATTTATGACTGAATAAAGTAGAATAACATTTCAACTAATGTATCCTGTAATAATACATTCAGCTATCAGCTTTAATTTTACTAAAAGTAATCCTTTATCATAACGTCTTTGAAATCCAATTTCAAAAATGTCTCCTCATTTTCCTTTTATCGAAGGGCTTTGTACAACATAAGTCTTCTATAACTTTTTCTTCCAATTAAATGACAAGCAATGAAAGAGATTTATATCAAAGATCAAGAGAAAATTTATATCAAATGTTGTACATGTAACCATTCCTTTCGAACGAAATTTAATTGTCACTATACGTTCAGAGGTTCGTTTATAAAAACTAATAGAGCAGCATACACTACCATTCAAAAGTTTGGAAACACTATGGTAATTTGAATGAAAACGACAATAAAACACGTAAGTCATGATTTATTATATACTTAAATCTTAATCAAACGTTAGATTAACATTTAGTAAAAAATATTCAGTACAAATAAATGCAAAAATAATATGTCTCATTACCTTTGTGGTCATAAAACACGTGTGCCGGTCTATTTTCAAGATAAGGAATAAGTAATTTTGCTAAGAAATAAGTAATTTTGTTCATTATTGTTATAAGCACGCTCATAATAATGAATGTACTTCAATAATAACGTGTTTATTTAAAGACTTATTTACGGTATTTTTTTTAATCTAATAAAAATCGGATATTTCCAAACTTTTGAACGGTAGTGTATATGATTTACATTTGTTTTTACTGCTAAGTTAAAACAGCTATTACTGTTAAAAATATTAATCGAAAGTAGAAATTTCATAATGAATAATCAATAATTATCTAAACTTCTTGGATTGGATATTATCATCTATTGAATTATCTCAATAGTTATAAAAAAAAATTTGTATCTTAATTAAAAATATCGTTATCAATCTAATCTATGAATTAAAAAAAAAAAAAAAAAAAAAAAAAAAACAAAAAAAAAATGAAAAAAAATAAAAGAGAGAGAAAAACCATTAACATATCGCTATTACATTCGCTCACAAAGCCATCCACGCGTAACCAAGCCATTTACATGCAGCGCAAACTGCGCTCTCGCGCGCCCGTTTATCTACATATATATTATATACGTGTATGTAACTTGCACACGGTGCGATCGACCTCGACACGTTAACAACACAGGACGAAGAGAGACACGACGTCCGATGCAGACGAGAGAAAAGTCCTTGTCTCTCTCTCTCTCTCTTTCTCTCCCTCTCCCTCCTCTGCATTTAAACAGGTGTTTAAAAAGCCCGATAAAAGATTGTATATATAGATCCAACAGCGCGCGGATCGAGAAACGGAGATAAAGTGCCCGGTGGCTGCCGATTGTCCTGCGCCACGAATTAACGATTCCACGCACGAAGACACCAACAATTAGATGTGTTATACCGCGTACGGTTTATATATGTATATAAACAAGCTTTTGCATTGAATTGCTTCGGATTATTGCTGTGGGAAAACGGGTTACAACGACGTGTGTTCGTTGCCTCTTTTTATTTATTATTTTTTTTTTCTTTTTTGTTTTTCCTTTTTTAAGCGAGGATGGATTGAATCCGCGTGGATTGCTGGATGGGTTGTCGGATTTAATTAACTCGCGGTGATATTTGTCGTTTACTCGATGTAATCAAATGGGTTACTGCTATACCTGTTAAATTAACGTTCCAGTGATTTGGAAACAAAAAATCCTTAATCGTTACGTTACATATTTTTTTGTATTACGGTATGATGAAAAGCAATATGCCAGTGCATCGATTCGTTAAGTAATTTTAGCAACCAATACTAAACAATGAATAATTATTTATAAGAATTTTTGTAAATTAAAAATTTATTTTTTTTTATAACTGATAGAAGATATTTTATATATTTATAAATAATTGGGTATTGGACACAATTCAATCTTTAAATATAAACGAATAAATTTGAAAAATTGACCTTTCAAACTATAAAATCGCCATTAAGTTCAACATATATTAACATTAACTTTTTTCTTTATTTTTAATTCATTTTATTTATTTGTAATATCGACAGAATTTATTTAATCGAAAATAATCGAACACTTACGTCATAATTTAAAAATAAAGATCTATAATTTGAATTTTTTATAAAATAAACACTTGTAATTATTAATTGTAAGCTAATATAAAATCGCACCTTATAATTATTATAAATCTTGGTTTACTTATTCGAGAAACGTCGATATATTCTTTATGTTATTAACTTTGGCATAAATACTATATTGAGGCTACAATTCGACATCCGTGTTATTTTGTTTTAAAAACGTGTAAAATTTGTAGTTAACTATCGATATATATATATATATACTTTATCACAACAAAGTATTGAAAAAATAATTTTTATTATTTCTATACAAACATTGTTGGTTTACCGCCAACAATCGATCTGAATAAACACAAACCCTCGAAAAATATACACTTTCACTTTTATCAACATAAAAAACCTCTACCTAAATTCGCAAATTCCATCGAATGAAAATTTCATCAACTCTCCCGAAAGTAAAATTCCCGGTGCGAAGGATCGCAAATGAATTATGCAAAAAAAGAAAAAGACATTTCTTCCATCATAAACTTAATTCTCATGCGCGTCTTTCGTACTCCAAAAAAAAAAAAAAAAAAAAATCCCTCTCTACTGACACACACATACAACAAACAAACCCACCGTCACCTCCAGCATCTTCCTTGTTATTTTATCGCGCGCGACAGGACGAAAAGGAGAAAGAGGGAGAGAGAGGGAGAGAGAGAGAGAGAAAGAAGAGAGAAAGAAGAGAGAAAGAAGAGAGAAAGAAGAGAGAATAGAGAGAGAGGGCGCTGGCGTCTGACCGTGGCAGCAGACGTACAGGTACAGGAGAAGCGAGAGGAGGGGGAGGACATTTTTGGGGCAAGGAACTCGACGCGCCAGCCGACGTCGGGTGCATCGCACTCTCTGCTCTCCTGCGCGGCCCTGGCTGCGCATCATTCACCCTCCTCTCCTTTCTCCCCCTCTACATCTCTCCTCCTTCCTCACCCTATACATACACACGCAAGCGTAAATAGCCGGCGAGTCTTCCCGCGCAAACACACACATACACACACTTGCATTCCATGAGCAAGAGAGAAAGAGAGAGAGCTTTACCACCCACTCGTAAGAGAGAGAGAGAGAGAGAGAGAGAGAGAGAGAGCAGCAGGTAGGAGCGCGCGACTTTCTCTCGTCCTTTGCCGGGAAACGCGGTATACTCGACGAGTGTGTGTGTGTGTGAGAGAGAGAGAGAGAGAGAGAGAGACTCGTCTAGCCTGCCTTGAGGATCAGTAACCCTTCATTTTCTGCGTGGGTGAATGTTTTTCTAAGGGTTTTCGTTGAGATTTTTCATCGGCTTTATTTCGCTATTGCACAGATTATTGATTTTAACCGTTTTACGGTTGTTTTTCATTCTTTTTTTATTACACTTTAACCTTATTATGCAAAATTTTATAACAGATTTTTTTTAATTGAAATTTATAAAATTTCATAAGGTTATTATCGAAAATCGTTTATTGATACTGTTTATAATATTGGTTTCCTTTGAATAAAAAAATACATTATTTTCGATCTTATAAAAGAAATTATATCGAGCTACTTTAAAAATTTAACGAAAATGAAATGTTATTTTCAAATATTTCCGTTGTATTATGTTGTACAGTAAGTAATTTTATTCATCTAAAAAGTATAATAAATTAATTAGATACGTATTTACTATTTAAACATGCGTAACAAATTATCTCCTCCAATGAAGTGTATAATGCCTTGAAATTAAACGATCGCTATATTAGCTTTATTTTTTTAAGTGAAAATATCAAAGGAATAAAAAAAATTTAAAGCACAAGTTCAATGTTTAACCAGAAACTTTCACCATTTTTCTACAAATTTTAAGTTGACTTAAAGTTACATATTTGTCGATATACATAAACAATAAGTTATACGAAAAGATTGCACAAACTTTTATTAATATTATAGTGTACGCGTTGCCATTGTATTTTATTTTATTATAGGAAATATTGTAATATTGAATAAAAAATTATTACTAAATAAAAGCAATTCTAGAGAAATTATTGTCGAAACAGTTAAGTACAACCCAAATGCAATAAACAAATTCAGGTAGAATTTCAATTATTTTCAATTTCTCGCTTTATCTCTCTTATTAACGCATTAATTCGCATTTTAAACCGAACTACGAATCCAAAGTCTCTTTTTCTTCCCACACACGTGCGCAGTGCATCTAACATTCACTTATATACCATTACAATTAAAGTAATCTCATTGTTGCATTTTTCTTTTTCTATTTTTTTCTATTTAATCCACGAGAGCATTGTGTTCTCGATTTTGTTTTGTTTTGCTTTATTTATTTATTTATTTTTTTTTTTAATCAAGAAAAAGAAAGGGAAAAAAAGAGAAAACGTTTTAAAAGGAGTCACGTAGCGCGTCATTTATGGGACGTTTTTTATTCGAAATTTTCCTGCGAAACTAAACGCGCGCTCGAGCGCGCCGCTGATTTTTCTCCCGCACTTTCGCTTTGGTTAGGAGTTGGACTTTCGGTTTTACTTGACATTGCTAAAACTTCTAACTTAGTTTTGTTCATAGAGAAATTGAATAAGGGATGCTAAAACTTCATCGGTATCTATTAATGATTCTTGAATTAAATATTTCTCGAATACTTTAGATAATATAAGAAATTTTAATATTTGTTACTTACAAGTTTAATTTATCTAAAAATTTCGCGAAAATTTCATCCTTAATTTATTTTAGTTATAAATAATGTATAATTAAAAAAAAAAAAAAAAAAATCCAAAAATTAAATCTTAGCAAAAGTATTATGTAAGTAACAAATAATAATTGAATAAAAAATTATATTATGAAAGAGATTTGCATAAGCAATTCTCGTGAATGAAATTAACAATTTTCACAAAAATTTTTTATGTCTATGCTTCATATTCATTATCTATATTTTATCTGTACACATACTAACATTGTAACGGAACGAAGTATGCTTATGAAATTGCTTTTAAAATATTTTATTTTATAAAAACTACTGTCGATATAGAGATCAAATCAGAAATTTTCAAAATTTTTGTCTGTCTGTCTATTTGTATGCGCATTACGCGAAAACTACTGGACAGATTTCTATGAATTTTAAATTACTAAAAGCCGTTTCTTAGTTCAACATATAAACTTTATTTCATTAAAATTGGTCTAATTAAGTCGTGGGTACAGTTATAGTTAATATACGCATGTAAAACAGCTATTCGTAAATAAAAATAACATATTTTTTTTTAAATTATATTTAATAAGATACAACGAATCTAATATATAAAGCATCAAAAAATAAAGAAGATCACAATAAAAAGAGATTTTATTATAAATCATGCAAACTTACAAAAGTAAGAAAAAAATTAAATCAAAACAAATAATTGTTCTCATTACTACCGCAGTTACGTCATTAATCGCGCGCAGACGTGAATTCTTAATGATAATTAGCATACGAAGAAGACGAGAGAGAAAAAATCTCGTTAGCGTAAAATATAATTACCGGGGAAAAATAAAGAAAAAAGAAAAAAGAAAAAAGAAAAAGAAAATAAATAAAATAAGAAAGAAGAAAAGGAAGAGAGAGAAAAGGAGAACGCGGAAGGAAGAAAAGAGCGAGAGAAAGGCTTAAAAGAAAGGCGAGCGTGGAACGTAAAAAAAAAGAATCGTGAAAATGGAACGCACATTACACCCATACACACACACACACACATACAGACATCTCGTCGTTCCTTCACCCTTGTAGAATAGAGAGGGTGGAATAAAGGGAGGGAGGAGAGAGAGAGATAGAGAAAAAGCGGGCGCTTAGAAACAGGCTCTCTCGTACTCTGACCCCATTTTTTCCGAAACATTTTCCGCGGCATAAAAGAGCTCTGCCCTCTTCTCTCTCTCTCTCTCTCTATCTCTCTCTCTTTTCTCTTTTCTCTTTCAGTCGCACGAATATGTATACACATATAAGTGTGTGTATCGTTCTTCGTTTCTCTTGCGCGAGTTCAGTTCTCGAGCGTGTATCTGTGTGCGCACGAGAGCGACTCGTAACTTTTTCAAGGAAAAAAAGTGGAACACCGCAGCCGTCAATTCGTGTATCGAAGTCACCTCCTCGCCTCTCTCTCTCTCTCTCTCTCTCTCTCTCGTTTGCCTACAAAAAAGTCGCGCGCGCTTTTTTTTTTTATCCGACGATGACGTTGACGCCGACGCATCGACCTCGACGTACACTTTTTCTTATTTTTTTGAAGTCTGAACATTTTTGAATAGGAGAAGCTTGTATGAAAGAAATTGAGATTTTCTAATAGAGTTGTAGAATATTAATCTTTTAATCACTGTATTTTTTTTTGTTTTTTTTTTTATTTTTTGGTGCATAAAATGTAAAAATATTCATTTAAATTTTTTTATTATTTTATTAGTTTTTAAACGCGATTTTTTGGTAATCGAAAGTTGATACAAATGCTAGGAAAACTTTTATAACTTTCATAAGCTTTATATTATTTTCTTAAAATGAAAAAAACTCCATGTAATTATTACATAAAATTTAATGCTTTAATTAAAAAAAAAAAAAAAAAAAAAAAAAAAAATCTTAGTTTATATTTTTTAATTATAGTAAAGTTTTTTAATGTTAAAAAATGTTTAAAAAAACTTTTTAATACGAAGTAACTATTTTAGTTAATACTAAATCTTAATATTAATTATCTTATAATAAACTTAAACATATAAAAATAATGAAATTATTCAAAAAATTTTAATTAAAAGTTGCAAAATTCAAGTCATAATTGCCCAAACAAAATACATTTACATCGTACCAAAGTAAGAAGTCTCCATCAACTCGAGCAGACACAATTAATTAGTCTCAAAAATAAACGAAAAAAAAAAAAAAAAAAAGAAAAAAAAATTCCATCTTACTCAAAGCAAACAAATTAATATCACGAAAATTCACGAAAATTTACTCACGCATATACATCAAAACAGGCGCCGTTATCGCTCAAAGCCCCAAATTCAAAATCGAGACGCAGATAGAGAGAAAGAGAGAGAGAGAGTGGGATGGAGGAATAAAGGCCTTTTTTTCCTTATCGTACGTTAACTGCACTTATCGCTTCTTTCATATTTCCCTGACTCATCTTCTTCTTCTTCTTCTTCGTTTTCCCCCCCTCTCTCTCTCACTTTAGTTTGTTTGCCAAGCACTCGGGAGGTCGTGCGAGAGAGCGGCGGCGGCGGCCCGGCCTTTTCAAACCTGTGGAATGGCCTATTTTTTCGACAAAAAAGCGCGCGCCCTGGGTCATGAGGTTTTAACCCCACGCTGATATCCCGTCTTTCTTTCTCCTTACTCTTACACTTTGTGAACTTTTCTTTTTATTTTTTTTTTTTTTTTTCGTTTTATCATTGTGCAGAGAGCGAATGCTTTCATAATTTTTGTTTTAGTTGTATAATATTGAATTTATTATAAATAACTTCGAAATTTGCGAGACAATGTGATTATTATTCAAACAATGAATATATTTATACTCATGAAAATAGTTTTGAATTATTTTATTGTTTTATATGCGAATGAAAAAGATATGAATGAAAACTGAAATTATAACAATTCCTCCTATACAATTATTGTTCGAGAATTATTATTATATAATTGCATACATGTATAAAATTTAAATGAGTCCAACGAATATATAATTGTTCTTAAGGGACACTTATAGTACTTTTATGAAATATGTTAAAAATTCAAAATTTTAATTATTTGCTAAAACCAGTGTTGGAAATTTAAAAACGTTGGATGAACTCATTTTAGACCTACTTTAATTGAATAATAATTTTTTCAATAAAACTGTACATAACAAGTTTAAAACATTCACAAGCAAGAATAGTTTGAGCGTAATTTTAAAATCTCGATAAAATTTAATAAAAGAAAATCAATTTGAAAAACTTTTTCAATTGCGATAATGACTTTAAATTTGACATTTTATATATATATATATATGAAAGTATTAAGGGTACCGAAAAAAAAAAGGAAACATCAGAGTGAAGCAAACGAATACTTGTCAGAATAATTTTCTTCCGCAATCAATGAAGGAAAATACTCGTCGTGAAAATTGTGCAATTCACAAAATTCCCGATTGCTTGCATTCACTCGGTCTGTCCGTTGACGACCAGACGACAGAGAAATTACGCGCGAAAAAACGAAAAACTTTTATGAGAATGCCGATTGCGCGCGCAGAAGCGAGATTTGCGTTTTTTATTTTTTTTTTTTATTTTTTTACATTTCTTTTGTATATCATTTGCTTAGCGATTCGTGCATCCTTGCTCGGAATTAAAAAAAGTATTACCTCTGCATACTTATCACTATCTTTCTCAATTGCGATAAGATAGAATATCACATACTCGCAATATGATCGATTCACCTGCGGATTTCTAGTCCGTATTATTTCTTTCATTTTACTTTGGATTTTTTTTTTTTTTTTTTTTTTTGCTCTAACGATCGACACTCTTATTTATTCTATTATTTAATGAAAACTGATGAATAATTTAATGCTGGACGTAAATTTTAAAAGGTATTACAAAATTATATCGATGCAAAAACACGATGACAATGTATTAAATGCATGTAATAAATTCAAAAAGAAAACATTTCAATGAAAAAAAATAGTGAGATCATTAGATTAATTATCAAAGTAAAAAAGAAAAATAATAAAAATAAAAGAGAAAAAAAGGGAAAAAAGGGAAAAAAGGGAAAAAAGGAAAAGAAAATAAATATAAAATAATAAAATCCATGAGCGAGTGCAATCGTGGCCTCGAGTAACCTCGAAATCGAATGAATAAGAGAAGCAATCGCTTCAGCGAACGGAATGAAAAAAAAATTAGAATATGAAAGAGAAAGAAAAGGAGAACCGAGGAAAAAATCAAGTATATCGGCGCCCACGATAAACGCGTTCTTGCGAATCACGAACGAGCCACACGACACGTATATGCACACACGTGTGCGCGGTAAACCTCGGCATTAAACGCTATTTTCCCTCTCTTTTTCTCTCTGTCTCTCACTATCGTGAAAACCGTACAGTAATACCGAAGGTATTGCACGCGCATACAAGTGCTTGAAAATGTGCATGCAATCAAGCTGTGTGTACTCGTACGTGCGACCGACGATGATAATATCTATACTCTTCTTTATTTATTTGTTTCTTTTTTTTCTCTTTTCATTTCGCTCATTTTTTTTTTCTTTAGTAGCTTCGTGCATCTGTTTGTAACCTGTATCTGTATCTGTATCTGTATGTACTATATGTACCTGTACCTGTATCTGTATGTGGGACGTTCCAATGAATTCATAGTACATTTCGGAGTCGAGTTTTATTATTTTTTGAAAATTTGTCAACTTTTAGTTTATATCAAAATAAGATATCACGCAAGGTATCGGCTGAAAAAAATTACGTCATTCCGATAATTAGTATTTGAGATATAACAGTTTAAAAATTTTACTCCTTTTTTTTTTTTTTTTTTTTTTTTTTTTTTATAAATATGCATAACTTTTTTAAAAATTAATATTTTGAGCCGATACTTGGCATGAAATCTTATTTTGATATAAACTAAAAGTTGACAAATTTTCAAAAAAAAAATAAAACTCGACTCCGAAATGTACTAAGAATTCATTGGAACGTCCCATGTATCTGTTTGTTTTCTCAAAGATATTTTACACAAATAATGTTGCTTTGGT
The DNA here is from genome assembly GCA_949987625.1 of Chalcis sispes. Lineage (NCBI taxonomy): Eukaryota > Metazoa > Arthropoda > Insecta > Hymenoptera > Chalcididae > Chalcis > Chalcis sispes. The sequence continues at coordinate 14,871,186 of OX465098.1, read as the reverse complement.
ATTTTTTGGCTGCATTAAAAATATTTTGCTATGAAAGAATTTGAAGCAATCATTGATAAATAAAGAATTTGTTTCTTAAAAATTTTTTTTAATTTCAACAAATTAAATATTTATTTATATTTAATAACAAAGAAGTATTTTTAATTAATATTTCTGCCATTAAATATTACGTTTATTATAAAAGAAAAAAAAATTTTTATATTCTAGGTACAGATACAAGCAATTTGAAAAAATGCTTGTGTACTTTCATCTTTATATACAAGTATACAATATTGCATGCAATCAGTCTTTGGTTTCCTCGCTTTGCAACGTACACGCGTTGACGTTCGAGCAATGACTTTTCGAGTATAGCGAACGGAAAAACAGAAGTACAGCGTGCACGGCTGCGTCCTGTTTCTGGTGAAGCGACAATTTTTTTCGCGCTTTTCCATTCGTAGGTATATAAACCGTAATACACGTGTTGCGAATATTCAAACATGATGAATTTCGTTAGCGAAAGCTAAAGATAACTTTCGCTTATTTTTTTTTTTTCTTATACCTTCACGTGTCATCATCGCGCTGAGATAATGATTTTCGAATTAAAAAAAAAAGGAAAGATACGTGTTTGCTGCTGATAACAAAAATTCACAATATCTGAATTTCAAATCACCAACGGTGAAAAAAATCTAATCTTAATCATAAGCGCATTCTCACTCAACGACAAAATAAAACGAAACAAATGTGAGAAAGGAAAAAAAAGAAAAATGTCACGTATACATTCGCAAAAGCACGTTGCGCACGGCATAGAGCTAACGATCACAGCCGTAAAAGAGATCGTTTCCACGTGTATATATACGTACGGCGCATGCACACGTATACAACATATGTTTTACACGCGCTATGTACATGCATATTCGCGTACTACATAAGCACACGCACATACATACATGTATATATACATACACACACACACACACACACACGCGCGCGCGTATAGAGATAAGTTGCGCGAAAGAGCGCGAGAGTAAGCACGTTTATGACTTGGCGCTGTTACGATCCCGCTCCTCGTGTCCGTGTGTGTGTACGCACGCACGCGCGTGTGTGTATGTGTGTGCACGCCACGCCGGGAGAGCCGCCCGACCACCGGAAGTTGGAGGCCACTGTCTGACCTTGCGTCGTTCGTAACTTTTCTCTCTCTCTCTCTCTCTCTCTCTCTCTCTCTCTCTCTTTCTCTCCCTTGCTTGTTCTTTCACTCGTTCTTTTGCCTCTTTCTTTCCATCGCTTGTATATTCTTACTCTTTCGCGTTGGCGCTCGATGTGTTTCGTTCGTTTTAATTTGCGTTGAGAGGTGACATTTTTAAAGCTTATTTTTTTTTTTTTCGTTCTTTTTTTATACAAAGACACGATTGTACGCGAAGAATTCTGGTTTTGGTTTTGGTTTTGGAAAATTAATTTTTTTTTTTTTCGAATATGTGCGAGTGTTAAATAAGCGTTTAACGACGATAGTAAAGTCGACAACAATTTAGTTTGCATTTACTTATTTTGCAAAACAGTTGCTACTTTTATTATATGTCGATGTATTATGTGGCGCAGTAATACACGAAATCTTATATTAATCATAAAATTAATTCAGCATTTAATTACAGTTTTAGACGATTACTGTTGAACTTGATATAGATTAATCAAAAAATAAAATCTACATTGTATGATTGTACAATCAATTAAGATGAATATTATACTTTTTGTGTACTAAAAAAAAAAAACAATTTAAAAATCTTCCATTGCGATAAACTTTAGTTTACAAAAGTTTTATCCTTATCTTGTAAATAAATCTCTATTTAAATTACCACTCGATAGACTAAACTTTTTTTCTTTATTTCTTTAATCTTTTTCTAAAATGTAAAAACCAAAAAAAATAATCTAGTACTTAACAAAATTCAAAAAGCTCGGAAAGCGTAATCAAGAAGCTAAACTTGAAACTCTCCAATTTACATGTCAAGCCTCCAGAGTATATACGTGTACAGCAAAGAAACGAATAACGCGCAAAGAGCAATTTTCCAAGAAACAAATAAAGCCGTCTGCGTGAATATGTATATATGTATGTATATATATGCAAGTACGTATCTTCATTCGCGTTCATTTGCACTTTTCGCAAGGTTGAATAAAGCCGCTCGCCTTGCAATCGTTTCCTGCAATTGCTCGGCTGCGAAAATTCCTTAACCGAATAGCAAAATTGGCCAAGTAAGACTACAGTGACTTTATTGGGTGAAGAAGGAAAAACATGTTGGTAAGGTACACACGTGTGTGGGTATGTATATATGTGCTGAATAATTTCTAATATTTTGAAAATTTGATTAAATGAATGTTTATTTTTTTATATATTGTTCAATTTAAATACGTTTGTTTTTTTTGCTTAAACATTTTTTATAGAATTTTACATTAATTATGGCTTTTATATTAGTAATATTAATTTAGATTAAAATAACAATCGAAGAATTATAACATAAATTAAAAGCGAACAATTTTATTGCCATTATATGTATTAAAATCGGTCAGGAATTATAATATTCATAATGTGACACTTAAATGCAGTGAAATTATTAATTATTCATTCATTAGTCGTTAAACGATTCGTATCAGAGTTCTGAACGCTTGACAATTTTCAAAAAATTAACTTTCACATTAAAAAAAGGAGAAAAAATGCGTTATGTTTATAATAGCTTTCCGATAAATTTAATTGATTTCACATAAGTTGTTATAATTTTGAATAACATTATGAATGTCACAAAAATATAATACAGCCGATCGTTTTTCATTTTTTAAAGCAGCAAAATTATCATAAGGAAATGAGTTTTTCGCCGGTCTATTACACGCTAACTAATTTTTTAACATCGATAAAAACATTGTACGTGGTTTAAGGAAAAAAAAAGTGATTTAGCGGCGAAATATAAATCTAAATTCAAAAAAAATCATCGATTTACTTCGTTAGAAAATTATTTTAAAATTTTCGCTATCATAATTCTTCATAAAAAAATGAAAAGAAAAGGAAAAAAAAAAACGAAATCTCCGCACGAAAGCAATCACAGGAAACAATTTCTCTACCTCCGGCAACAATAAATCCCTATTTCAAATCTCTTATTCCTCTCCTCCTCCTCCTCCTCCTCTTCCTCCATCTCCACCGTCTTGCTCATTAAAAATGCAAAATAAGCTTCGATAAAGAAGAAAATAAATCGTCGACGCGCAAACACACACATACCCACAACTCGCGTACATAATAACATACTACGCGAGAGCGAGAGCGATATATTATATATATATATATATATATATATATATATATATGTGTGTGTGTGTGTGTGTGTGTGTGTGTGTGTGTGTGTGTGTGTGTGTGTGTGTGTGTGTGTACATATCGAACGTGAGCCTCTTTAACCAGACTGGAACCTCTGTAATATGGGGCATTCAAGCAGATAGCACAGTATGTACCGTTACGCGTACTCGACGTGTTCGTATGTCGTCCGTTACTTCACGGCAAGTACGAAAAAAAAAAAAAATATATATATATATATATATATATATATATATATATATATATATATGTATGTATGTACGCAGAAAGAGAACGGTATAACGCGTGATAATGTTATGCGGGTGAAACGCGGCTATGCGTTTTGTTAAAAATTTTATATAGATGTATTTGTATGTGTGTGTGTGTGTGTGTAAAATTTGATGGCATAACGTGTGTAACGCGTTTCGATTAAAACTCCTACCCGCGTCGCGTTTGTTATTGTTGCGGGAATTTTTCTCTCTTCTTTATTTCGTTGTTAAGTCGATATTGCAACGATTTTTAAAAGTAATCGAGAAACTAAAGCGTTAATGGAACTAATCTACGATTGCGTGGATACTGAAAATGTTTACGCCTTAGAGGAAAACCGGTTACGTTTAGTAAAAAGTTTCATCTAAATTTAATGATTATTGTTTAGTAAACTGTGTAAGTGGGTTAAAAGAAAAGAGAAAAAAAACATTATCGCAATCTTAAATCACATTATTATCCGAAATTAAGTAATTGTTATTGTTGATTTATCTTACTATCGCGAATTCAATCTTTCTTACGTACATACAAATTATAAAAATGTATTCGTAATGAATCGAATGGAAAACTGTCCTAGATTAAAACGTACGCGTGAAAGATATGAATTTTTTTTTTTTTTTTACGGCAATAAAATTAAATAAAAATAAAATCGTGCCTTTGTCTCCATTAAACATGTAATTCAAGCGTCTGAAAGATTTATTATTATTTAGGTTAAGCAGTAGTAGTATTGTTTTCTCCAAGAGAACATTTTAATATTTAATTATTATCTAGATCGAACTGAGTAAGGATGCAGTGAATGCAAATTTTACTGAACTTTAAGCGCTAGTAAAACTTTTACTTAGTAGGTAAATATTTACAAAATGAAAATTTATAATTTATGGTATTTTTCGATTAAACATTGATACGATGACGATAAAGAAAAATAAATCAATATAAAATTGAATTTTTTTTAAATCATTACTTGGAGATTAAAATTTTTACACAATCGATGAAATAATTGTCTTCTTTTTTAATCAACATTAAGTAATAAATTTCACACACTCATGCATCAAATCGATATTATCATAGAGTAATAGACTCTTACGCAAGTGAATTCTATTTTCGTTCAATAGTAATCCCGTGACGTAAAAACGCATCCTTGCCATTCTGTAAGGTTTTAATACAAGGCGAACAATCGAGCCGAGTTTATTTTTACATTACCGCGAGAGACACGATTAATTTAAACTCGATACCCTCATCCAATACCGCGACGCGTCTCTTGTACGTATAATTAAAACGAATCGCGAATTCGAGAAAAATAATCAAAACAACCTATATCGACGTATTTAATCGAAAATTTTTCGAAACGTGTCGATCGAGCATTAAAGTTATTTTGCAATTAATGTTGTAGTACACTCATTGTATAGGAAAGCTCGCACATAATGCGCATCATCGCAAATTAATTGCGCTCCCTCGAGAATTTCCTAATTGCGCGCGTTCCATTACGCGCATTTGTTGTTATTCTTTTTCTTTCTTTCTATTTTTTTTTTTTTTTTTTTTTTTTTTATTTTCTCTAACGAACCGACTTTATACACGTGTACACGTGCACACGCGTGCGTAGATAGGTAGTGCTCTTACGCCCCCACTCCTCGGGGACTTATTATTTTCCATTATTATTATAAATAAATGAAGAGCTCGAGAACGCGAATGACGAGGAAAGTAGGCGTCCGCGCAATCGATATATACCTATATACTACCGAGTGTATTCAACCTCGTTTTAATCTGAAATCTAGATCGCGCGCTTCTCTTTTTCTTTCCTTTTCTTTCATTTTTTCTTTGCGTCCTTCGATGTATATGTGTCTGTATGTTTCAGAGCGCGCATACTTTTGACCGGATTCTCCAGTTTTTGAACGAATTGATATTTTATTGAAATCGAAAAAAACAAAAAAAAAAAAAATTTTAAATCCAATGTCCCATTTATTTTAAAACGTATTAAGCCTTCTTTTTACAACATACTCGACGTTAGAATTTTCATAAAATCTCCGTAACACATTCAAATGAATCAATTTTTTTGTTATTTTTTCCTTGTTATTGTCAATCGAAAGCCACACCTCGTAACTGCTTCGGACATTTTTAGTTTACTTAAAATAGCTATTTTTTATTCATGAAAATGTAATCTATTATCTAAATAAAAATATAACCAAAGTATCATCTATAAATAAACTCAACCGAGCTGAAAGAAAAATAAGTAAGAAAAAAAATCGAAAATCCAAAAAGAAAGTACTGGAGCTTGAGGAGGTCAAGTAGTCGAGAGAAATGAACACATAAAACGCGAGTATATATATACATACAAATATGTATATCTATATATATGTTACGAGGACCAAAGTTGTACGCGGCTCTGTATCTGGGCGTTGGCCGATAAGCAGAACGGCTCGCGAAACAGAGATATATATATATATATATAAAAGGAAAAACCTTTCCGCGCTTTTCTTATCTAAAGCCGCGTAAGTTGAACTGAGATGCAATCCACAGCGAAGAGAGAAGGAAAGAAACTGCACGAAAATCAAGTATGCGTCGGAGAGGAGAGAAAAACAGAGAAAAAGAGAAAAAGTGAAGTATACGGTACGCGGAGTTTTATGTATGTATGTGTGGCGGGCAGAGGCACACGAGGGAAAATCGCGAAAGTGAAAGCGGCGAAGAATCAAAAGGGCGAAAAGTTGGTTTTAAAGGCTATGAAATCGATTGGCCTGGAAATACGGAATATTGACGTTCGATATCTCGCGTGGCTCCCTGCCGCGTTGTAAACATTATATAATGGGAATTTACGTCCAAGCTTTAAAAACAAAACAAAAAAAAAAAAAAAAAAAAAAAAAAAAAAAGCGTTCACCGTTTTTCACGGATTTTTTTTTTTTATTGTAATGAAAAAAAACTTTCGATTTCACTTTGTTAAAAATAATAAAAGTCTTTTAAACAGCGATATGGATTGAATGTATGCGTGTTATTACAATCGATACTTTTTATTATATACGCGTTACTAAACAGAAATAACAGTTAATACGTTAATAATTGTTAGTAAATGGTACAATATTTATCTTGTAAAATATAAAAACGGATTAAAAATATTTTTCTAATCTATATGATTAAAGTAACTAGATTGTCTATTTGTAAATAATATTTACGATTCGTATTTACAAATATTATCTAAATAATTTGAATTTAAAAAAATTAAAATTATTCGACGACTGTTAGATAAGGTGTACCGTATTGTAAGTAAAAAAAAAAAAAAAAAGTATCCCCCGACCCTACACAAGAATTGCATATTTTCGTAGGAAACCTCATGTTAAAAATTATTCTCCCTTGAAATTACACATTGCAAAATCACAAACTCAAAATAACAGCGCAAAGACAAAACCCAGAGAGAGAGAGAGAGAGAGGAAAGAACCATTTAACGAAAAAAAGAACGAAGCAAGGGTATAGAACATAAACACGCTCGCGCGCGCGTCGGCTGCCGCGAGGAAGACAAAAAGAGCAAGGCACGAATAATCCATGGTAGAAGAGAAAAAGAGAAAAGTAAATGAGAGACTTTAAGCACGAAAAGGGGAGAAGAAGAGAAGAGCGTAGATGAGAGTAGAAGAGAGAGAGAGAGAGAGAGAGAGAGAGAGAGAGAAAAAATTACAGGCAGCTAAAGCTAAAAAGAGACGGGAGGGTGTGGCAGCAGCGGTAGCAACGGCAGCAACGTCGACGGCGGCGGCGGTGGATTCGTTTTAATCAAAACTCTCCCCCTCGACCTAACCTCTTTTTCTCTCTTGTTCGCTCTCGCTATTACTACCACCGGCTGCTATGTGGATCGAGCGCGAGCGCGAGGAAAAAGGGGAGGAGTTTTATACGAATGATAAGGAGGAAAGAGTGAAAGAGTGAGTGAGAGAGAGAGAGAGAGAGAGAGAGAGAGAGAGAGAGAGAGAGGATGCGCTAGTATCACGGCACATCGATTAAATAATTAGCCGCGCGATCGCGAGAGAGAACATTTTTCACGTAACTATACGAGAGAGTATATACCGCATCGGTTAATGAGGATATTGCGAGGGTGCAAGCGGATTTAATTGGGACGGGAATACGCACGAGTTGATTTGCGTCGAAGATATGTTTATATGTGTTGATGAGGATTTTTTTTTTTTTTTTTTTTTTTTTTTTTTTTTTTTTTTTTGCATAAGTTTTATATGAATTACTTTCCTTTTTTCTTTGTGAGTCTTTAATTTTTATAGTATCTTTTAAATAATTTTAATAATTTTAATGAGTTAAATAACCTCAGTCATAATCCACCTTCAACATTGGCTACCAATTAAAATTTATTTCGCGACTTATACTCACGAGATATCAACAAAAATCACCGCTCATCGCGCATAAGGAAAAGAGCAAAAAAAGTCCGAAGAGGATAACAATGAGGATACGAAAAAATATCCTATCGAGAATTCAGCGTTATACAACAATCAAATACGAGCGCATGCACAATGATAACGAGTTCAATTTCATGACGAAAGAAAGAGAGAGAAGAAGGTTCCGCGCGTTTAATTACACCGAAACGTCCGAGAAATTTACGTTCGCATAAACACGCGTGACTTAGCTGAAAAGTCTCTCTAAAGTCTATCTCAACTCTTCACTTCCTTTTTCATTATGCAGTTTCCCAATTATCCCTGATAATCTGTCGTTTTAAATATCGTTTGAGACGCAGCAGCGTTAAAGTAAAAAAGAAGAATAACCTATAACGCCGTAAGACGGGTTTAACGAGTATAAGGCAAAAGGAACATCACGAGGAGAGCTTTACTTCTCATCTCTCAACTCTCTCTCTCTCTCTCTATCTCTCTCTCTTTCTCTCTATCATGATAGATAACATTGTGTCGCGTCGCGGTAACACGGACAGTTTTCTTGTGCAAGCTTCACCGCGCGCCGGCTGTCTTGTATGCGTGTGACGGAGCGGAAGATTGAGATCGACTGCCGTGTTGTGCGAGAGTTTCGCGACTGCGGTCAAATATTTTTTTTTCTTTATTTTATTGTTAAAAATGTAGATATTATTATTAAATATTTATGGTATTTATAGAATTTGATTATATTTAATTTACGTTGACATCTCGAAATTTAAATTGAATTGAATATAATTGATAATTAAACAAATAAATTTGATTAATAAAAATAAACAAAAAATTAGCAGCAAAACTAGTAATTGAGTCCGATAAATCAAATCGATTAGATTAAAATAGTTACAGTAATTTTGAACAGTTGAAATTCATTGAATTCTCGGTGACCCTTATTTTTTATCACAGAATAAAACTAAAACTATATTTGATTGATTTGTTTTTTTTTTTAGAATATAAAAAAGATGCTGAATAATTATAATATTTTTTTTTTAACTCAATGAAATATATAAAAACAAAAATTTTTTTAAAATAACAATTAAAATGAGAAATTTTTTGCAAAAATATACATTAGAAGCTTTAGCAATACTTTTGGTATGTTTAATTTTCAATAGCTACATTACTCTCGATTAACATTTGATGCCTTAATTTAAAAACCTGTTTACAAAATTTTTTTCAAACTAACAGTCATCTATAATCTTTCATCCTCTTCTTTTCTGTCGAAAAAAAAAAAATCGAAATATATATCCTACAATAACCCAACCCTCCTTAAAGCCGAACGACAACAGCAACGAACCATCAGTAGCACCACATTAAATAATAGAGAGTGAGAAAGAGAGAGAGAGAGAAGTAAATTTCACGCAGAAAAGCTTCGCGCAGGTACTAACACATACGCACGCGCGCGCACGCACGCACACACCAAGATTAAAACGAAAGAGAGATAGATAGTCGAGAAGTAGACATCCCCTTTAAGCGTTCGCTCGCGCGATCGTGCGCCGTCGTGGGCGAGGCTGAACTATATAGCGGCGAGTTTTCCTCTCCCCCTTACCCCTCTCCCAAAACTCCATTCACAGAGCTCTCCACCGCCGCGTGGCAACGATCTCAACGCTGGCGACGGCTGGAGCACGCGAGAAAATTCTAAGGGGAGGAAGGGATAATTTATGCGCCGAGCGAGATGGAAAACCCGAGGCAAATTCTTGCGAATGGGGAGAGAGAGAGAGAGAGAGAGAGAGAGAGAGAGAGAAAGTTGGTTCGGTGGAGGTTTAAGGAGATGTTATTTTTTTCTTTTTTTGGTTTTTTCGATCGGCATCGCTGTTTAGTCTGCCGAGTAAGTTGCCCGTGAGAAGTTGAGAGTACGATTTTACTTTTTTTTTTATTTTATTTTCTTTCTTTGTGCTTTCTATTTTTTCTCTCCTTTTGCGGTAAATTTTTAAACTTTTGAAATATAAGTACAGTTATGCTTTTGATTTACTGCGCGGTTTTGTTTTTGCGCCGTTGAAAGTTGATTAATTCAACGGAAAAGTTGTATTTTTGGTATATCTGCATGTGAAAATAATTCTATTTTATTTTGAAAATGTAAAAATTTAAATTATTAGTAATTAGTTAATACATAAATAATATAAATTTTTCTTTAGCACTTTATTGTTTGTAAAAGTTTTCATAATGTATTATGTCATCAAATGTATTGGATATATCTATACATTTTGAATTTACTCAAAAATCAATAATTCAAATTTAGATCGAGTTCTCTGGCTTAGGTCTTTGATAATAAATTTGATTGCAAATTTTCTATCTTCAAAGTACATTACCTCCGTTATTTTTATTCATACTAGTATTAAAAATTTCTCATTTATGTCAATATTACAAATTATTGATACGCTATATTAAGAAAAAAAAAAAAAAAGCAAAGAAAAACTCAGAATTAAAATACGTTTAACCGATAAACAGATCTCATTTTTAAATCTATAATACTTTTTCATAAAAACATCAATCGGCAGAAAGTTAACAATACACATACACATATAACATCGATTCTCGCTAAATTTACAAATATCCTACTTGAATTTAAAAAAAAAAGAAAAAAAAAAGGTATAATCAATAAAATCCACAAAGTATCCGCATTGCCCTTCAATCAGAATTGCACGCACAATATATATATATGTATATGTACACGAGATACAAATAACCGTAAATTTTTTTTTTTTTCAGCAAATTTAACCTATTGTCCTCTATTGCCGACTCCGACAATTTTCCAAATCCGTTTATCCAACGCCCATAAATCCATAAAATTTTCTCTCCCTCCACTGTGATAGATTCACACGAGGGGAAAAGAAACGCGCCGAAAGAGATAAACCGAAGGGCAAGCGGGGGAATATGACAGAGCGAGAGAAGGGAGAGAGAGAGAGAGAGAGAGAGAGAGAGAGAGAGAGAGAGAGAGAGAGAGAGAGAGAGAGAGAGAGAGAGAGAGTGACGAGTCGCGCAAAACCCTAGTTTTCAGTTCTCTCCGAGGGCCGAGAATGTAGGTCGACTGCGTTAGAGAAGAGACACGACGTAAAGTGTAATAAACATGACTGCGGCGGGCCGCCGGGGCACAGGGAGAGAAAATTTTTCGTCGCAACTTCCTCGCCTTGTTATTATTCTTTGTGAGCTAGTCGGGGTTATTGTGTTATGACTTTTTCAATTTTTTTTTTTTTTTATTTTTTTTTTTTCATTTTTTGTTGTCTTTTTAAATGTGTACATGTGTGAAGAGTCGTAGTTTCGAAATAACGTTTGTTGACTTTCGCGAAATTTAATGTTCGTTAGCTTCTTATGATATTTTATCATCGTTTAAAATCATAAATTATTCTATTTCTTAATTTAAAATATTTAATAAACAATGATGATGTCGGTAAGTTCAATTAAGAGTGAATTTTCTCGTTGGCGACTGCATCACAAAAATTTTACTAAATACAAGAAATACAGATCGGTGAAGGTTAATCATCACTCTAATGTCTAGCTAAGCAATTTATTAGATAGTTATCAAGTAACGCAACAACTTGCGAAGAAAAAGCGCATTTAATTTACTTTTTCCCGACTAATTACACGTTACACGTATCCTACAATAGCTCATCAATTCATTCACCGATGAACAAAACGCAGCCTGACAAAAACATAATCTCAACAAAATACGAAAATTATTGAAAAGAAAAGAAAAAAATAAATAAACCCGCTACATGCACGCATTAACTTTTCAATTAATCCGACATCAGCGTCTCTTTCAAAATTACGAAATTAAAGCCATCGACGGATAAAATCGATTGTTGCATATGCGTGCACACGTCTCTATACATACATATACACACATGCATACGCGCGCGCGCGCATACAGCAAAGAGTTCCAAGTCGAAGTCCGCGTTTCTCGGAAAAAGGGATTAAGCGCGCGGCGCACTCACGTTAACGATATTAACCTTGATAAAAGTGGCGCGAAGAAAGAAGGTGACGCGGCACGTGTATACGTATATACATACACACGCGCACTCATACAGGGCAAAGCATCGATCACCGTACGGGTAAAAATCATTAGTTTCTTTTTTATTTTATCCGTCGAAACGACAAGACGAACGATGGACTTCAAATCCATCACCTTACGCTCGTATATTAACAGACGGCACGTGGTTTGGCTCGTGGTGGGTAAACGAGGATTAAGAGAAAGTTTTTTGATTTTTTATTTATTTATTTATTTATTTACTTTTCTTTTTTTTTAGAGGAACGTATTAATTTGGGAATGTCTTTTTCGCGATAACCAAGCAAGCGGAATTTTGTTTTGGAATTTGCTTGTGGAACGAATATTTTTGATTAAAATTTAACGGTAAAAAATTATCGCGCGTGCAACTGTTACTCTTTTTTATCGAAGTAAATATAAAATTTACGCGAGTTTCTTCGGTGCATTAAACGTTCCTCGCAAATTAAATAATTAATTTGCGAGGAACGTTAATGATTATGGAAAGTAGACATTTTATTCCAATTAATTTAATAGAATCAACTGTTATAATTCCATGCCGAGACATTTTGAAAGATGAAAAAAAAAAGAAAATCAGTTGACCCGTAAATGTCAAAATGGATAATAAACGCGAAAATTACACCGTGTGTGCATAATAATAATGTTATGGATAATAAATTTATATAATTAACATCAAATTTTACCGAGAATTGACGTGTTTATATAAATTCTTTTTTTTAATGCTTACAAATTTCGTAACAGCTCGTATTAAAGGTGAACGTTTTAAAAGTATATGATTTACATTAAACGAGTATTACAAACTTCGAATGCATCAACATTGAAATGGTTTATTAACACATGCATGTTTCTCGAATTGACGATTTAGCAGACTCTTATAGAACAGTTCCGAAGAAACGATGTTATTAAAATGTATAGTATATAGATGCAGTATTATTTAGTATCATTAACCTTCCCAATTAGGCGATCATAATTGTTACTTGAAATTTCAACTTTACGATTTTTAAAATTTTAGTTGAAGATAAATCAACACTGTACTAGAAGAAACTGTTGGCCGACCAACGTTGATTAACGAGAAACCATATTTAAGGAATAAATTATTAAAATTTAGTATTTAAATTTAAATTATGTATCGTAAGAAACTGTTTAAATGTTACGCAATTGGTTATACGTTTAAATCTACCTTTACATTAAAAAATCAAAACAATCAAACACCTTGAATAGATATTTTATTTGAAGAAAGAAAGAGAGAGAGAGAGAGAGAGAGAGAAAGAGAAAAAAAGCTTATCAAGAAATAGAACCCTTAATAATCTCGCATTTGAACATCATAATTTCACATTCAACCATATCGAAGGATTAAATCACAGCGTTCGCGCAACAAATCACTCCCGATCCAGCGCAAAAGAATCCGTTGCATAATTCCTTCGCAATATAAACAAAAGAGATCGCGCTATATTCCGCTCGACTCGGACCAACGATACATCTCTCTCTTTCTCCTGAAAAAAAAGTAAAAAAAAAGAAAAAGAGAGAGAGAGAGAGAGCAGAAGCGAAGCAACATCACGAATAAGGACTACATAAGCGAGTCTCTTGCTCTTCCCGGCACCGTGTAAATTCGTCCTTCCTCTAACGGTGATTCCCCGTACAAACTGAGAAATCGAGCGAGCTAGAAAGAAAGAGAGAGAGAGAGAGAGAGAGAGAGAGAGAGAGAGACAGACAGAGAAAGATAAAGGCTGGCTTCACGACGTCGACGCGAAATTACCGTTTCGTAATGTTGCTTTTTTATATAAATGTATACATATACATATACATGTAGTAGACATCGCTGCTCTCTCGCGTACTGAGAATTAAAGCACGGCGGAAGTGCCACGGTGTGTTTTGCTGTCGCGGTGTCGCGAGCCCGTTTTATTTATTTATCTTTTTTTTTTCTTTTTTACTTCTATTTTACTCGCCGATTCGACGCGAGACGTCGTGCGGTACGGTAATGTAGATGGCGGTGCGGTTTTAGTTTGTAGAAAAGAGGAAAGGATTGCGATACAACGCAAAGAACTTGACTAAGATGACTCATAATACTACGTGTGCCGTGAAACTTAATGCGATGCAATATGTTCATACACGCAGCTGTATATTAAATTTATTTAACTTAATATAGTTTGAGTGTTGAATATCACGGAGAAACATTCGAAAGCTCATCAAACGATGAATTTTGCGAAATTTTCACGAGTTTACGGGATTGAGTAAAGCCAAAATGTATGCCACTTGTTATTCCCTTATTTAATTAAGAGAGACTTTATAGGAAACTTCTGTGAAACGCAACAGGCTGTACTTCGCGATCTACAAATTTATTCAAATGCATTTGGTACACAAACGGTTGCTTAAATAAACCGTGTTTTGAAATCCACATTAACGAGCGGCATTTAACGATGGACTTTTGTTTGCGAGATTTTAATCTCTAATATCGCATCCTCAGTATTACTACTCTCTGTGTTAGGCTAATGTTAGGCTAAATATCGCATCGTTAATCGAAATGTCGATTTCGAAAAAAACATATGTATGTATACACATATACATATATTTTTTTTTTCAATGCGATAAGATAACATAGCTTATTGAATAAAAAGTGAATTCGCTTGAGTTTAATCGAGGACAAAAAAAAAAGGACGATTGGAGATGTTTTCTTTTATTATTTATATTAAAATAAATTAATTCGTCAACTTTGTATATCTATATACATATATAAATAGTGGACCAAAATTAATACAGACTTTCCTCGTTCGTAGCAAGCGACAATCGATCGGATTTCGTTTTGATTTAGTCTTTTAATACTCAGTGTTACTATCCGAAGCATCGATCAGTTAGAAAAGCAGCGAGTTTTATTAGTCCAACATCATAGGTAAGACATTAAACAATAAGATTTTGCAACCGACTTTCTATTTTTTTTTTTTAAATGAATGGAAAAAATCAAACTCCGAATCTTCTATACCGGATTTTAAAAACTAATATTATTTTCCTTATTTCCCATTGGAAATCTTTCTTAATTACACTTTTTCCGGCGATATTGGATGGAAAAAGAAAATAAAAATAAAAATAATAATTAAAAAATTCCTTGATAAAATGCAAGACCATCATTCGTTGGTGAGAAAAATCGATGCTCGTCCACTCCCCGAAATTAGAGTTTAATCCAGCCGGAGTCGGCACACCTCAAGGATTCACTGAAGGTGGCACGTCCGAAAAGCGAAAATTTCTCATCGTCGGCCTCCTATCTACCTCTCTCTGTTTCTCTCTTGGGCGAAAAGGAGGGCAGAACTTGTACACGTATACATATATACATGTAGTAGAGAGACAGGTCGTACAGGTCCACGTGGGAGCAAAGAGTGCGAGTGAGTGAGTGAAAAAGAGAGAGAGAGAGAGAGAGAGACTCGTCGCCATGGTGACCATCAAAGGCGGCGCCGGCGACTTTGTTACACGCGAGCCGGAAAACACGGAAGAGAGAGCAAGAGCACGTACATATAAGCCTCGGGGCGCTCACTTGCCTCGCGCCTTTGCCTTTGCCTCGCCCTTTTCCCCATATATGTGGATCGAAGGGGGAGATGAGAGAGAGAGAGAGAGAGAGAACGATGGACGGTGTACGGATGGCTGGATGTACGTCTAGCTTCTCTCTTTCTCTCTTTGGCTTCGACCGACGACGTAGACGCGCTTTGGGAGACGGCGCGCTTCTTTCTTCGGAGGGTATTTTTAAATGCCCGCAGCTTGCGCTGCATTCTGTCTCTCTGTCATTCTACGTGTGAGTGTGTTGTGTTCGTTCGTGCTTTAGCTAAAACTAGTTCTTACGCCAATGAGAAGGAAATTTTTTTAGTTTTTTGTACGATAGAATATTATGAAAAATTTTGTTTCATTCGATAAAAATTAATGGACTTACTCGGTCAAGTTCGAAATTTATCGAGATTTTTTAAGGCATTGCGATTATTCTTTGAATACTAAGGAGATATATAATAAACAAAGAATTGTATTTTGTACTTCTAACAAAGAGATCAAAAGGTAGTATCTCTACTTCGCGCCAGTGTTGCCACAATTTTAAAGTTGAAAAAAATCAGAGCCAGCGGGCAGCGCCATAACGTACTGCTTACCTCATTCTTTTTCTTTTTGTCGGTGAAATTACATCACACTCGCGAAATAGGGAAAGGAAAGAAAGCGCGACTATTCTTCGGATTCTCCATCTAGCAAAATGAAAAGATGCAGAAAAAGCAGAAAACATAAAAAGAAAAGATCTCGTCGTCGGAGGAATTATGAATCATCTTCGAGCGATTATTTCAGCGACAGTAAGCAATTTAGATTTTCGTTTTTTGTTTTCTATTCAATCTAGCAAAGATTTTATCTCTTGTCACAGGCGTCGCATATACATAAAGAACACCTTCTAAGATGAAAAATTTCAATTAAATATTGCTGAGGATTCTAATCTAAAGGCAAATGTGACTGTCGACATGACAGGTTTAACCTGTCTCGACAATTTTTCCTTTTTTTTGCTCAAAGTAGTTCTTTATAAAGAACGATTCAAGAAGATTTTAATCTTTATTTTTTCTTGGTTAAAAAAAAAAAAAACAAAAATAAAAAAATGAAAAAAGTAAAAAATATAAACAAATAAAGAAAAAAAAGAGAAAGATATTGATTGAATTGATATAGATTGATTGAAAGATATTGGGGCGCAGTATGTAATTTTAAAAAAGCACATGGTTTCCAGACAGAAGCAAAAAAACAGTTCCATGTTAATCATTTAGAGTTAAAAGGTGTCTATTTTGGTTTACGACGCTTTGCGAAAGAAGTTAAGAATAAAAATATTTTGCTCAGAATAGATAGTACGATGATAACTAATTCATATATTAATCATATGAAGAGTATTCGATTGAAAAAATTGAACGCGATAATTCAACAAATCTAGCGTTGGTGCGACGACCGAGATGTTTGGATCTTCGCATCTTTTATTAGTTCGAAAGATAATTTTGAGGCCGACTCAGAGTCACGAGAATTAGAGCCTGACACGAAATATGAATTATCTAATAGTCCATTTAATAAAATAGTCAAGATTTTTGGAGTACCTGATATTGATCTTTTTACGAGCCCTTCTAACCACAAGTGCCCTAGATACATATCGTGGAAAAAAAGACCCTGGATCTAAGTCAATCGATGCTTTTAAAAAAAAAATTAATAATTTTTACTTATAAATGCAAAAAATCATTGTTCTCGAAAAAAAAGTTAGCCCGCCATTTTGTTTGAAAAAAAAAAAAAAAAAAAAAAAAAAAAAAAAGTTGTGCTGCATTGTGCTCAACTTGTACCATAATGCGCCGTTAATAAAAATGATTAATTTTCATTTTTATAATTTTTATGATCGGAGTTAACTTTCCTTTCGAAAACGATGATTTTTTGCCTTCAAAATGATAATTAATAAATTCTTTTTACGGCACGTTATAGCACAAGTTGAGCACAATCCAATACAACTTAAAAAAAAAAAAAAAAAAAAAAAAAAAAAAAAAAAAAAATGGCGGGCTAACTTTTTTTTCGAAAACCATGATTTTTTGCCTTAAAAAATAAAAATTAATAATTTATTTTTACGGCACACTATGGCACAAGTTGAGCACATTGCAGCACAACTATTTTATTCCGTGAAAAACAAAATGGCGGGGATAACTATTTTCGAAAATCTAATTTTGGCTATAAAAATCGAAAATTTTGAAATTAATTTTTTTTATTTGCGACATATTATAGCACAAGTTGAGCACAATTCAGCACTTTTTTTTTTTTTTTTTTTTAAAGACAAAATTGCGGGGCTAACTTGATAGACATAAATCTTTCTCCGTCTAGACCCAAGTATGAATACACATGGGATACAAAAACTGTTACCGATTATTTTTCACGCAAAGCTCCAAATGACGAGTTAAGGTTTAAATAACTTTCGAAAAAGTTAATAAGGTTAGTCACCATTACCACAGAACATCGTATACAAACATTATTTTTGATAGAGTTAGATAGTATTAAAACTTTCGAGGAAAAAATAGAAATTACGATTCCTAGGAGTATAAAGACGTCAAGGCAAAATGTGCCGCAACCAATTCTAATTTTTTTTTGTTTGTTTTAGCTTCTACTTTGCTAAAATATTTATAGTTGACAAAAGAAATTTGAAACTCGATTAGAAATTTATTTATTACAACCAAAAAACCGATTAAGAAAACGTCCACACAAACTTTTAGCCATTGGGTGAAAGACGTTCTTAAAGATAGTGGTATTGATATATCTGGCAAATTCTGGCAATACTGGCGTGAAGTAGGGATACTACCTTTTCATCTCTTTAGAGAAGTCGCTTATACAATTTAAATCGAACTTCACTTGGTAATTTCGTTCAATTTTTTAATTGAGATTAGTTGAAACTTGATTTCATTTTATAACACGTAATACTTAGAAAAACATTAAAGTTATTAGTCGATGTACTTACAAAAATTTAAACGTAGATAATTAGAAAATAAATACGTTCGATAAATAATACTAATTGTTTTATTTTTTCAGTCTGACATGCGATATTAACATGTTATGTACGTTAAACTAACCATTTATATAAAAAACAATTTCTTTCACCATTTATTTAGGCGATCATTTACTTAAGCAATATCAATGGACATAATTATAATAAAATAATTATTTTATTTCAATAAGGTCAACAATGTACATCAAATTAGATTAATTTTTTAAATCTTGTTTGTGTTCTTTACTATTTAAACATGCATACGAAGAGAAAAGAAAAATAATTTTCAATTATTTCACTTCAAACAAGCAACGTAATTTGCATTTAATAATCATTGTAAAAATAAAAAAAAAATAAAAAAGTATTTTCGAACTGCAGGTAAAGTAAGAGCAAGAAGCGCCAGTTAAAGTAAATTACCAACAAGAAATCCAATTACAACTTTTAACCTTAGTTTTGTTCAAAGTCAAAGAAGAAGAAGAAGAAGTTACAAAACTCTTATAAGTGTGAACACTTTGAAAAGCACCGTAAATTTCAATTTTAACAGCTAAGGCTATCGATATGTATCTTGAACGCGAACAATAAATTTTATTACAATTTATAATAATAGCAACGTTAAACCGTATTCAAATATTAATGTTTTAATTGCCTTCATTTACCCAACGAAAAAAGATGATTCATAAAACTATAACTTAACATTTACTACTGCATTTACTCGTGGACGATCATTTCTTTAAATTCCAGTCTTTTCCTTGCAACTATCAAATGTTGCAAAATAAAAATAAAAGAAAAATCACAAATTTTTGACAAAACTACGTACCACGAACTTCGTCTTTCTCTCCAATCCAATGAACAGCATCGAATAATAGGTATCGAGAACAAGCGATTCTGAGCAAACAATATCCAAAACCCAAAAATATCGAGGTACCAAAGAAATGAAGGCAAACGAAAAGAAAAGAAAAAAAAGAGAACGAAAAAAGAAGAACGAGAAAAAAATAGGATTAGAGAAAGAGAAAGAGAGAAAAGCTCGCGAGAGAGGCGCGCACATACACAAACGTACACTTACATATAACATCGACGCGTTATGTAGGGCAAAGGGCTGCCGAGATCAATAAATCCCCCTGCCGTCGCCTCCGCCACCCCCATCCCCGCCTCCTCCTCCCCTTCTTCAGAAAAGCTCGACGGATCGAG
Source organism: Chalcis sispes (assembly GCA_949987625.1). Taxonomy (NCBI): domain Eukaryota; kingdom Metazoa; phylum Arthropoda; class Insecta; order Hymenoptera; family Chalcididae; genus Chalcis; species Chalcis sispes. The sequence continues at coordinate 14,851,534 of OX465098.1, read as the reverse complement.
GCCTACACGAGTACACGTGCACGTTTCTATACCGTTGCTACTCTGTTGCTGGTTTTGCTTCGCGCGCAAGCGAGTTTTTTATAATTTTTTACTTTTTTGGTTTTTTTTTTCTTTTCGAGCGCGTTTTCATTTCGTTTTCTATGGCTTTCGGTTGCGGGTTCGATATTTTTTAATTTTCAAGAAATAGCTTGTGTTTTTAAGACGCTTGCTAATCGTTTTAATTGATTTTACTTATTTTATGTTTTTATAAAATAAGTATGAAGGTTTTTATCTAATAGATTTTTGTTTTTGAAAAAAAAAAAACAAACTTTTTGTTGATAGAAATTAAAAGAAAAAAAAAACAAAAAACTTCACCTTTAATTTCGAGAAAAATTTTTTCATTAAAACATTCTATGTTTTTTAACAATTTCACTGTCTCTTCAGAAAATATTGAAAAATCTTTGTTAAAAAGAAAAAATAAAAAAAAAAAAAAAAAATTTCCATTGATTAAATACAATGCAATATTAAATACTAAATGAGATTCAACAGTTCATTTATTGATTTTACGCGCGTTACTCTAAACCAAATGTCCTTCGTATTTAAACAATTTAAAAACATGTACTATTGTTTTTATAAATTTTATCGTATTTTTCACATTTGATATTCATTTACATGCAGTATAAATTAACATAACTAATAAATATGTTAAATTTTCATAAAGTATATATATTTTCATAAAAGCTATAATATATTTAACGTTGTTTAACGTTTATTTTTCAATATATCCTCAAGTATCTATTTGCATTAAAGTTTATTTCAATATTTTTTATTTTTATCACCTACATATATTAATAAAAAAAAAAATATTTACATCTCTTCGTTCTTATTTTTTCTTTCATAAGATACATGAAAAAACACATTATGAAATTCTACTGACCTACAAATGTATCAAACTTCATTAAAAAAAAAAGGTAAAAGATTATCATATAAATTAATAAATTTTTTTATCTCATTCATTGTAATAAAGCAAATAAAACTTATGCAATTAACATTACTCTCAATCGATTAATACTAAAGCGCTTATTTATTTCGTCCGAGTTTTTTTTTTTTTTTTTTTTTTTTTTTTTTTTTTTTTTTTTTTTTTTTTTTTTTTTTTAATAACAAAATTTCTTCAAATAATATTATCTTTTTGATACATCGTATTATTTTAGTTGAGATAAATTTAATTTCTCTCGCTATTAAAAAAAATATATTTCAGTAGAAAAAGTCAAGATTATTATTAAATAGTAATCACTTATTGGATTTTTCAATCGATAATTTATAACAAAGATTCATTATAAAACACTATTGTGCAAATTTTTTTATTTAAAGCGTCAATTTTTATTTTGAACCTCAATTTTGTTTGCGATCAAACGTCTATTATTTTTTTTTTTTCTTTTTCTTTTATGAATTGATTTTTTCTTTGATAACATTGTTTTTATTCGTTCTACTTCTTTAACGTGCAGTCGTTTTCTTATGGTTACTATAATAAATGCTTGCGTCATATTTATATTTAGGTTCGGACTTAAGAAAAAAAAAATTCGATTTTTATTTCGAAATTAGTTTTAACACTAGCTCCGAGAGTAATTTTAAACAATAATCTATCGATTTTTAACATCTAACTTTATTATATCTATAAACAATTTATGCTTTGAATAAAGTACTTTACGCGCGTGTAATGTAATAATCTAAAAACAATTTATCGCAAACATTTAAAATTTCCACTATTCATACATGTATATATGTACCTTTATGTACCGTTAAAAGCGTATGCCTTATACATTTAATTTATCACATTTTTGATATTCCCAATTTAAAAGCGTTTCTGTATAATTTTTCAACCGTTCGATTTATAAGTACACATAATTTAACGATTTCCACACGATTCTCTTTCTTACCATAAAAAGTCACTCCCTCATCGAAAAAAATAAATTATACCGTTACGTTCTCTTTTATTTTATTTATTTATTTATTTATTTTTTTTAAACTTGCTCACGAGACAAACGAAAAGCAAGCCTGTGAGAGACAACTACTGCAAAGAAAGAGAGAAGAGAAAAGTCAGAGCAGAACGGAGCGTACAAGCCGCACGGAGAGTACACATGCAAACCGTTAACGGAGGAATCAGACGAGGAGAAAGTTGAACGGCGCTAGAAATGTATAACAGAGGAGGCTATAAGGAAAGGAGGGAGAAGAGAGAGGGGGAGAGAGAGAGAGAAAGAGGGAGAGAGGTAAGAAGCTTTTCCGTCTCCGTCGCTATCGCGGCACCGAAGCGCGACTCACGAGGAAGTTCCGCGATCTCGATTATACTCGACCGAGTTTGTCCGCTTATATGCTGCATTTATGCTTTTTGATTATTATTATTATTATTATTATTTTTTTGTTTGTTTTCTGTTATTTTTTATTTACATAGCTCGTTATGATGCGTTAGTTTTACGAAGATAAGATGGAGATACGCTACCGTTGGAGTGAAAGTTTCCGGAGTGGTGCTTGTTTTTATTAACGTATTTAATGCTTTATGAGTTAAATACAGTTGAGACTTTTTTTGGAAATTAAAGAGGCGAATCGATTCGAAGAATTTCACAAAATAACTATAATATTCTATAATTGTAAATTATTGATTAAATATTAAAATTTCATTGTAAAAAGTAAAATATTTAATTATAAGTATTATAGAACAAGCGAATCTTTATTAAATTACAATTTTCATTAAATCTTTGTAATGAAAGTAAAAAAATTTATTACAAAATATCGATCGTTTTGTTATTACGTACAACAAATACTTTACCGGTATATTAATCATTTAATTGAAAATATAATTCCAAACATTAACAAAGTTCTTGCATCATTTATTACTCAAAGACAAAACTTCATGAGCGATTACCAACTACACAAAAAATATAAACTATTTGTTTTCAGAACAGTTTTTAAATAAAAAAAAAGATCCAGTTAACCAAAAATCTACGTAATATTTAATTTTCAAAAAAAATTACAATCCTATACCATCGCTCGCTATGTGGATCTGCAATGAAAAAACTAATAATAACCTTCCAACAAAGAAGTAAAGAAAGAAAGAAAGAGAGATGTCAATTGAGTTAGCTCCGTCATTTTGTCTTTAAAAGAAAAAAGAAAAAAAAAAGAAAAAAAAAAGTGCTGCATTGTGCTCAACGTATGTTATAATGTGCCGTAAAAAAATTATTAATTTTCATTTTTAAAGGCAAAAAATCATTGTTTTCAGAAAAAAGTTAGCCTCGATCATTTTTTTTCACGGAATAAAAGAATTATGCTTCTAAGTTTAAAACATAAGACGATCTATATCACACGTACGCACGTATACATACGCTGCACATATACACGTATAAGAGTAACAAAGATGCAACGAAAACATAACAATATTCTTTTGTATAGTCAATACGGTTGAAATAGGTAAAGTTTGGTGTATGCGTGGACTAAGAGAATAAGATAATTTTTTGTCTTTAAAAATGAAAATTAATAATTTTTTTTACGACACATTATAGCACACATTGAGCACAATGCAGCACAACTTTTTTTTTTTAAAGACAAAATGGCGGGGCTATTTTGATTGGCATGAGAGAGAGAGAGAGAGAGAGTTTTATAGCTTACAACGGTAGTGCAGCCTAAATGAGCGAGCGAGCGCTCTATTTTTAATATATCCACTTCGCCACCCACGCGTAGCGCGAGTCTCATACACAGACAGACATACATGTGTATGCATACAATCGCTCAAGGCTCCCGCGCATACATGCCTCCGACCTCGACACTATACACACATACACAACGCGTATGTGTTACGTGCACGCGACCGAACGCAGCTGCTTTCGCGTTTACATATACATACGACCGTCGACTGTTAAAAATGTGTGAAAGGTGAAATTTTATTTTTCTTTTTTAAAGAAGTGGATCGAGAATGGGTTCTTTTTGGCAATTTGAGTGTATGGCTGTATTGTTCAAGAAATCTATGTTGACGACGAAGGCTACTATTGTTTTTGAAAATTGGGTTTACGTACTTTCGAATTATCGATAGATTAGAATTTACAACTAAATACATTACATATAGATGATTTTAGGATAAAAATCGACTTACATTTATTGAATATTCGATCAAGTTTTCAGTCAAAAATGTATTTTTTCTCGTAAGAGTAAGTCAATCGTTTTTGCGATCGATCGTGATGAAAATTTCATTAAAATTTGAATTTTAAAAGATTTTCTTGATAATCGAATAAATGAATACTGTTTGATTTAGATTTTTATCAGTTAGTGAAGATTAGACAGATCGAAATTAACGTTCGCTGCGAGAATTTTACTGCTTTAATTTTTAATAAAGGTCATGACGGCACCTAGACCCTGGCACGAATACATTCAAAAATCATGTAAAAAATCGTGCCATTATACGTCTTTTAACTTTTACCAAACGAATACAACATCTTTTTAATTTGCGCCTTTGCCAAAATCGAGAAAAACAAGAAAATAGTCAAGTACCAGAAAATCTATACCCTGGCACGAGAAAATTTGATATTCAAACTTTTACACACATAAATCGCTTCCTTTTAATTTGTACCAACTAAAGAATTACTTTTTTCAATTTGCACTCCTACGAAAAACGAAAAAAAAAACAAAAAAAGCAAACTCCGGAAAATCTATATATATCTATATCCCAATACGAAAAAGTTCTATATTTATATATTGGGACCTCATTCGATTTTATTTTTGTACCATTAGAACATAGATTTTGTAATTTGCACCTTCTCAAAAAAAAAAAAAAAAAAAAAAAAAAAAAAACAGAATAAAGCGTAGTTGTGGGCACGGACTCCACTTTACGCTGTCGCTCGCATAAATCGCTTATAGAAAAATATCTAGCTGAAATTTTCAAGCCTAGATAGGCTTGAATGAAAACTGGAAAACGTTGTTATAAGATAAAAAAATTTCGTGATTTGTATCCCCGCTGCTGTCACTTTTTTTGATGAAGGTACAAATTACGAAACTCTTTTATCTTATAACAACGTTTTCCAGCTTTCATTCAAGCCCATCTAGGCTTGAAAATTTTAGCTAGATAATTTTCTATAAGCGATTAATGCAAGAGGTAATGGTCGAGCCCGTGTAAGCACCAACGTTTATTTTGCTGTCACTTTTTTTGGCAGGGGTACAAATTATTAAACTTTTTTTCTTATAGAGCTGTTCTTCAGCTTTTATTCAAGCTCATCTAAGCTTGAAAATTTTAGCTGGATATTTTTTCGTGCCCGAACCTACGCTTTATTCTACTGTTTATTTTTTTTTTTTTTTCTTTTTGAGAAGGTGCAAATTACAAAATCTATGTTCTAATGGTACAAGTTAAATAAAATCGATTGATGTCCCAATATGTAAGTATAGAATTTTTTCATGTCGGAATATAGATATATATAGATTTTCCGGAGATTACTTTTTTTTGTTTTTTTTTTTCGTTTTCCGTAGGGGTGCAAATTGAGAAAAGTAATTCTTTAGTTGGTACAAATAAAAAGGAAGCGATTTATGTGTTTAAAAGTTTGAATATCAATTTTTTTCGCGCCAGGGTATAGATTTTCTGGTACTTGGCTATTTTCTTGTTTTTCTCGATTTTTGGAAGGGTGCAAATTAAAAAGATGTTATATTTTTTTGGTAGAAGTTAAAAGACATGTAATGGAATGATTTTTTACATGATTTTTCAATGTATTCATGCCATGGTCTAGGCGCCAGTAATAACCTTTGAAATTTTGATATCATTGGCTGTTTTCTGTTTATAATCATAATCAGCTGTTTTCTGTTTATAATCTGTTTACAACGTTTTGAATTTTTATGAGGAAAAATATTTGCTTTCGATTTTTTTACATATTTATTCTGAATAAACATTTGAAAAGTGATAAATTTTTATTGTTCCTAAAATTATTCTTAAATAAACAATTTTTCTAATAGTTAAATATATAGAATATTTTGTAAGGAAATGAATTATAAGAATACGTATCGAGTTTCATGATTTTTATAAGTGTATTATAAACTTTAATAATACATCCTCCAATGTCATAAACCTTCAAAAAACATATAAATTTTTATCTTGAGTTTGCTTCTTCGACTTAAAAAAATAAAATAAAGATGAAAAGAAAAGTAAAGCAGCTCTTGAAGCTCAAACCATTCTCGGCGTACCCCCATCGACAAAAAAAGAAAGCTAATGACAATGCGACCACGGTCAACGTGAAGCACTCAGACCTTACCTTCTCTCTTTTTCTCTTTCTCTCTCACACACATATACTCAAAGATCGTCGTCATATCAACACGCATACACGCGCAGAAACACACAAGAGCATTAGAAGTGGCGCATGTGCAGCGGTGTCGGCGTTATGTCACACACGTACGTACGTACGTACGCAAATATATATATATATATATGTTTGCGTACGTATGTACGTGTGCACAGATGTACACATGTGCATACGCATGTACACGGGCGCCTGGGGTTCGTTGACCCTGACGCGTGCGCGCGGAGCGTGCCGACGACCTTGCCGCAGTCGCCGAGTACTGTTGCAGCCGCCCTCTCTTTCTCTCTCTCTCTCTGTCTCTCCCCCACACGTATGTACACGCGTATGTATAACGTATCGTACATGTGTTGTGTGTATACATATATATACATACACGCCATCTATTCGCCTCCCTTTTCCTCCTCAATATATATATATGCGGGATATATAGCCGAATCGAGGCAAGTTTTCGTGTGTACGCTATAGTCTCTTTGGTGGTCGGTAATGCCAGGGGGTCGTCGTGCCGTCCCCTTCCCCTCTCCCAACGCGTTTGTGTTTTTGGGGAAAAGGGAGAGCGAGTGCGGTTCGTTATCGGCGAGTTGTCATCTCTGGCGCGCTCCGTACATACAGGTTTGAGGTAAAAGGTTGAGAAAGGTTTTGGACGATGAGCTAATGGGTGTCGGTAAGTCTATATACGAATTTTCTGTTACTGCAGGTTTTGCAAATGCGATTGTGATATTCGGTTTAAGAAATACGAAAGATGGATTTGTAATATAGAAAAGTGAAAATTTAGGTAATAATTTCGTCGTTAATCAGAAAAAAAGGCTAATAACAAGGATTAGATTTTGCATGGAATTTATAAATAATTTATCAAAATAAATATGCATAATGAAACTTTATTGATATTAAATTTAATAAATTACAAACATCAAACTTTAATTATCCTTTATTTTAGATTACGATTATCGTAAGAATTTTCATTTTCGCTTTAAAATCGATTTGGATTTCATACGAAATATTTTTTTATGATTTATTTCGACTATTATTCATCACATATGATTAAAATAATTTTGTTATTTCATTTCAAGGAGAAATCCAATCTTTTTAATTACATCATCCAATCAATTATTTCATAAAAATAAATCTCTGATAATAGCATAAAATATTTCTTATCTTTAATTTCCCCCAAAAACATTCTTCGCTGATTTGACATTAACTTTCCTCATCTACAATTTCACAAACTATCTACGCAAACATTTATCATACATCTGTGTGAAGTAAATAAAAAAAAAAAAAAAAAAAAAAACACATTACAGAACAATGATTACGCGTAAATATTTCCCGCCGCAATAAGTACACGCATTCCAAGCGCGAGTTTCCGCCGCGTGATGACACAAGCACGAGACGTTTTTGCCTTTACGTCCAGTCCACTTTTGCCTACGAGGATAAATTTTCGCGTGTTTTTATATCAGCGTACCCGGTAATTGACGAAAAGTCAAGATGCATCCGAGAACAACTATGTAAAAATAAATACAAACATTATTATGTAGTTTTTCCGACGAAAAATCGCGACAACCAAAATATTTACCGCATTTATGCAACTTCTCTATTTTACACCTTATTTACATACATCATATACCAGAGAATTTCATCTTAGCTAAAAGAAATGTTTTTAGAAAAGAAAAAAACCGTTCACTTTTCAAGCTCTTCCATTATCCACCATTCTCAAATGTCTCTTTGAACTCCCTCTCTTCATCCCCCATTCGTACCCCATTCTCTCATATTCTCACATGCGTTAACTTTCCTTCTTTCTCTCTTCGTCACGTTGGACACGATAGTACAATACCAACTCTTTTTCCGGCCTCTCTCATCGTTCGTTGCATTTTTTTTTCACCGCGTCCGCGTCGACGTCGTATGCATGCGCGAGTGCGTGCGTTATGTACATTAGCGCTCACGCACGCACGCGGCATAAATTCACAGCGGGAGAGATATGTAGAGAGAGAGAAAGAGAGAGAGAGAGAGAGATAAGCGCGCGCATTGTGGAGCATTCGTAGCGAATTGAAATGGAAAGATGAAAGAGAGGTATAGAGGGGAGCGGGGAGCGGAAAGCAAGGAGGGGGGGGGGGGAGGGGTAATCCATTTCGATCGAATATCGTCGTCTAAAAATGTTAAGAAATTTTTTTTGTTAAGGAAATCGTCGAGTTTTGATCGCTGATCAAGGAAAAAGAAAAAGAAAAATTTTAAAACGCGATTAACGAATATCAAAAATTTATATTCAACCATTCCAAAATGTCAAATATTAAAATTTGGCTGAATATTTATGTCCATCAAGTTAGCCCCGCCATTTTGTCTTTAAAAAAAAAGTTGTGCTAAATTGTGCTCAACTTGTGCCATAGTGTGTTAAATAAAAATTAATAATTTTTTTTTACGACACACTATAGCACAAGTTGAGCACAATTCAGCACTTTTTTTTTTTTTTTTTTTTAACACAAAATGGCGGAGCTAACTTGATAGACATGAATATTTACGATACTCGTGTCACATACCCTTTCACATTGAGATCGAATACCGCATGTATAATATTGCATAAGCCGGTATAGAGAAATGAAAAATAAAAAAAATAAAAAAAAAAAAAAAAAAAATACGGAAACGAGATGCAAAGAGATATATATTGGCTTACTCGCGCGCTCGCAAATAGGAAGAAAGGAACAGAGAGAAAGAGAGATTAGTTTCATCAAGCGCCATTGTGCGAAGCGCGTCGCATTTCCTCGCTCACGCACTCGCTAAGAGACAGAGAGATAGGATAAAAAGTAATACGGAGACCGATAGAATCTAAAGAGAGAAAGAAAATGGGAGAGGAGAGGGAGGATTGTTTATTCGCATGCGAATTCTCTCTCTCTCTCTCTCTCTCTCTCTCCCTCTCCCTCTCCCTCTCTCCCTCTCCCTCTCTGTTCTCCACTTGTCAGAGGAGAGGCAATTTTTGTATTAGCTTAATGCGCGCGCACGGAGAAAGCAAGAGAGGCACACACACGCACGCACACGCTCACACACACATACACACACAAGAGGGTTAAAAGTGCGTCTGAATGGGGGCGGAAAGGGAAGGAAATATTCTTTTAAGAATTGAAATGCTAAGTACTCCGGCGTACTGTATAAGTACGCGCGATGGAAAAAAAAAAGAAACGATGGGATGGGGGGACTGCTGCTCGCTGTACTTTCGAATGCCGCACGCGTGTATACAGGTATGCATGTATGAAACGGTATTGTACACCGATTATTATTATTATTGTTATTATGTTATGCGAGCGAAGCTTTTCTTTTGTAAGACACGTCTCGCGGGAAAATTGGATATAGCGAAGTACGTTTTTTTTTCTTCCGTTTATAATGGTTTTAAATTCTTATATCGTTCGTTAGGGTGATTAATTTTTTTAAATTGAAACGTGAGATATTTTTGATTGTTACACTAGAAATAAACTATTAATGAATGAAGTATAAGGCGAACGGAACGTTGAATGCCGGTCCTCATAATGTGTTAAGTCTACATCGATCTAATCTTATTATGAACGTCATTTTTAAGCCGATAATCAGATTATATACTTTTATTTCACGATCATCTTGATAAAATTTCCGTTTCAATACCAAAACGTATGTTTAACAAATAGATCCATATTCTCGTAATTTAGCCACTGCACAACATCACCGCACCGATTTTAATTTTCTTGCTTGCATTCGATTTCTCGCTGATCGAGTACAATGGTGTGTTACTTTGTGTACTTTGGTATCTAGTGCACACGTGTACACACATACGTACACAGGTCTAACAACGCAAATCAAAAATAAAGAATAAGAAAGAGAAAGGAAGAGAAAGAGAGAGAGAGAGAGAGAGAGAGAGAGAGAGAGAGAGAGAGAGAGAGAAAGCAAGATATATGGAACGCGGGCTTGCGCGACTTCGTTCGGAGCGGCTGAAAACCTGTTCGCACACTCGCTTAAAACGCGTTTATACAAAACTCTTCGCGCGTATACGAGACGCATCGAAAAATTTAGCCCTTACGAATAGACTCGCGTGAATTTCCATCTCCTTATTTTTTTTTGCTCTCCAACGTTTTTTTCTTTTTTTTTTTAGTCTCTATTTTTGTATGCGTGGAGTACGCGGAGAGAAAAATCGCCTACGAGATATCGTTCGAAACGAGTAATAAGTGGGGAAATTTGAAGGTTCGCAGTTGAATGCCGGCAATGGGGCAAGAGTATAATTTATAATTGCACAAAAAGTTTGATTTCAGATAAGGGGATATTTATATCGCTGCGCAATGCCTCAATTTAATACGCGGCGACGCGACAGTTGCGAAACGGTTATACCGGTACGCGTTTATAAAAAAAATGGTAATCGTTTTTTCTTCTTTTTTTAAATACAAAAAAAAAAAAAAAGCACAACTCGAAGTATTTTCAAGAGATAAAAATGAAGAGGAGAGAGATTTTTGCAATAAATTTTTCTCTTCGATAATAATTAACGTTTAAAAACTGAAAATCGAGTTAATAAATACGTATGTGTACAATTTACAACTTCTTTTCGAGCAAAATACGCGACGTGTACATTTTTTCTCTTTTTTATTTTTGTAATAATCTTTTTCAATGTATATTGAAGTCGTTATTGCTTAATCGGCAATGTAGCCAACAAGAAGAGAGTTCTTTAATTAGAATTCGGTGACAAAAATTATCATTTTTATCAATGGAGATTAGAAAAAGAAGTTTGCCGTTCGCGCTTACACAATACGCGTACGTATATGCGTGTGTTATCGAATTCTTTAAGAAATCGTTGAAACTCGCATATGTCATTGCATATTTATGAGAATTACGTGACGGTATAACCAAACGTATCGATTTATTTTAAGAAATGCAACCGAACATTTTTATAGATGCTTCGCGCACTTTATGTGCTCAGTAATTTACCGATATGGTAATGTGAATTTAATAAATTTTAACGATTTGGTACATTTTTTTTATTATTCTTTTTCTCCGTTGTCAAGAAAGTAATAAATATTATAAATGTGTTTTAATAAAAAGTTTAATCAACGAACGGCGAATTAATTACAACATAGAATATATTCAACAAATAACAAATATTTTTGGCCAACACAAAATAGTAGTCCGATAATCTATGTCCATCAAGTTAGCCCCGCTATTTTGTTTAAAAAAAAAAAAAAAAAAGTTGTGCTGAATTGTGCTCAACTTGTACTATAGTGTGCCGTAAATAAAAAAAATTAATTTATAAATTTCGATTTTTATAGCCAAAATTAGATTTCCGAAAATAGTTAGCTCCGCCATTTTGTTGTTCACGGAATAAAAGAGTTGTGCTGCATTGCGCTCAACTTGTGCCATTATGTACCGTTAATAAAAATTATTAATTTTCATTTTTATAATTTTTATGATCGGAGTTAACTTTTCTTTTGAAAACGATGAGATTTTTTGCCTTTAAAAATGATAATTAATAAATTCTTTTTACAGCACATTATGACATAAGTTGAGCACAATGTAGCACAACTCTTTTATTCCGTGAAAAACAAAATGGCGGGGCTAACTATTTTCGAAAAATTAATTTTGGCTATAAAAATCGGAATTTTTGAAATTAATTTTTTTTATTTATGGTACATTGTAGCACAAGTTGAGCACAATGCAGCACAAATTTTTTTTTTTTTTAAAGACAAAATGGCGGGGCTAACTTGATGGACATGATAATCTATCTTCGTAGTTGAAAACATTTGTGTGCATACACACACACGCGCGCAAGTATGCGTTGCATTTTAAAAAGCTCAAATTTCTTGGAATTGCGTCAAAACACAGAGAGCTTTTAACGTACGGGTATATAGAATCACCCGATGTATCATCAACATAACGCAAATATATGTATGTAGATATGATAAATCTATTCTACACGTGATTAATACACATAGCATCTGCCTATCCTAGCCACTTTATTTTTATAAATACATTGTTTTTTTTTTTTTTTTTTTTTTTCGTAAACACCAAGGCCTTAAATAGATTAATATTTTTGCACTAGGTAGCTAGAGGAAGTCATCAAGCTCGTGATATAATCGAGACGATAAGGAATCGTTACACGCTGCATTCACAATTCACGGCATCGGTTTAAGTTTCGCGCTCTACACGGACGCGGGCGCTGCCGAGACAAGATCGACTAACTGTAGTATATATGTGTACTGTCTCTCTCTATCTCTCTCTCTCTCTCTCTCTCTCTCTCTCTCTCTCTCTCTCTCTCTCTCTTTCGTTTTCTCTCCTACAACAACGCCGCACTAGCGTACACTTCCACGGCTCGATGTGTGTGCGCTCCGGAAGCACGTGACGCGCGCGCGTGCCACGTAAATTCACGAAGGAGGAGTTTCTCTCGTGCGTGAGAGCTTTGACGGAGTCAAGAGGAAAGACGGAGGGTACGGGTCAGGTAATGCGTTCATGGAGAGAGATGTTTTTGAGATATTTAAAGTTTTCGATAAAAGGCAATTTTGGTTATATAGTTGCGAGTAAATTTGAGTTTGGTAAGTGTTTTTGAGCTTACAGGATCGATTCGAGATTAATGGTAGGATGCATTAACGATAATGTTAAAAAAATTGGGGTTTGAAGAAATAATTACACTGAGAAAAAAGTCCACAGTAAAAATAACTCATCTAACATCAAACTATGAGTGAACAACTATCATATTTTGGAATTTATGACCATAATTATTAGTAAAATTGACTATATTTAATTATATCAACTCATATTATATAGTCATAGTTACTATATTGAATTAGTTAAAAATTTAAGTAAAATCTACTACTTTAGAATAGTAAACTTGACTATCTTTCTTGTTTATGAAAACTAATATTTTAAATACTCAGAACTATTTTCGATTGTTATCTTGACTATATTTTAGGTATATCAACCTACAGAATATAGTCATTTTTATTATGTTTTAGCGATTGCGTATGTAAATTAAATCGATCACTTTATAGTAGTAAACTTAACTATCACTTTATGTGTCTGATAACTATAATTTTTAATGCTCTAAGCTATTTACAATTGTTATGTTGATTACATTTAAGGTATATTAACAACAAAATATAGTCTCTTTTACTGTGTTTTGTTTTAATAGTTGCATTTTATTTAATATATATAAACTTTGTAAGCATTTAATTGAATCAACTAAAATTTTGATTGCTCTTATACATCCGCGCATACAATAAACTTTTTATGAATTTCATATTAATATTATTGACGATAATTTATTGCATAATTGATGAAATTGAAATTTATTTAAATAACTGATTCTTATCAATTATACTATGAATTACGAGAAAAATATATTTATAAAAATTAAGATATTTTCAATGAAACATTCAATTCCAATGGAAACAACGAAAACGATGATTTTTCGCCTTCAAAAATGAAAATTAATAATTTTTTTCAGCAAAAATATTAATTTTCGCTGTAAAAATCAAAATTTTTAACCCTAATCCCTTGAACATGGGTCGTTTGTGTCAACAGTCGATTGTGTAAATAGTCTACATGCCTCCGAATTTTGATGAAAATGTTTATTGAAAAAGGGACTTTCGGGACTGACAACAATTCTATCGCATAGTTAGGAGTCCAAAGAACACTTACGAATTTTTTCAGATTTTTCCTTACGGAATAAAATAGTTAAATGAGCGGAAAACGCGAATGATACATGTTCAAGGTTTATGTGTGCTGAAAACAGTGACACGGGATTAGGGTTGAAAATCAATTTTTCTTATTTACGGCGCGTTATAACACATGTATAGCATGCCAGAACGCAACCTTTTTATTTTACAAAAAAAAGGCGAGGCTAACTTTTCGAAAAATTAGTTTCGGCCGTAAGTGAAAATTTTTAAAATTCATTTTTTTATTAACGGCACATTATGGCACAAGTTAAGCACAATGCAGCACAAATTTTTTTTTTAAACTAATTGGTGGGGCTAACTTGATGGACATACTTGAGAAAAACATAACTCTCCTATTGGCGTACTCAAATAAATGCATCAAAATTCGTCTGGTTGTTCTAAATAGTGTTTGAAGATTCAGATTTTTTAAATTTATTTTTACTTTATAATACTATTGTATTCATTTTTACTTAATAATCATAGTTTCTATCAAAATAAGTACCGAAATCCTATAACTCTTAATTATTAATTTAAATTAATACAAAAGTATATTAATTTTTCAATTATTTCTTAATTTTAAAAAATACTTTACACTATAAAAAAAATTTTAAACGTATAATTAATACAAGTGTGTATAGATCGCCATACAACTGATAGGACCCAAATGTAAATCTTAGTTTGACAAGCGTTGCGTAACATTATGATTAGGGAGTCTGCTTCATAATGCGAAGGAACCGGGATCGTTCTCGACGTAAGTCAAAAATTTTTCTGCATATTTTTCCGTAAAATAATGTTGTGTAAAATAACATTTGCGACAATGCAAATAAATGATTAAGCGTAAGGCGAATGTTTACAATGTATTAAAATCAAAATGAATAATGAAATTCCATATGAAACATCCTATATAGGGATAATCTGTGTAAGCAAAAATAATATATTCTATTTTCTAAAATATTTTACTAACTGAAATGATTTTACTTTTTATTTTGAAAAAATATTACTTTTATTCAATATTTTAAATGATTCTATTCTTTAATTGGTTCTAGTAATTTTTTCTCTCAGTGTACGTTGTTAATTAGTTACTTTTACTATTTATAATAGTCTCTGTAATTGTGATAATTGTTACTTATAACTACTGCACAATAGCTGAGGTATTTTTTTAACTATTTTTTTGAGTTAGAGTAAGTAGTCTTTTCTTGTAAATTAAACTTAACAAATTAAGATGAACTAACTACGCGTTTTTTTTTTTTTTTTTTTTTGCTATATGAGTGCAGTTGAAGTAACAAGAAACATTGGATTATCATTCTGTTATTCATTTGTTGATTTAACTTTTAAATAGTCAATTTTACTTTTTTTAGTAGTCAATGTAACTAAAATAATTTATATTTTGTAACTACTAAATAATTGCTGAGGTGCTTTTTAACTATTTTTTTAGGTTTAAACTGCCAGTTCTTATCTCAGTGTCAGAAAATGTATTGACAATTTTTTATTTTTAAAAAATCATGGTGTTATAAAGGATAGATAAAACGGAGATTTTTTCTCAAATTAATTTAGGTAAGCATTTTGTCATTTAAAAATAAACTTTTGCATTAAAAATAATTGCATTGATCAAATCTGTACGGTCAAAATTTGCTTCAATATGGAGAAAACCTCGTGGTTTATTTAAGTAGAATAAAAATAAATACACAGTATTTTATTCTTGAAAAAAAGAATTTAAATTTATTAATTTTCTCATAAAAAGTAAGAAAAAAAGCTCTTTGAATTTATATTATTATAAATTTACAAAAATCGTGTGATCGTATTAAAGGAGTGACCGAGTTTATGTGTTGTGTAATTGAATTTAGAAAGAATCTAAAGTCGCGTAAACGCGATTGATTTTAGTACTTTCCCGAATATTAGGAAATGCAAAGTACTGCAAGAAACGAGTGACCGTGGTGGATAGACTCTACAATGCAGACTGATTTTTCATACATTTGTTGTCCGCCTCATTACCATGGAAAAAAAGTAATGGAAATAAAGAACGATGCTGCTTTATTTTAGCTAACGACATCGGCGTCTGCCTTGCATTTACTCGAAAATCAGAAAAGGTTAGCAGTGTCATAAACTGTTCGGACGCCCGTTAGCCTTTTTAACGTAATAAAATAATAATCTCGTTTAAAGAAAATTTCTTTGCGAGGAAAAAACCCAATAAAAAGAATATATTGTTTCGAGATAACAGTGGCGTTCAAGACAGAACGTGAAAAATGTTATATTACTGTTTAAGAAGTTTCGAGAAAATATTAAATCTCATGCCAGCGTTGTTAGTCCTTCGGAATGAATCTAAATATTCGAACGGTGTTGGTTTTACAAATAGCATTCCGCGTGATTGTATGTTTTTACGTATTCACAAAAAAGTTAATATTAATATACTTTCATAATTTATAGAATAAATAAATCTTACTACCGTACAAAATCTATAAATAACTACGGATAAAAGATTATTGTTTATTTTTATAAATTTATAAATTTAAAAATTAAATCAATTGTATTTAAAAATATTTAATTAAATCACAAATTAATTAATTTAATAAATCTTAGTCATATTAAATCGAATGACTCTACTGAATCCTTGTGTATAAAGCAACAAATAAGCTAAAACTGATAGTAAGATATAAAAGATTTCTCGTAACATTGCGCGTTGTCTATTTTAACAACCTTAAGGCATTGATTTGTACGATTCAAATATATAAAATTTTCATTTAAATTTTTAATGCGACGATATCAGATGTTATTTTAATTAAAGATATGATTCTCACAGGTGAATATAATTAATCTGAGTTCAATGAACTTCGTACAAAACTTTTAATCGACTTTCTTCGTGAAACATTATTTACTTAAGCTTATTGTAAATTTGCTTGATTTTATAATGCAATCATACGACTTTTTTCAGTAAATTTAATCTAAAATATTTTATTTTTTTGCGAATGCTCTTCACGGATAAAGTATAAATAAGCTATAATAAATTTAAAATAATATGTGAACGGACAAATAATTTCAAGATATTAATCTGCATTTCAACAAATTTAATATCCAAATATCTCATCGATTTTGACTTGAATTGTAAAAAAAAAAAAAAAAAAAAAAAAAAAAATTCCATAAGTTCAATAATTTCAAAAACGAATCATACAAATATCCGACTATACAAACAAAAATCCTCCTCAAAAATAAAAAATAAAAAGAAAGAGAACAAAATTTCGAGAAGAAGCTCTCGCAAGGCAATCTCTCTCTCTCTCTCTCTCTCACTCACTCTTTCTCCCTCTTCGAGCCTCCGAGGGCAAACAAGTCACGCCGCGATAAATTGAGCAACCGCATGAGGCTTTGCCGATAAGACAACTCGAACGGGCCTATCGTTATCTCTCGACGACGCGTTACATATATATGCACACACACACATATATATATATATATGTATAAGTATACATGTACGTAAACGAGCGCGCGCATCTTGGCGCCGATTTTCCGCGACCTCCTTCCCCCTCCCACTTCTTTTCGAATTGTACATCTCGCGAGCTAATGGCGTTCGCTTGTAGCTATACGTACATGTATATGCATGCAGCTACAAGACCGCGTGGTGCTGTTGCCGCTGCTTCTGCTTTCGTCTCATTTCGACCGATAAAGCTACTGGAAATATATATATATATATATATATATATATATATATATATATATATATATATATATATATATATATATATATATATATATATATATATATAATAATGCGTGGCGGTAGTGTTGTGTTGTTTAACCGTACATTATATGATGCGATTTTACTTTCGTCATTATACGCATTGAGATTTAACTTACGCTACGAGATTATCTTTTTTTGTATTTCAAAGGAAATCTATTTTATCGATCAAAATTTTTGTGGCCTAGATACGATAGAAGTTGTTATTGCGATAGGCATAATAGATTTGTTGCTTTTACTATTTTTAAATAATAATAATAATGATAAAAACTCAACAATTTTATTGTGTAATGTAAAAATTTGTGTGTGTGTTTGTACAATTGTAACGATAAGATGTAAAATAAAAATTGAAAAATAATTTATTTAATTGTTATAATAACTTATACATAAAAATATACCTGTATTTTATGATTGTATACAATAAGAACTATTTTATTCTCATTCAAATCCTAAAAATATGTTTTATATCGGTGAGGCGAAAAAAATAAAAGTAAATATAAATGCAGCTTGCAATAGCAATTGCAAAATCACACACAGCAGCATAAAAAACAAATGATAAAAGGAATCGTTAAGTATCCAAGGCTTCTCTCATCTTAAACGAGAAAGAGAGAGAGAGAGAGAGAGAGAGAGAGAGAGAGAAACTAGCGTGAGTGTAGCTCGGTTTGCATATACACGCGTTCGCAGAGCTCCACGAGAAAGTGCAGCGAAGGTTACGGCGCTCGGTCAAGGAAAAATCGCGAGCAAACAAGCCGTAAATAGAATAAAACGCATGCGTTTGCTTGGCTCGAGATATAGAAAATCCGCGAGCGACTGCGAGAGAGAGAGAGAGAGAGAACGCGCGCAAAATGTGTTAAGGTATATTTAAGCGATAATGTAAAGAACGGTAAAGAAATAGAGAAATTTCAAGCAATAAGGAGCGAGAGCGCCTGAGCGAAAAATGTTTTTCTGTTCTTTATGATGTGATTTATTTTCAAATCTATTATATTATGTTTGACTTTTCTTCAAAGTTACGTTTCTTATTATGGATACAAACTTGATGCGATGTGTATGTTGTGTATTTATACAACATAATGAATATTTTAATAATTAACGATACTTTAAATGAGAATTTTATTTGTATACTCAACAATGACTAATACCTATTCAAATATTGACCTTGGTATAAAGATTTTAGATAAAATATATATGTAACAGAGAATATTTATTTGTACATTTATTAGAAAGTTTCTAAATAGTATTTCCATTCACATTTCCTTCCTTTTTTATTATATATTAATAAAATCCAATGTTTATTTTTATAAAATAATATTTTTATATAATATCCATTAAAAAGATATATTATTTTTTATATATATGAATGTTTAAACATTTTCAAACAAGATTTTTAATAAAATCGAATGAATCTTTTAAACACTTTCTATTATTTCTATTACTATTCTCTTCGAAAAAGTTAAAAAGATCTTAAAATTTGTTGAAATCATCACCGATGAATGAGAACTTTTTATAAATTTTATAAAAGATAGTGTCATTTATATTTTGAGTAGCAAAAAATATTCTTCAATGTGACGTTTAAAATCTTAAAAATTATTTATAAGAAACTGAAAAATTTTTTAAAACGGTTATAAAGGATTTCTTTAATATTCGAATTCTTTAAAAATGAATACACAGCGAAAATAAAAAAAAAAAAAAATACGTGACTACCACACTACCACTCGAAATAAAAGATTCTCTTTAATGTGTATAGAAGGACTTCACTAGCACGAAGATAAGACCTTTTTATGTAACCGAAAAACATAGTAACGGGAAAATTAAAAAATTTTTCCACTTTTCTTTTATGTCTCTTGGTACGAAAAATCTTAAAAAGGCAAGCTGTCCTTACTCCCTCTCCGCAGGCTAAAAATAGATGCGTACGTATGCACTATACAGTCTAAACAACGAGCGCAGAGAAGAACTAAGGATACATAGATGCATTTTTCCTTTTTCTTTCTTTTAAAATTCAAATTTAAATAGCTAATGTATGATAATTATTGAACCTTATTTTAACAATTTAACGCCTTCCTAATATTTTACGTATTTTAATATAATAAGCCTTAATTAATTCTTTTTATAATAAATTTTAATTTTGCAAAAATATATTATATTTCGAAATATAAAATATATCAAAAATATAATTGAATAATAGTAGTTAAAATATAAGAAAATATTTTAAGCTTATGTTTTTTAATTATGAACAACTTATTGATAATATTAATACTAATTAAAATAGAAATTGCATCTATTATGTATATAATTTTATCATTTATCTAATTTAAGTTTATTTTTAATGGTGTTTAACATTATTTATTAATTTTTAATCATATCGATATTTTTATTCTTATTATTAATTTAGTATATATATTTAATTGTAAATATAATTTTAAGATTATTTCTCTTAGACTACAGCCCGCTCCCTGAGTAATTCGCACCTTCCCCAGGCTGAGGTACCCCCACTACTCGACTACGAGCTTCGACGGCGCGGGTTTGTTTTAATATATTTCGACAGTAGGAATTTCGTTTCGCGCTGAGTGATTCGCTCGCCTGCTTCTACTTTTAAACACATACGAAAGTATAATGATCGTGCAATGTGATATTTTTTAATAATGTTGATTATTAATATTAATTAATAATTAATATTATGATCTAATAAGATCAATTATTAATTTTATAATCTGTATTATATATGAATTTATGATAAATTATTATAATCTTTTTCATTTTTTTTATCCAAAAATTGCATTTTTAATATCATTTAAATGTACATACTACTGTGATCAACAAGTAAGGTGAGTTTGTTTATAAAATGTAAATTCTTTATTTATTCTTCCAAATCAATTTCATCCCCTTCAAAGTAATCCCCGTCCGATAAAACGCACTTTTGCCAACGCTTTTTCCAGTCTTCGAAACAGTCGGAATAGTCTTTTTCCGGTATAGCCTTCAAGACCTTCTTCGATTCGGTTTTTATCTCCTCAATCGTGTCAAAATGGCGTCCCCGCATTGGCCTTTTAAGTTTGCTGAATAGCCAGAAGTCGCACGGAGCCAAATCAGGCGAATACGGTGGTTGCGGAACGATATGAGTCGAGTTTTTGGCAAAAAAGTCGCGAAGAACCAATGCAGTATGACATGGTGCATTAACGTGATGAAGAAACCAAGAGTTGTTCGCCCATGATACCGGCCGTTTCAGACGAATAGCTTCACGCAAACGACGCATAACGCTCAAATAATATTTTTTGTCGATATTTTGGCCCGGTGGAAGGAATTCATAGTGCACCACACCACGATAATCAAAGAAAACTGTCAACATGACCTTGAATTTCGATCGACTTTGCCGTGGTCTTTTCGGTCTTGCTTCATCTTTTGCACGATAATCGCTGGATTGGTCGGTGGTTTCAGGGTCGTATGCGTAAATCCAAGTCTGGTCTCCAGTAATGATGCATTTCAAGTGGTTCTGATAGTCAGACAGCAAAGTTTCATACACATCAACGCAACGCTTTTTTTCCAAAAAATTGAGCGATTTTGGCACCAATCGAGACTTGACGCGTTTGAGACACAAAACATCCTTCAAAATGGTTTAGGCTGAGCCAAATGATATTTCAACACTATCAGAGAGGTCTCTAATTGTCAATCGACGATTTTCAAGCACCAAATCTTTGATTTTTTGGACGTGGCCCTCGTCGGTAGCCCTCGTTGATGGTCGTCCAGAGCGCGGTTCGTCTTTAACGCGTTCTCGGCCCGCTTTGAACTCGTACCACTTATAAACGTATTTTTGTGCCATAGTTTGATCACCAAAGGCCTTTCGCAACATTTTCAACGTGTCCGCATAAGAATATTCGTTCCGCAAACAAAATTTGATGCAAGTTCTTTGCTTAACAAAATCACCCATTGTAAAAATCGAAAAATTCACTTTTGGTTGTTTACAAAAACACGTGTAACTCGGAGTTAATTAAACCTTTTGACAAACAGACGCTTGGCAAATGTTATAGACAGTCCTACCAACCTAGGAAAAAAAATTTACCTGCCTTCCTAATGCCCGGGAGTTTCAAATGACAATTTCACCTTACTTCTTGATCACAGTAGTATATTTAATTTAACGTCCAGATCATAAGATTGTTGCGCGAATAATGAGTTAGATAATAAGTACATACTCATATAATATAGTTTATAAAATTAATAATTGATCTAATTAGATTATAGAATTAATATTAATAATCAACATTATTAAAAAATGTCACATTGCACGATCATTGTGCTTTCGTATATGTTTAAAAGCAGAAGTAGGCGGGCGAATTGCTCAAAGAACGCGAAACGAAATTCCTCCTGTCGTAACATATCAAAACAAACCCGCGCCGTCGAAGCTCGCAGTCGAGTAGTGGGGGTATCTCAGCCTGGGGAAGGTGCGAATTACTTAGGAAGCGGACTGTATTCTTTTTATAATTAATCATACGTATATAATATACTTCTTTTCGTAGCCTGCGTTACGCAATAGTTAAATTTTAAGTTAAGGATCCGAAGAAGGAAGGAAAATGCGTTTCCGTTCGTCGCCTTCTGACCCCTCTGCGTTCATATTTTTTATCTCCATCTTACTTGCAGGCCTTATGAGCCAACTTTTTGTATAAACAGAGTAAATTAACCTCAAACTTAAATTTTTAAATTTTTACTAAGTCTTAAATTCAAAATTTACCAAGTTCTATTTTCAAATTTTTTACTTAGTTCAATTTTTACAAATTTTTCATTTTCTTCAATTTTTAACAATTAATTTTTAATCTCCAACTTTAGTATCCTTAGTGTATACAAAATTTTCTAACCTTAAATAACATTTAGCTTTGTCCCTGCTAGTCTCTGACTAGTAGTTACGTTAAAGTGTCTGTTATCCTACCGTAGCATTCAGTTTTGTCTCTGCTAGCCTCGGCTAGTTACGTGTAAGCGTCTGTTATAACCTCGTTACCTTCCGTAACATTCAGTTTTGTCCCTGCTGGCTTCAACTGGTTGCATGTAAACGTTTGTTATATTCCGTTTTTCGTAGCACCCAGTTTTGTACCTGCTAGCCTCGGTTAGTTGCGTGTAATCGCTTGTTACGTTCCATCTTCCTTTTATACTAATATTTTTAATTATCTTCAAAATTCAACACTGATTAAGCGAAATAAGTAAAATAAGCCACGCCATGATAATTATGGTCAGTTTAAAACCTTTTTATATAATTTTTTCTAAATCTACACGGTTGCATTCATCAAGTAAATTGTAGTCATTGCCGACGACGTTGATCTTTCGATTTGCTAACCCAAACGATTGCGAGAAATCGTAGGTTCAAAATAGTGCCAAAACTACGCGTTTATTAGTTTAATTTATCGCGAAACGAGCATAATAACAAATTAAAATTGTGATGTAATAGTGCTCCATGTGTTATTCCGGAAGTCACAGAATCAATGTTTACAAAATGGAAATGTAGTAGAAAATATTTTTACTAAATTCCAATTTTTCGTATTACACGACGTGACTAAAATATCTTTACCGATATTTTATAAGACTTAAAAGAAATTACTATTGTCTTTAAACGATATAAAATAAATATTATTTATTAAAAATTGTATTAACTATTGATACATTTTTAAAGATTTTTATATCTCTACAAAAGTAAAAGCACGAAAATTCTCATCATAGTACACAAGAAATCATCGTCAGAGAAAATTCCACAACGATCGAGCTCGCATTCGAAATTTTCTCCAAAATCTTAGCATATAAGAACGAAAAAAGGAGAGAGAAAAAGAGAGAGAGAGAGAGAAAGAGAGAGAGAATGAAAATGAAAAGAGGATACGTAGCGTGTGCGTTGTGAGTGTGTGTGTGTGTTTGTATTTGGCTGTTTGTAGAATCTGGGTGAGTGACCTGGGACCCGACGATTGCCCGTTCTGCTCCTCCCTCTCTATCTTTCTCTCTCTCTCTCTCTCTTTCTTTCTCACTCGCACTCTCTTCTTTTTCCTCGGCCCCGAGGAACCTGTTCTGTCCTCCGCGGCGACGGCTGTACGAAGCGAACGAGCGAAGGAACGAACCAACGTCGCTTTGCTTACATTCTATCTTTATCTCGTGTGAGTGCGTGCACGCTCACGCGCGTTCTTTGCCCGTATTTGTTACTCTATCTCTCTTTCTTTCGTCTTCTCTACTGTTGGATTTTGATTTTCTTTATTATTTTTTTTTTTTCTTTAACTTTTGAAGGTGAGAGAGAGAGAGAGAGAATATGAGCTGCGTCTATGAGATATGAAAAACGAGAAAGCGAGGGTAGAGAGAGAAAGAGAGGGATTAGTCTTTTTTTTTGAAGAGCAAAAATAACGCGTTTTTCTTAAAAAGCGAGGTAGATTTTTTAAATTTACAGGTTCTCTTTCTTGAGGTTGAGTGTGAAGTTGACTTCTTTCGAAATCAAATGTTATTTCAAGTTATTTTTAACAAGTTTAAACGGTTAACAATTCTCAAGTCATTTTTAAAAGATTCGATAAATAGTTTTTGAGTAAGCATTACTTTTTAATTATTTAAATGTGTAGGTGAAATTAAAAATATCATCAATAGAAGCTTGATAACTCTTATAATAGAATTAAATTTTTGACTTTTAGAAGCACATATTGTTATAAAAAATGTTTATTTCCACAACTTTTAACATGTCGTTAAAATAAACCTTAATTCAACTAATTTGAAAAAACAGATCGCTTATACGATAAAGATACTCTAAAAAAATATCCAAATAAAGTTAAATGTCAAATAATTAATTATTGCATTACATTATCAAATTGTCGCTACAAAAATTCAAACACTTTTTTTTATCAAACCTAATTGCAACCTCGGACTTTCAACCGCACGTATCGAAAATTGAAATCAAATCGTTATTTAATTCAATGTCCTAATCAAGTCGCTCTCCAGTGACGTTCTAAAATTAACTCAACATTAAAAAAAAAAAAAAAAAAAAAAAATGTCGCGCGCAAATAGACGGACCTCGAACGAATGACTCAAAAAAGAGAGAAAAAAAGAAACATATATACACATGTATAAAATTGAAAGAGAAATATAAACAAAGAAAAGAAAAACAAGATACACCGAGAGAATAAGGAAACAGAAGACGAAATGTCAGTCGGATAATGAAAATCGGCCAATGCCAATAAATGAGGACGAGTACGAAATAGCCATAAAGCTTCGAAAAGGAAAATAGCCCCTCGTCGTATTAGGAATTTGATTAAACCCGGTGACTAGCGGTCGTCAGCGAACAATGCCTTGCTCTTACCGACCACATGGGAGTTACATCTTCTCTCTTACGCTCTCCGTCTTCCTCTCGATGTACTTGTCCCGAGTCGACGTCACTCGCCAACTAACCCATGTACTTGTATGAAACTTTGTGCAAATGGGAGGAAGAAAATAAGAGCAACTTTTTTTCTTTTTATTTCTTTAGCTTTTATTATCCTTGTTTTCTTTTTTTTAAGATTTGTCTTTAGTTTAGACTAACAAAAAGTACCTTGTAGCTTGTGTACGTGTTTGTGTATACTAGCGTACAGAAGAACGGAAAAGTTAAAACGAAAAACCTAGAAGAAAGGAAATAGATAAAAAATCCTAAGGGTTCGCGAGAAAGTTTCTAAAAATTTGAATGCTTTCGCGATTTAATAAATTAATGAACTTGATTAGACATTTGAAAAACGATATTTTATTGTAATGTATTGATAAACATTTCCAGTTTGAAAATATTTGTATAGAAATTAAGTACTATTATTTTAGTTTTGATCATAAAACTTATTAATTTTTTCATATAAAAACATAAAACATATTATAATTGTTTACATAATCAGAGAAACATGTGCATGTGTGTGTATAAGAAATAAAAATAATTTTATTTACGATAGAGTGAAAACGTTTCTTGTTCGCTGCCTCTCACTTCTTCTTTTTTAATTTCTCATTACGTTCCCAAACGAAACAATAAAAGTTATTACTCCCGTAGTCAATTATTAATTGTATACGCTGTGAATTATGGCTCGACAGCTACTGCATCATTAAAATAATAATAGTCATTCGGATAAATTGCAGCAATTGAATTTTTGATAAAAATATAGAACACTTGTGTCTGCTAAATAGAAAAATTTTTAACACATATACTATATATATATATACATATACTATATATATATATATATACATATACTATATATATATATATGACGTACACGTTGTGACGTGTTAACTACATAACGAATTATTTTTTTCATCAATTTCATAGATTTTACGTTATCTTATCGCAATACCGTTTATCGAAGGAAAACTATTTATTACTTTTACATTCTTTTTTGTTTTTATTAAAATATCAAATTTAATGTTTGATTCTTACATAACGTAATTGACAGTGCAAAAAAAATCTCAAGGCAATCATTTTTACCTTCTAGGTTGATTAAATTTTATTAAAAGAGAAAGGAAAAATTTTAAAGTCGAAAAATTTCTGTTAATGTTTTTGCGGGTAATAATTGTTATTGAAACAAAAAATAAAAAGTGGAGAGCAAATTTATCTTTAAATAAAATTATAAAAAATAAATTATAATTATACTTTCTAAATTTTAAAATCTAATATTTCACTCCCAAGAATAATCCAAACGTTTTTTATTTTTTTTTTCATTTCGCTTGTTTATAATGTTCAACAATTTTACAATTAATAAGTGCGAGTTTTTACCTTGATTCTATACGAGTGAAATTACATACTGATAATGACGATTTATTAATGTAATTTTCTAGCGTGTTTTACTTTCACTATTCGTCAAGCGTTTTAAAAATAAAAGACTTCTTATGAGCTAAATAAAATAAAAAAACATATAAAATTACGATAAAATTAAGTTTTATCAAGAAATAGAACACCGGCGATTATATTTTTAATAAAAATTTGATTTAAGAAAGCATCATTTTTATAAAATTATGAATGTTTGTGATATCTCTTAATATCTAAATGATTAATTTGCTATTTTTTAATTCTTAATTTTGATAAACAAGAATTAGCTTACTTATTTTTACAACTATTTTATAAGATAAGTTAGCTTTATAAAAACAGATAAAACTAGATTAAAATCTTAAAAACATGTACAATCGTCGTAATATTCAAAATACAATTTCTTATAAATTAATGTTAAAAACCAAATTTAAGTATCAAAACTCGGTCTTACTTCTTACAATCACACAATTCGAAGAGCACATATCAAAGCCAGTTTAAACGCTCGCGTGGTAACTCATCCCTCCCACGAAGTATCCGCAAGACTCGAAGAAAAAAGCAGTAAAAAAAAAAAGAAAAAAAGAAAATATACCAACGGAAAGAAAATGACTCGACGCATACGCAGGGAGGGGATGGAGTTGGCGCACGGGAACAGCGACACATCGATTGTGTGAGAGAATCGAAACGAAAGAAAAAGTGGCAAAGAAATAGACGCGTAAGGAACGAAAACGGATAGATGAAGATACGTAGGCGGTGTAAAGGCCGACAGACTGTTGTTGCGCTATACGCGACGATAAAACGAGAAAGAGAGAGAGAGAGAGAGAGAGAGAGAGAGAGAGAGAGAGAGAGAGAGAGCGAGAGAGAGAGAGAGAGAGAGAGAGAGAGCGAGAGAGAGAGAGAGAGAGAGAGAGAGAGGAAGAGAGAAAGAGGGTGAGAGAAAGATAGATAGATCGAGAGAAGCAAAGTGAAACTCGAGAGAGGGAGACGGAGCTCGCTCTCTCTCTCTCTCTCTCTCTCTCTTTCTTTTGCACATATGTATATGTGTGTGTATTATGCAAGCTCCATTCCGCTTTCTACGTGGGCTTAGAATCTGGGTCGGGCCCCGAGTCATTGTTTACTACAGTCTCTTTCTCTCTGTCTCTCTGTTTCTGTGCTTGGGCAGCTTACGTGTCTTGTAAGTACACATATGTGTATGAGCGAACCTTCTGTACTGTATACCTCTCTCTCTATTTTTTCTTCTCTCTTTTTCTTTGGCTTTCCTCTTCCTACTTTTGAAGCGTACGAATTACGGATTGAATTTTTTTCATTCAAATTAAGAATAAAAATAATATTTTCTTTTTTTTTTTTAATTTGAATTGCGGTGCGATACTTATTTGTGCGGTCAAAAGAATTTTTTCAATTTTTTTTTTAATTTTCCGATTTGTTTCATCCTATATATCTGCGATATACATTTACAAAAGTATACAAACCAAAGTAGAAAATGTTTTACGATCTTAATAATAATAATCGTTTAAATGCTAGATAATAATCTACAATTAACCGAAAGCTGTATAAGCATTTTCATTTATCTTTATGAGATTGTTTTATGATTTTTAGACGTCTTTTAATGCCAGCTGCTTTACAATTTACTCTTTTTATTGTATATATGTTTATTCTGTTGTGACGAAATTTTATAATTTGCTTAACTTAACGTAAGCTACATTTGTAATATATTACGTATTACTTTTGTGCAAGGAAAAAAAATCTTAAAATAAAAAATATATCATACTTAAAAGCACTTTTCCTAACCTAACACATCGTTCAATAAGTCCCGAGACTAACCCAGAGATGGTGCTAGTAGTACCAAACTGGCCACGTTTCCATAGAGAGCGAACCTTTACATGAAACGTGTAAAAATTTCACGTCGATCGGATCACAGACAGCAGAGTTATCGAGGTTAGAGTAAAGTCACTTTGTAATTTGTTTGAAAAATGGAAAAAAGCGAGTTTCGCGTGTTGATAAAACATTGTTTTTTAATGGGTAAAAACACCGTAGAAGCCCAGCTATGACTTGAAAAACATTACCCGGACTCCTCTCCATCCAAACCAACGATTTGTCGTTGGTATGCTGAGTTTAAACGTGGTCGTCGTACGGACAAAAACGATGCGGAACGTTCGGGTAGGCCATTGGAAGCCGTTACACAGGAAAATGTGAGTGAAGTGTTAAAAATTTTAATGAAAAATCGCAAAGTGAAGGTCCGTGAGATTGCAGAAATGACACACAGATATCATCTGGAAGCGTATTTACAATCCTTCATGAAAAATTGAGCATGAAAAAGGTTTTTTCCAAGTGGGTGCCGCGATTGCTTTCAGTGGAACAAAAACAGCAACGAGTCGACGATTCAGAGAGCTGTTTATCGCTATTTACTCGCAATAAAAAAGATTTCCTGCGTCGATACGTGACCATGGATGAAACATGGATACATCATTTCACTCCGGAGTCGAATCGGCAATCATCTGAGTGGCGCATGGCTGGCGAAAGCCGCCCAAAGCGTCCAAAAACGCAGCAGTCTGCTGGCAAAGTCATGGCGTCTGTTTTTTGGGATACACATGGCGTGATTTTCATTGACTACCTGGAAAAAGGTAAATCGATCACCAGTGATTATTATATTGACTTGTTGGTACGTTTGAAGCAGGAGATCGCAGCAAAACGACCGCACATGAAGAAGAAAAAAATCCTTTTTCACCAAGATAATGTACCATGCCACAAGTCCATGAAAACAATGGCAAAATTGAACGAATTTTGCTTTGATTTACTTCCCCACCCCCCGTATTCGCCAGATTTAGCCCCCATCGACTACTGGCTCTTTGCTGATCTCAAAAAAATGCTCCAGGGAAAAAAATTTGGCTCAAATGAGGAGGTCATTGCCGAAACTGAAGCCTATTTTGAAGCAAAGGATAAATCCTTTTATAAACATGGTATAGAAATGTTGGAAAGGCGTTGGAAAGATTGTATCACACCAAAAGGGGATTATATTGATGAATAAAAATGATTTTTGAAAAAAAATGTTGTTTTCGTTGTTAGTCTCGGGACTTATTGAACGATGTGTTATAATCACATGAACAATACTGTAAGTTAAACAAATTATTTATATTAGAAAGCAGCAAATCAAACCAGTTACACATTCACGGTGGAATCGCTCGCGCGACTTATAATAATTCTCTCTCGTTCGTTTGCGATTTTGTAAGGCCGCGTGTGTCCGTCGTCAAGTATACACTTTCAGATCGAGAGATGTATGTGTGTGACTATACACCGCGAATGATATACACATACAAATGTGCACTTTCGCAAGCTCAATTATTTTAGCGCGCGGAATAATTTAGCATTTCGCAGAAAATGTTTCTCTTCTTTTTTTATCTATTTAATTTTTTTTGTTTCGTTAAAAGAAAGGGGAAAGAAGAGAAATGATCGATCGTAATTGATAAGTTTGTACGTGTGTTTAATTGGAACGATCGAAAGACAGTGACGAGCTTTGTGAAAGTTTTCATATAATGACATCATCTTTTGAGGGCGAGATTTTTTTTTGTATTCGGGTTTTCACTTTGAAATAAATTTTTAATAATTATTTTCTTCACGCCAAGGTTGCGTAAAATATTGACAGAGACCGCATTAAAGGATAAAGTTGCGATTTATACGTGAAATATTAAAATTTTTGAACGAATATGTATATGTGTATATGGACAGCGATTCACAACATATTGCAATAAAATTATTTAACAAATTTATCTGTGCGATTGCTTGAAAATTTGGAAAATAACGCGAAATTTTTAAATAAAATTTCGGTTACGCATACTGAATTTTTAATATGTGTGATATTAGAGAAAAATGGTATCGGATAAGCTTTTTAAGTCAAATAAATGCCAAATTTTTTAAATGAAACATTATTTTTTTTTGTTTTAATAATCATAATTTTATAAAGTAAAAAAAAAAAAAAAAAAAAACATTTTATATTCCATAAAGAATTCAATTGCTTTACATTCGTTTGAACAAAAGTTTCGAAAGAATAATTTTAATTTTTAAACTATAAAATGATAATATTAACAATGATGATATTAACGAATTCGTTTTAAAATGTAATTGCATAATAATTATATCGTATCGAGTGATTTTATCGTATCTCTATTGTAAAATTTGATTGAAATGTATTCGAGCCTAATTTTATCTGGTTGTGGCAACAGAGAATGATAAAAGCCTCTGCATGTGAAAGGGAAAATAATATTAGATTCCCATGTGATTGAATTTTAATACGATCCTAACAATTTCTTATCTTTCGGCGTTGTGTGAGAAAAATTTTCGTAACCAATGTGCCAAAAAAAAATTAAATGAAGAATATAAATACTTATCGATTGCTTGTGACTCCGATATTTTGAATAATAATAATGTTTTTTAATTAAATTTAATAGTGATAACAAAAAAAAGTTAAAATACAAATAGCAAGTGAAATAATTATTTAAATTAATAAAGTAGAACAAAAATATATTGGTTAATAATTGTTTTTTAAAACTATTACTATTATATTTAATGAATATATAATTTCATTTAGTATAAAAAAAAAATCGTAATCTATTCTTATCATAAAAAAAATACAATATAAACCAGCAAAATTCTTTAATTTACGTTCTCATTGGAAAGCATTGCGACAACACAATCCACGCGATTGGACAGCGTAAAGTTTCGCGTTCGTACGTATACGTACTCTTTAAAAACGAATAGGAAAAAAAACAGAGAATGCAAAACAGAGAGGGCGAGAGAGATAGAGAGAGAGAGAGAGAGAGATAAAATACAAAAAAAACGAAAAGGACATATACGCGATCGTTCGACATAAACGGCGAACAAGCGACGCATGTCACGTTTTTTTTATACGACCCCGCGGAATTCGCTGCGACCGAAGTCGCGTCAATGTACTCACCCGCATATGCGAGTTCACGTACGCGCGTATTAGGCGCGCGCATACTTATGTTTCCGCAAAAATTTTACGAAAATTAAATTATTCCTTCCTCCCCCTTCCTCCCTCCTTTTATCTACGCTCTTTTTTCAAAGTTTTTATTTTTTAATTGAAAGATCTTAGATCTTCTTTGTATTACTGCAGCATCTTTCTTCATAGTGAAATTATTTTTTGTATTTTTTGCACGTTTTAATAGTAACTAATATTAAACGCCGCATTTATAAATTATTTTTACACGTATATTCGGCGCGCATACTACTATATGCTAGCCTAATCTATTCAAGGCTGATAAACAATTTGTTGCTTAGGTTAACTTTACATTGAATTTGTATACTAATCGAAATGAAAATTGGTTACTTGCGACTTTTGTTTCAGTCGCATTCGCTGTCTACATAATCAAACAGTACTAATCCTACATGAATAATGGTTAAATGCAAATTAGCTATTTGATAAGCGCTTTAATAATACCGATAATAATAAGGATATAAATAAGAAGCAATTTTTAATTAGAAAATCAAATTAAATTTCTTTATTTAACAATTTTTAGATCCATATTAAAATCCATTTGATTGCTTGTTTAAAACAACTGCGCGTATGCGCACAGAAGTCGCAATAATACAGATATACTCGTATGAAATTTTTACTATACTGCCTAGCAAGTGTTTTGTAGATTATTTTGTAAATCATATAATAGTATGTTGCAAACATTTATAAAGATAATTTTTACTATAGTTATAGTAATTTATTTAAAAGTAAATTGGAAAATTTATTTACTGTTTGGGATTATTTCCTGCAAATCTAAGAAAAAGCTTAAAAATGTCGAGTCTGTCTCTCCATTTCAGTACAGTATAGTAATTTTTTCGAAAAAATTTTTTTCAGCTGCAGCAGCAGCAGCAGTAGTAGTAGTAGTAGTAGTAGTAGTAGTAGTAGTAGTAACAGTAGTAACAGTAGTAGAAGAGAAGCGGCACTGAAGCGCGTCGACGATGACGACGACAACGCGGGTTTTACAACAATGCCCACGCATCGGCGGCCCCGATGAATCGGAACGAGCGTGCGAATGTGAACATCGCGTCCGCTTTTTAAAAGCGAAAGCTCTCGCTCTCGCTCTCTCTCTCTTTCTCTGTCTCTTTCTCTCTTTTCTCTCTTGTGAAAATAATGGAGAGTCGTTATATTGTAAACGCTATGTAAAACGAGAGGGAAAAGAGAGAGAATGAATTTTCGAGGTTTGCGGTAGGGACTAAAATTGTGGCGTCGAGGTTTAGAGGAATGTAATGATGTGCATCACGTATGTGTCTGAGTATATATATATATATATATAGGTGTCAGAAAAATGGTTAACGTTCGTAACTCGCTTTTAATCGCGTATGTGATGTAACGATGGTTAAAAATATGACGAAATACGTATTGATAAATTTAACTTTGTACGGTATATTATTTTTTGTATTAACCGAATTTGAAATAGAAATGAAATTTTACTGTTTTATGCCAATAATTTAATTAGCGAGAAACTAAATGTAATACATTGGAGTATAGGTTAAATAAGGTAATTATTTCTAATGATTTCTTTTTTATCGCGTTATTAATTTCGAAAGACGTACCTACAAATAAATAGCAATGTAACTTTAAATGTAATATTTATGCAAAAATTGAGTTGAGATTTCTTTATCAAAAAGAAAATTTTAAAATATATTACGTTTGTAAAAAATTCTAATTTGTAATTTCTATATTCACAGTACCGGTACAAATATAACGGTAACTTCAAAACAATTACACAGAAAATTTCTTATCCTTTGAAAAGCCAATCATCGCGCAACCTGATCTCATCCAAATAAGTTTCTCGAGTACAGCTGGAAAAGCCAATCGGCCATCGGTAAAGGAATCGAAAGAGAAAAAAAAAGAAAACTTGCACACGTACATAAACGCGTACAAGTATACATACGTAAGCAACAAAACACGTCTAAAGCTCGAGATCTCATTCATCACCGGCTGAAGGCAATTATGCAAATATGTCCAAGTCCGAGTAAGATTCAAGCGCCGAGTATGTACTTATATATATATATATATATATATATATATATATATATATATATATATATAAAAATTATTCTCTCGTGGGTAACGGTAAAAATGTTAAAATTTCGTTCGATGAAACTCGAATAAATATAAAGGAGAAAAAATTACCGTACGATGAATGTGCAGCACACGACAACCGTTGTTTAATCGAACGCGAAAGATGTCGGGGAACTAACTTAAAATCGGGCTCCCGCCCTCTACTGTATATTATGCATTGCAGTGAACGTGAGGATAAATGTAGAAAGATTTGATAACAGCTGATATAAAGTCACGCATAAATTTTCTCAGAATGTTACAACGATGTGTAAGATTCTTTGAAAACAATTTAAGGTTAAGTTTATTTTATTTATTATTGCATTGTCGCTTTTTCTCGGCCTTTAAATGTCTCGACTGATACGTTAAACATTTGGTTGACAAGTTTAAAAGAAATAACTAATGTCTTAATTGTCGATTATGAGAATAAGTTCATTTCTGTAAGAAATATAAATTTTATGATTTTTCTTATTTATCGTTCTAGTACTTTATTTAAATTAAGTTTCAAATGATATTTGATTGAATAATATATTACCATAAGTATTTCTTTGAAAAAAAAAAAAAAAAATTAAAAAAAATTTTTGGTTATGATTTACAATAATTGATATTTTTAGCAAAACAATAATAATTTGAAAATTATTTCAAATCAGTTTTTAAAACCTTTTTCAAAAAATATCAAAAAAAAAAAATACTTTTAAGACCAAGAATAAATAAATATACCAATACTTTAGTTATCATACGCAAGTATTACAAAGGTAAACTAATCGTTCAAGGAAACACCAGAGCTTTAAGAGAAAATAACGTTGTTTCATCGCTATCTCGCACACATAACGAGGCGATTTTAACGAGCCCGAAAATACGACATATTGGACGCAGTACTTAAAGGAGAAAAATAGAAAAAAATACAAGATCGTAATCAAACGACTAGGCACACATTAATAGACACAAGAGGGTTAAGGATCTAAAAGACAGAACCGCTACGGAGAAATTAGCACGCAGTTATACTTTCATTGATCGTTAAAGAAAATTCTAAAGCATTAGCAATTATAGTTTTAACGACACTTTAAAAGGAATGTTCATCAAGTTAGCCTCGCCATTTTGTTAAAAAAAAAAAAGTTGTACTAAATTGTGCTCAACTTGTGCTATAGTGTGCCGTAAATAAAAAAAATTAATTTCGAAAATTTCGATTTTTATAGCCAAAATTAATTTTTCGAAAATAGTTAGCCCTGCCATTTTGTTGTTCACGGAATAAAAGAGTTGTGCTGCATTGTGCTTAACTTGTGCCATAATGTGCCGTTAATAAAAATTATCTATTCTCATTTTTATAATTTTTATAATCGGAGTTAACTTTTCTTTCGAAAACGATGATTTTTGCCTTTAAAAATGATAATTAATAAATTCTTTTTACGGCACATTATGGCACAAGTTGAGCACAATATAGCACAACTCTTTTATTCCGTGAAAAACAAAATGATTTTTTGCATTTCAAAATAAAATCTATTAATATTGTTTTACGACACACTATGGCACAAGTTGAGCATAATGCAGCACAACTCTTTTATTCCGTGAAAAACAAAATGGCGGGGCTAACTATTTTCGAAAAATTAATTTTGTCTATAAAAATCGAAATTTTTGAAATTAATTTTTTTTATTTACGGCACGCTATAGCACTAGTTGAGCACAATTCAGCACAACTTTTTTTTTTTTCTAAAACAAAATGGAGGGGCTAACTTGATGGACATTAAAAGGACCGTAATCTGTTATTGTTCCTGCAATTAAATAACAACGATGCGAGGAAATCTTTTTTTTTTCGATATTGTTGAAAAACAAAATAAATTGAAACGTCGAATATTTTGTTTAAAAATTTGCTTTATAATTTTAATTATTTAATACTTATTCAAAAATTGTGAGAGGAAAAAAAGAGGCGAACAAACAAAACTTAAAACATAACAAAACGGTTTTATCGCACACAAATATATGCATTCACGCGATAA
The DNA here is from genome assembly GCA_949987625.1 of Chalcis sispes. Taxonomy (NCBI): domain Eukaryota; kingdom Metazoa; phylum Arthropoda; class Insecta; order Hymenoptera; family Chalcididae; genus Chalcis; species Chalcis sispes. Next base: position 14,816,023 of record OX465098.1, on the reverse strand, counting down.
TAACAAAGATAAAGATACTTTACAGATCGATGTTATCGACCTCAGGGTGAGCAGAAGTTTGGCTTTCTTTTTCCGCGGATTTTTCTGTTTTCGCGTATTATATTTGTGGAAATAATTTTATCAACGATGCGATATATATATATGTATACACATACACACACAAAAGTGTATACGTATGCGTGACGCTTGATGCGTATATGTGCATATGTATCATTTCGGGCACTTCTTTATCCTACCTGCCACTTTATTCCCCTTCGGAGATAATGACATATATTTCTTTTTTTTTTGCACAGCGAAAGAAGGGTATGAAAGGCGATTCATTCTATTTTTAGAGGCTTGGATAGGAATTAAAGATAATTTAACTTGTTATATTCATAGTGTTAATATATCGAGACAATTGCATTATTAAATTTTATTATTCTCGTATTTAAACGCGTATTGGTAAATATAGGTTCGATTTTTTTAATTTTTTATATAAAAAAAAAAAAAAAAAAAAAAAAAAAAGCGTCAGGAGAATGTCGAACGGTACTCGTTATTTATAAATTCACGAGTGTGCTCGGTTATAAGTTTAAAATTTTAGCAATAACAGGAAAGCTGCCTTAATTAATAATATCGGTCGACCTTGGTTTAGTTTAGTGACTTGCCAACATGTTAAACGAGAAAAAGAGAGAGAAAGAAACAGAAGAGATTGGAAATCAGTTCGAATTTGTTGGTACTAAAATTCACATTTTATTTAAGAAAGTGACTCGAACGTAGAGTTTATGCGTTATGAATAAGATAAATAATTTAAGTTTACTTGTAAAATAAAATATAGTGATCGAAAATATTCCTTTAAATTATAAACTGCAGCATATGAAAATTAAAAATTTAAAAGCTCGAGAGACGCAAAAGAAACAAATTTTATAAAAAATTTTATTAAACTATACGACAGAGAAAACAGCGTTTCAACTATAAAGTATTTGATTCGGCTTTAATTCCCATTTAAAAATGTCGATTCGAAATTCAATATGAAAAAAAAAAGAAATGCTACTTAAATTCCAATAATAATTACCGACGACACACCTAGAAAAATTGCATTTCAGTCTAAGTAAACTTAACTTTGTACCTTTTAGCGTGCCGATGAGAAAATGCTGTATAGAAAAAAAGGAAAAAAAATCGTCGCAATCAGCAGGTACAAGGTAATCCTTTTCCTCAACTAACGACGAAAAAAAATTTTTAGTCCCCCGTCCGCTGTCTAAAAATAGCGCCGACTCCGGCGAGCTGCGCGCGTTTCAGTTTGAAGAAAAACCCGATGAAGAAAACAAGGATAGAAGAGAACCGAGATAGCACCGCTTGCGCACCGGAAAAATTCCGAAAGAATAGTTTTCTGGGGCAACGTCGTTCTCTCTCTTTCTCTTTCTCTTTCTCTCTGTCTTTCTGTCTCTCTGTCTCTCTATCTGTCTGTCTCTCTCTCACACGCACACACGCACACACACACACGTTTGCATCTTTAAAATGCCACGCTCACAAGAAACTTGTGTGTACGTATATGTGTGTTCTCATGCGAAAGAGAGAGAAAGAGAGAGAAAGAGAGAGAGAGAGAGAGAGAGAGAGAGAGAGAGAGAGAACACCGTTCGGCGAGTATAGCAGCAGCAGCGGCAGCGGCAAGCAGAGCCAGAGCAGTATATACACACACACACCAAGAGAGCTCTGCAAAGTCCCGTAAAAGTAGGACTCGGCGCGCGCGCGACTGGGTCGACGACCTAGCCGAGCGGACGAGTGAACGCAGGAGAGAGAGAGAGAGAGAGAGAGAGAGAGAGAGAGAGAGAGATTGCCGACGACTCTTCGTTCTTCGGTTCTCTCTCTGCATGTTCACACATGTTTATATATATACAGACTATCTCACTATCTCTCTCTCTCTCTCTCTCTCTCTCTCTCTCTCTCTCTCTCTTTCTCATATGCTCTTTCTCTCTTACAGCTCGGTCAGGGATATTCAGCTTTGTGGAGAGAAAGAGAGACGTACACCTTCGAGGGTGATGTAAAGAGACCTTGGAGATTGGGGAGTTTTTTATCGGAGGGAGAGAGAGAGAGAGAGAGAGAGAGAGACAGAGAGAGAGATACGATGAGGGAATGATAACGAGGATGGAGAAGGGCGCTGTTTTTTTTTTTTTTTTTTTTTTACTCGATCGATTAATGATTAGCGTTATAATGGTTTTGTATGTATGTCTTTTTGTTTTAACGGTGCTTTTTAGAACGGACAGGGGATAAAGTTTTGTTTTTATCGAAACGGATATTTTTAATCGAATTTTTTAAAAAGATATTAAATTCGATACTTCAAAACTATTGTTTATTTAAAAATGGATTTTTTGAAATAAGAATTTTATTTAAAAATTTCCCTTTCCAAAATAATTTAAAACAATAAAGGGTCAAAAGAAAAATTGGTTACGTAATTTTTGGATTTTACAGTTTATTAATGAATTATATAATTCTGGATACTCGACATTACACTTAAAATCATGTAATTAATATCTACAGAAATAGCGTATACAAATATAAGAAAAATTATTGAGAATATTCAAAGAAGAAAAAAAATATATTTTTAATTTTAATTATTATTTAAAAAATATTACCGCATGCATTTATGTTTGTCTTTTAACTAGAAATTGCAAAACCGTGAGATATATTTATCTGACATTGACCTTTATTTAATAATAACTTCACATAATCTTGTGAAACCGAACACAATCTTCTCGAATCGAAATAAATATTCAGCGAGAATATTATCATTAAAAAAAAAACTGCATGAAACTTATAAAAAAAAAAAAAAAAAAAAAAAAAAAAAAAAAAAAAGAGAGAGAGAAATAGAAACAGAGGCACGAATACTATTAAAAAAAAAAAATCGTTATTTTTAAACAATGAGCGAGCGCCCCACATCTGCAAAATTATTATTTTTATAAAAGTATATTCAAGAGAGACAAGAAACGAGAAGAGAGCGGAATTCGACAGACTCCATGTCAATCAAGTTAGCCACGCCATTTTGTCTGTGAAAAAAAAAACAGTTGTACTGCATTGTGCTAAACTCGTGCTACAATGTGCCGTAAAAAAATAAAATTAATTTCAATTTTTAAAGATAATTATCATTTCCAAAAAAAAAGTTAATCCCGTCATTTTGTTTTTCACGGAATAAAAGATTTGTGATGCGTTGTGCTCGATGTGTGCTATAATGTGCAGTAAAAAAAAAATATTAATTTTTATTTTTAAAGAAAATTATTTTTAGTCAACACATTCACCAAACTTTATGTATTTCAACTGTATTAACTATACTAAAGAATATTGTTTTCATTGAATCTTTATTACTCTTATACATGTATATGTGCAGCGTATGTATACGTGTGTACGTGTGATACTGATCGTCTTATGTTTTAAACTTAGCAGCACAACTCTATTATTCCGTGAAAAAAAAAATAATCGGGGCTAACTGTTTTTTTCGAAAATTATGAGTTTTTGTCTTTAAAAATGAAAATTAATAATTTTTTTTAGCGAAAATTAATATTTTCACTGTAAAATCAAAATTTTTTAAATCAATTTTTTTATTTACGGCACATTATAATACATGTACAGCATGTTACAACACAACTCTTTTATTTTACAAAAAAAAAAAAAAGGCAAGGCTAATTTTTTTCGAAAAATTCATTTCGGCCGTAAAAATCAAAATATTTGAAATTAAGGGAGTGTCCCCTGAATTAGAAGGTCAAAAAAATCGATGTTTTTTTTTTGCTTGAATTTATTCCTTAGACATTCAAAAATATGTATGTAAAATTTTAGAGGCCAATTCCAAGTATTTTAGAAGATACAGCACTTAAAGCGGTGCGACATCAAGCAGGTGTGTGAGCGCTCGGAAAACTTTAAAGCGCGTTTTCTCGAAATTTTATTTTTGTGATTATGTTAAAATGCCGTACACGATAACTAAAAAAGTTTTCGGCCGATTGAAATAAAAACAAAGCTTGTTAGATTCACAATTGAATTTTCTTTTGAATGAACTAATAATATTTAGGAAAATTTATTTTTAAATAATTTTTATTTAATGTTAAAGTGAATTTTTTTTTTCAAAAACATGACTTTTTTTTTTTTAAACGTTATATTATTTATAATTTTTCGACTTTCTTCCAATTTTTTTAGTTCATTTAAAAAAAAAAGTATTAAAATTAATATGCCACCGTTTTTTTTTAGTTTAAAATGAAATTACGAACGGCATCGTGTACGGGCCGCGGAGAGTCGGGCTGCGCGGCGCCTCACAAAGCTGTTTATATCTTTGATATATATTAATATTTTGGAAAAAAAAAAATTTTTTATTGTCGAAATATAGACGAACATATCCTGAAAATTTTAAAAGTGTCGTTTTATTTTTTCCCATCTAAAAAATTTGCAAAAAAAACCGCCTTTTTCGCGCTCTATTTTAGGACACTCCCTTAATTATTAAATTTACGACACATAATAGCACAATTGAGCACATTACAGCACGCCTTTTTTTTTTAAAGATAAAATGGTGGGGCTAACTTGATTGACATACGGATTCCACGTGCCTTACGATAACCCGAGTGCGTCACGCGCTCTTTAACGAGTTCTCTTTACCCGTTGTAGACGACGACAGAGAGTTGTACCGGAGAAGACAAAACTTGATTCGAAATCGTCTTAAAAAACTCTATTTTTATAAACCATACGAACGGCGATGCCGTTTAACGAGTTCGTGGCAGTGTTAGTACGCCGAACGACGTTTCGATTGTTAAAGGAAACATTGTTAATTTTCATTTTTCGAATGTTTTTTTTTAATGTATTAGGCACGAAACGCGTATAATTCTTGTGATAAACATTGATACTAGGAATTTCGTGAAATTTTTTTCGTCAATTAATGTGCATGTAAATTGAGCGATCTAACGTTTCGATTTTACGATTTTACATTTGTAAAACTATTTTGATACCAGTAACTGATTTTAATGGAATTTTTTTTGTTATATAATCATAGTATTAAAGAGGCTTATAGGCATTAAGCGAATTTAATTTTCTTTTATATAAATAAAAAATCTTTTTCTGAATAATAAATATTTTGACTGTATTATCATACAAAAATTCAAAAGAAAAAAGATAAAAGAAAATACCTTCCGCTTATACATCAAGACATTTCCATATATTGTAAAAACTTATCCGTCATCTTTATCTACATACATATTTGAAATCTAAATTATAATAGATAATAAAATTCGATGCTCTGAATGGCAAATAGGATTCCATTCAAATAATACGAAAAATCGCTTGAATAGAAAAACGGCCTCAAAAAAATCTAAACGAAATGGTTTAAAAAAAAGAAAGGGGGGACAAAGTCACGTGCGTATAGGAAATTGGCTTTTCTTTTGGAAAGATTGGAGCTTTTAAAAAAGCTACGAGAGATTTGTGCTGAAATGAAGTAGGAAAATCTTTAAGAATTTTTTAAGCGAAAGGAAAACAAAAATTTATAAAAAGCTATAATCATTCGCCACTGTTCATTTTTTTTTAATATTTCTGCACCATATCGATGCTCTATGATTACTTATTTACAAAAGTGTAACTCTCATCACATCTATGTCGTGCGATTTTTTTTCAATTTGTCAATTTTTTAAAACATTCGTGTTCGCGAATCAACTCGAGATTAATATTGACAAAATTATACATTTCGCGTTGTATTTACATATAAACACCTGGTTACATTGTACATCTTTCGATCTTTATGCCTTACTTTAAAAAACCCTCGTCGACATATACAAACAACCCACTCTCGAACAAACAAAAATAAAAAAACAAATACAGTACAAAAGGCTAAAGACAAGAAAAATAAAATAAACAAATACATTCGACCGATCGCTTAACCGAATTCCTGTGTATATACACCGACGAAATAACGTCACGCAGAGATATCTTAAACGGTTTGCAAGAGAGTAAAAAAGAGAGAGAGAAAGAGAGCCGAGAGAAACCGAGGCTCCCGATCCTAACGGTGTTGGAAGTATCTCGGAGGACAGGTGCAGCCGCATTCTACTTTGTGCTTCACGGAAAGTATCCGAAGACGATATCGTTTATTTTAGTTTTTTTATTTTATTTATTTATTTATTTTTTTTTTATTATTATTGTTGTAAGAGTAAAAGCTTTGAGATATCCGCGATAGATTTTACGAAAAGTTTAATTGATACAATGAAGCCGCGAGCCTTTTTAATTTGTAGGCGAGCTTATGTATTTTATGTGATTATATATGCAACGAAATTTATTATTTTGTTGTTCTAAATGACTGTAGGTACGACTATATATTATTTTTCGTCGGAGGATATAACAATTTTTTAAAGAAAATTGATCGCATTGAGAGACTTTCGAATAATGTTATCTTGACTTATTACATCGTAAAGTTTCTCTTTGAAGAATGTAAATTTATTAAGATTATAAATTTCTAATAATCGGTGTTGAAGAAAATCGGCTTATGCGACAAAATTTTTTGCTTTTTTTTTTTTTTTTTTTTTTTTGTAAAGATATGGTGCATTCATATCGTATATTGTTTTAAACCATCGAAAATTATTACTCGATGGGGTTTAAAATTTCGTAAAACTATTTCTGATTGGAAGTGTGCGATAACGATATCCTACGTATTACAATTGTCGTTGAAATGCTTTCTACTGTGACAAGTGTATTTCTGCAGCCGCGACAGATTCGAATGTAATATCATTTATTTAAATTAGTGAGATTATTTAAATAATGATTCATTGTTATATAAAACAATAGGTTATTGTTGGCGATGTGACGACATATTTTTGAAACCGCGAATACAGATACGATGTTTTATTCAACGTACGTTTTGAAGAACCTGAGAAACTTCTATTTATATAAAGCATTTTTTTAATGACAACAACAAAAGGTGAAGTAACGATGGTATATGCGTATGAAAGAATTCGTGACTATCTATCGTTTCTTAATTAACGGTTTCATTTACATTCCATGAAAACTTATTCGTTTTAATAAATATTTTTTCTTCGCGAATATACACATGCACGCACTCACGTTGCTTTTTTATTACAATCATTGCATAACAATTTTATTCATTCAAAATGAGCCTCGTGCCTCGTAAAAAAGAAAAGCTTAAAAATGAATCGAATGGCACTCTTGTGCGAGAAACACAGGAAAGGCAAAAAAAAAAAAAAAGAAAAGAAAAAGAAAAAAAGAAACATCAAAGGAAGAAGCCAGCGCGCAACTTTTTAAGGCTGCATCCAAAGTCGGTCGATTCACCGCTCGGTGCTACGGGGTCTGCTTGCGTCAAGAGGGAGAGAGAGAGAGAGAGAGAGAGAGAGAGAGAGAAGAGTAAGAAGAACCGAGAGAGAGAGAGAGAGAGGAGTCGAAGAGTCATGGAGAAGGAGAAGTTCCGGTTTCTGACCTTGATTCCCCAATGGGAGGTGGGTATCTACATATAGATATAATGACAGAATATATAGGCAGCAGGCAAGCAGTGAATTTGCCGTGAATCACTGTTGCTATCGAGAAGAAACGCGCACGCTTGAGAGCTTGATCCAACCGGAACCTCAAGGTTCTCTCTCCCTTCTCTCCCTCTCCCCCCCTCTCTCTCTCATCTCTCTCTCCTCTCCCTCGTCTCTTTCTCCTCTCTCTTTCTTTCCTCTTTCTCTCCTCTTTCTTTCTTTCCTCTTTCTCTCCTTTCTCTTTTTCCTCTCTCTTTCTCCCTCTTTTCTCTCTCCTCTCTCTCTCTCTCTCCTCTTTCTTCTCTCTCTCTTTCCCTCTCGTTGTGATGGAATAAGATAGACTACGGGAAAGGGGAGAAAGAAAAAAAATGGAAGAGGAAACGAATTCCCGCGATATCGCGGCCATTGCGCAACGACGATGCCGCGTTTGTGTATGTGTTGCTCCACATTTGCGTACAAGCGTGCATGCGGAACGGTTGTAAGATACGGTTTTGCGGTGTGTGGTGCCAATGGATTGGGGATGGATTATTTTAAAACGTGCGATGGTGAACGAAACGAGGATACTTTTTTTTGTCGGAATGCTGAGTAACAACATGATTGGAATTCGTTGAAAAATTTGTGTTGTTTTTTCGACGATGAACTGGGATTTTACTTTTATTACCAATCGTGAACAATAAACGATTTTTTTTGTTTAATATCTTTTTACCTCCTACTAACGATTCAATTTTTGAAAAATAAAATCAATTCGAAATAATTTATAAGATATTATCTTCTCAAAACCTCATTCGTTTTAAAATATTTTTTTTCTCTTACTAATTAACTTTTTGTTTTCTCGATGTAGATCATTTTACGTATACAAAAGAAAAAGATTAACTCTGCAGGATTCCACCTAGAAATGACTGACTAAAATATGAACAGTTGTGATATACGTTCTCGAACGATAAATGATTGTTTGTCGGAACGAAATAAAAAATGAATTCAACTTTTTTGTTTTATTTTTTTTCGAAACTTTTCCACTTAAATTATAAAAAAAATTTTTTTTTTAATCAATTTATTATTCGGTTCTAGCAAATATTTTATACGTATATTTCGAGAGATTTCATTTGTTTCAAAATGAGTTTTTATTCATAGACAGAAACTATTTTCATGGCTTGGTAAATATTTTTGAATATTCAATAAAGATTTTATAAAACTAAATAACATAAATTTTCAAATAATTTATATTTGAATGTAATACATTTTCATTTAATGAAAAAATCGAAGTTTATTTTGAATCGATAAAAATTGTGAGTTTTCAAAATTAATAATTATGGTTAACTAATAAAATTTATATAAAACGTAAATTATTTTAAAATTTGTTGATCAACCGGCACAAATAAACATTTATATAATGAAAATAATTCGAAATCACGTGAAACGATAAATCGAAGTTTATTTTGAATCGATAAAAATTGTGAGTTTTCAAAATTAATAATTATGGTTAACTAATAAAATTTATATGAAACGTAAATTATTTTAAAATTTTTTGATCAACCGGCACAAATAAACATTTATATAATGAAAATAATTCGAAATTACGTGAAACTCTTTTGCTATATAAAAATAATCTCCAATAGAACTTTGATCAATAAAAAAAAAAAAAAAACAAAAAAAAAAAAAAAAAAATGCGATCAACTCCTTAAACATTCACGCAGACACAGACGCAAATGAAAAAAAGACGTGATTCAAGTAAATTCGACAACTAAATCCATCTTAAACTAAAGCCTAAATTAACAAGAAATTCCTCAAGCGCGATTAGCTATTGTATTATACACACAAGAGAGTGCGAGGTACACACGCACGAAAGAGTTTGCGATCTTGAAAAGTTGCGCGCGCGCGAGAGAGAGAGAGAGCTCGAACGCTTGTCATTTGACCTTCGCTCGACGGCTGCGGCGGCGGCGATGGCGGCAACGTCCTTGAAATTATCACGCGGAACATCCTGGGCGCTAAGCTAGCCGCTCGCGATTACGTGACATTTTATGTAATTTTCCAATTATCGACGCGCTCGCGGAACCAGCGTCTAAGAGTACGTGACGTTGTCTTACGATGATTTTTCCGTTGCTTCATTATAACGTTTTCGCGATATCGGCGACGATATGGAATTTTCGGATAAAGCTTTTTTATTAAAGCGTATTTAATTTTTTTGTTTTGTTTTGATTTTTGTTTTTCTACGTAAGAGTGATTTGATTGTTATATGCGATGAAACGTTATTTAGTAATTAAGGATAATTTGTTTAGCTTGAAATTGTATTTTCAAGTTTGAAGTAACGATACTTCGAGTTTGTGAACAAATTGTTTATCAAAAATTGTATCGTTTAAAAAACATTTTCAAAATATTGCTTTATTCCTTGAGAAAATTATCTTTTTTAATAAAAATTACGGAAAACTCATAAATTTTTATCATTTCACATTAGATAAGTAAAATGAAAAAATGTGTAAAATAAATACAAGTGAATGCGATCTAATTAAAAATTGAAATAATATTGATTTACTGTTTTAAAAACTTATCTTTTCATATTTTCTTTCTTTTTTCATTTAATTTCAGTAAAATTAAAATCAAATTAATAATTTAATAAAATATTAATCAAGATCGTATTTGTAAAGTAAAATTAATATTATAAATAAATTCATCAGTACCAATGCTGTCGAGTTATATAACAAAATCATTAAAAGTTAATAAATAATTACCGATATACACCAACTCCATCGTCACCTTAAAACTTTTTAATATCGAAGAAAATTCCAGTCAACAGACATCGTCGATGAAAAAAAAAAGAAAATTCACGACTTTTTTTCTCCGCAAAATCATAAAAGATGAAACGCGAATGCCTCAAAAATGTTCAACTTTTGTTTCAACAAAACAAAAGTAAAACTCTCATCGGTATTCGAGAAGTCCGTTAAAAAAACAACACAAAAAAAAAAAAAAAATTTAACAATCCTCGACGGGGCTAAAACTTCTCAATCGATTAAAATATTCAACATCGTCTCGTCAAAAGTTTCCCATAATGGAGAGTGCAAGAAGCGCGCGAGATCCGCCGCGATATAACACAAGCTCATACCGTCGCTGCTTAGTCTCTCGAAAGAATTTTCCGGTCGAGTGAAAGTAACCCGCGTCGTTGCCCCTCTCTCTCTCTCTCTCTCTCTCTCTCTCTCTCGCGCGCGCGCTTGGCTCTCTCGCCTCTGAGATTTGCTTTTTCTAGATACTCGCGAGTACGTATGTACACATACATGTGTGTTGCTGGAAGCTTCTTTCGTGTTTTGTGAAAAAAGAAAAATAGTCTAGAGGAGAGCGTCGAATCACGCACACGTCACGCGTAGGCAGTTGTTCTTTTTTTTTTTTTTTTTTAGTTAGCGATGAGTATCGTTTTTTTTTCTTATCGGCGGAAAAAAGGTGATTGAATGGATTGAATATATTATTATAACGGAGACGCCAGCGGGTAAGTTGCATTCATTAGTGAGTTAAGTTTGGCCTTGCTTTACGGAAAAATTGTAATTACCGCGTTACGATCGGTTTTTTTTTAAATAATTATCGTTTTTATTATAAATTATATTTTTCAGGTAAAAAATATACGCGCGATTAACGTTCGTGATTTATTTTGACGTTACACCTGCTCGACGACTTTTATCATATATGTATAGTTTCACGTTTCTTGAATGTGTCATTATGTTGATAAAAATTTTTAATCGATTTCACGAAAATGTTAATTTTGACTTTGTAATACAATGATAAACAAAATGTTGGAGAAGAAAACACTAATCTGAAATTCAAAAATTGGTGTGTGTTTTAAATTATTGCTAGATTATTTTTAAAAGATTTAATTACACAATGTTAAATTAATAACATTAATAAAAAAAAAAATATACATTAAATTTTTGAATTGACAAATACAAATAGTTTATCAATGGTCCGATCGAAAATCAAACCAGAAATCCCTAAAAAAACTTTTCATCACAAAGAAAGCTCTATATTTTATTTTTGTCTCTTCCACCGATGTGTTTTTTTACTAACGATGAGCCATTTAACGCATACCCACAAGCGCCATTAAAAATTCACATGCATCGTCGACATCGATGTTCTTGTCTCTCTCACTTGCATTCCGCGCTCGCGCCATTTTTCAAACTGTAAATATACGCACAAATAAACAAATGTATATGTACGTCGAAGCTCGTATGTATGTGGGTTACAATCGACTTCCTTCCAGTTTAGCCGCTAGCTGACGTTTTTAATTTATATGCATGCGTATATATGGACACGTGGTTTTGATAAAATAATTGCGATTGTTTTTTTTTTTTTTTTTTTTTTTTTTAACGGTAATTTAATGTGAATGTTAGATATTTTATTGCGGCTATTGAAATTAATTGTTTAAAACGAATTCAAACGGTTGGATTCATAACACTATGGCAAAATTTTAATATTTGCGATAGTTTTGCTATATCTTTTTTTTAGTTATATTTTTTAAAATAACTAGACTAAATGTTTGGAATTTTTGTTTCGCGCATATTTTATGGAAAATTTTTTATATGAAAACAATCCTTGCATTTGAGAAAAGGTCTTATATGAATATAATTAACGATAAAATTATTCGATATTATTGAAAGGTTCATTCTATCTGTTAACATTTATCGCAGTATTAATATTGTGCTTGATCTTAGCCGTCAAACAAACGTACATCATTTTTCGTTTTAATTAAATAAATTTTAATTAAATAAGGCGTTGCAATTTCCTTTGTAACTCGTGAATTTAAAATTACAAAAATTTAATTAGTTGTAATATTTTTTTTGAAAAATATGGATAAGCTGAATGTAAGTTATTAAATTGCTGTATACATCAAAGTTGTGCCATTATTTCAACTTTAATTAAAACTTCAGTTATATTTATCGCAAGTTTTAACATTAATAGTTATTATATTTCTTTATAGAAAAAGATAAATGTATTTAAGTTAATACAAAGAGAGAAAAAAAAAGATAAATGTAAAGTTAATACAAAGAGAGAAAAAAAAAATAAGTAAAACTACATACTTTTTATTTATTTTTACTTTTTCTTTTTTTTTTTTTTTAAGGATTTTCATGATCTTTATCCGCGAACAACGGAAACGAGAAAAAAGTTCAAGTACCATTGAATAATCCAGAACTTTTAATTCCCATTATTTATCAATCATACTTCTTCATTAACATTAGTCAGCTACTCGAGAGTTCACATATACTTTTCCACAATACTTGACATAGTCCAGAAAGTATAAAAACGAACGTTAAAATCGCGTCGCGCGGAGATAGAGATAGATAGAGAAATAGAGAGAGAGAGAGAGAGAGAGAGAGAGAGAGAGAGAAAGCGAGTGAGAAAGAGAATGTATGAGCAACTTTTCCCACAACTACGCAAAATTAACATTTCGTAACGCCGGGCGTTCTCAACGGAACATCGACTTAGAATTAACTGCGTAAAAAAAAAACAATAAAAAAAGAAATCAAAACCGGTGATAATCGAGGAAAAAAGAGGGGAGGGGGGAGGAAGGAAAGCCAAGCGAAAAAAAGAAGCGGCGATGCAGCTAACACGCACCGTTATCTACCTCTTGCAAAGTATAACCAACGGCTACGGGTAATTACGCCAAGGTGAAACAAAGTGGGGATACTAAAATGTAAGAAGAGGTCGAGAGAGAAAGAGAGAAAGAGAGAGAGAGAGAGAGAGAGAGAGAGAGAGAGAGAGAGAGAGAGAGGATAATGTCGAAATATTGCGCGAGCGAGCACGAGAAAGCACAAGAAAACGCGATTAACGGTGTTGACGTGCCTGCACGTTCTTGTATTTTATCCTTCCCTTTAGTTTCTGCGGTTTTTTTTTCTTATAAAATTTCCTTTTTTTTGCGATTTTTCGGGAAAAATTAGAACTATCCCACGGTGGTGGTAAACATTTATATGCAAGAATGTCAAAGAGTTTTCAGATTTTGTATTTTGTTTTTAACGTTTAGGTTTTCCTTTCTTTTTTTGTGTGTGCGATTTTCAAGCGATTAACGTGTCTAATTTGAAAGTTGAATATTTTACAATAGTATTCTCATACTAAATTTATTAAATTTTGGGGCACCAAAACATAATTGTTTGCCTTTTGGTTTGTATGGTACAGTCCGCTCCCTGAGTAATTCGCACCTTCCCCAGGCTAAGGTACCCCCACTACTCAACTGCGAGATTCGACGGCGCGGGTTTGTTTTGATATGTTTCGACAGGAGGAATTTCGTTTCGCGCTTTCTGAGTAATTCGCTCGCCTGCTTCTACTTTTAACGGGTTACCCCCACTTGCGACTTTGAAAAAAATCGATTTTTTGTTAATTGCATTTTTTTGAAGTATAAGTATCTGAGAATATGACCTGGAAATTTCAAGTCGATCCGAACAAAATTGACTGAAATATGAGCGTTGAAAGAGAAGAATCCGTTGTGTAAACAACCGGCAATTAAAACTTTAAACGCGTTTTTCTCGAAATGGCATTTCTGAAATCGGTGACCAAGATTACTCGAACACTAATAAACCGATCTTCTTGAAATTTTGCAGGCTTATTTAATACATAAAAATGTAGTCTTTAATCGTTCGATTTTTCGTTAAAATCGAACCATTAACTTTGACTGTCCTCCATTTTGTGAAAAATGAATATTTTTTTAAATCCTTCGATTAAAGACTAGTTTATACTTATATTTAACTAAATATATCCACATTTTTTGTTTCAAATGATTCACTTCGCCACAATGTTGGTCACCGCAAACCGTATAAATAAAAACACTATTTCATTGGCGGCCATTTGCCACTTAACAATGTAATATTTTGCAATAAAAAAATTACTGAAAGTTCTTCAAGATGTATTCTTTAAGATGATATAATAATCGTTTAAAAAAGTTTTGTAGTTTTCTTTAAAAAAATTCATGAAAAGGGCCTTTTTTGTTGAGCTACAACTGGGGGTAACCCCTTAAACATATACGAAAGTATAATGATCGTGCAATGTGACATTTTTTAATAATGTTGATTATTAATATTAATTAATAATTAATATTATGATCTAATAAGATCAACTATTAATTTTATAAACTCTATTATATGAATTTATGATAAATTATTATAACCTTTTTTACTTTTTTATCAGAAAATCGCATTTTCAATATCATTTAAATATACATATATTTAATTTAACATCTAGATATATTTTATAAAATTAATATATAATATCATATAATATAGTTTATAAAATTAATATTAACAATCAAGATTATTAAAAAATGTCACATTGTACGATCATTATGCTTTCGTATATGTTTAAAAGCAGAAGCAGGTGGGCGAATTACTCAGGGGACGCGAAACGAAATTCCTCCTGTTGAAACATATCAAAACAAAATCATGCCGTCGAAGCTTGCAGTCTAGTAGTGGAGATACTTCAGCCTGGGGAATATGCGAATTACTCAGGGAGCGAACTGTATATAAAAAATTCTTATAGGCAATTCAAAAACAGAGGAATAATGCTACAAATAATAGTCATCAAATAAGATAAAAAAATGTCACGTTACGTTACCGCACATTTTGACCTCTTCGACTCATTTCAAGCAGCAGATAGTACAAAAAAAATATTAAGACTCGAGCTAGAGCTAATTCAAGCCGTCAAGTCGCTCCTCATCCATCTTTAAAATTTAACCAGTACATATTAGAGGAGACACCGTAGAAAATGTACTCAAAAAATGAAATAGTTGTGACCTAGTACCGCGATGATAATAAAAGAAAAAATTGAGCCGAGAGAGAGAGAGAGAGAGAGAGAGAGAGAGAGAGAGAGAGAGAGTGAACGCTAGAAGGAACTGGCGACGCTCGGTCGGAATAGTCAAAGATACACAAAGG
This sequence comes from Chalcis sispes, assembly GCA_949987625.1. Lineage (NCBI taxonomy): Eukaryota > Metazoa > Arthropoda > Insecta > Hymenoptera > Chalcididae > Chalcis > Chalcis sispes. Next base: position 14,800,665 of record OX465098.1, on the reverse strand, counting down.
AATGTTACTCGTGAATGCGAGGAAGAGATAGGAATTTATTTAAAGCAGTGTCAGATATTGTTGGAACATGAAAAATACTCGACTTCTGTGTTCGCGTCGTAGAATAGCAGTTGGAGACATTTTTTTATTTTCTCTGTTATTTATAAATGTGTTGTTTTAATTTTTAAAAGTATATATGAGTAATGAATTTATTTTTAATTAATGAGAATAATTGTTATATTGTATTTGTTATCAGTCCATTCGTATGGATAAAATTATTTATCTTTAATCTGAAATTCTTTAACACTCGTGACTTGTCAATCCTTTAAAATAGCATTTTCAGAATTAATACTTAAACTCAGAATTAGTACTTAAAATGCATTTTCAACAAAAACAAACTTATCAAACTCACGTTGTTCTAAGAGATTTTTTACTTTTTTTGTACGACGTCATCCAAAAATAGCAAGATAAAATGTTAAAATTCTTATTAAACAAAAATTGTTATGATATTGTAAGTAGTTAATAACAATTTAAATTTTAACCATATGTTTTATAATCATAAAGATTACTTTATTTCGAATTAATTTTTAAAAGAAAATGTTTATAAATGAAGAAGTTTCGATTAGTTTTACCGTTTCAATAAATAAGACTGATATTTTGAAAAATGTTAATTGTTGAATTTATCGTCATTTATTTCTTAAACAATATTTTTTAACAACGTTATGTTTTATCCAAAACCAAATCTATCTTTGATATTTTGCCTCGAACTCGTGAATAATTTTCCATCCACGTGCATTTTAATCTAACGTCTATGTGTCAAAAAAATCAAGTCCCGAAAGACAACAAAATTGCACACTTGCTAAGCGATGACATTATAACTTCCGTACGCGTAATTGCTTTAATACATATACCGCGTTAATCTAAACGCCGGATAAAACGTAAAAGAATCGTCTGAAAAAAATTTCGTTTAACTAAAAATCCTAGTCCAACCGCTCAAAGATACTTACGGAGTAGACGATAGAAACGAAAATAAAGTGGAAGATGAGAAAAAAATAAAAGAAAAAGAGAAAAAATTTTTCCAATTAGTGTCGTCGCAGCGAAGGAAAAAGTAAAACGCGAGAGATAGAAAGATAGAAAGATAGAAAGATAGAAAGATAGAAAGAGAGAAAGAGAGAGAGCGAGCTCGTTACACACTCGTCAAGCATCGACTATTCACCGCGAGCTCTCTTATATAGTGGTTACGTAAGCCAACTAACTCCGCGCGCTACTATCCAAGTACTTTAACGTTTTATGTACTTGTATTATATGTGTGTACACGCGACCGAGACGTGTGTTTGCGTTGCGTTCGAACTTTGCTTTTTTATGTGCATATGTATACTTTCTTTCTAAGCCTTTTTTCTATATTTTCGATTTCTGTAAGGAGGTTTGTTAGATAGATGCAAGATGGAAATGGGCGAAACGAGTTGTGTTGTGTCTATGTCAAAGTCAGGTTATGGTAAGGATATGTTGAAATGCGTTGTTGTTGACATATCCTGATGTATTTTTCTTTTTTATTGTACTTTGATTTTTAAAATGGAAAGTTTAATTCAACAAATTTTATAATATTTAAAGTGTGAAAAAAATAATGATGGTTTAATTGTTAAAAATCGATAAAAGTAAAGTCGTGAATATTTTATAATCCATTATGTATGGAAGTAGTTCTATTAGTGTGAAATTTTTTTTTGTGAATAAGTAGACTTTACATTAAAAACTTAAAAATTTATTTTAAAGCAATGGATTTAAAAAAAAAAAAAAAAAAATACATATAAAATAGATAGTTCGTGCTGATATATTCAAATACATAGCTACGACACAATATTACTTTTTATTTCGTTAAAATCGAAAGATCGACTAAAAATTGAAATGTCGATTTGTGTCAAAATTTTGAGAAATTTTCGTAAAAATTCTTTACACGAAAGAGAATTATTTATGATGTACTATGAATACTAAAAAATATACTTGGCAAAGTCATAAACTACTTCGCTCACAATCACATTCATTTATGATTCATTGTTAAATTTCGACCAACTATCCAAAAACAAATTGAAAAGTTTATCGATATCTTTGTAATTCAGATGCCAAAATTTACCTATAAAATCGCTTCTTGGCTAACAAATACAGTGACAAAGTTGCTAAACTTGAACTTAAGTCAAACTGCATCAGCGACAATTTATTTTCTCAACAATATATCATATACGGAACAATATCAATTTACACGTGTACAAATTGCATTCTAAATATTCATATTCATGCAATGAAGAAAAATTTATGCAATTACTCGATCTCGTTGAATGTATTTTTAAACATATGACAGTGTTTTAACTTTAAAATTTATATTAAAAATATTCTAAATCATGTAATCAACAAAGAAATTTTCTTACAACAAAATATTAGAATTTTTCAAGGTTAAAGATTCTTTGATGATCGTTACTTTACATATACGTGAATTACTTTACATAATTCAAAGCTCGGCACTTTTTGAAAATTTGAAGGCATCGGGCTGCTGGAGACAAATATTTCGTTTGCATGCGCATAAAAGCCTCTAACGCACACCTCAAAACTTTAACAATAACCCGGAACGACAGAAAAAAAAGCAGCAGTAGCGTTTTCTTCTTCAAAAGCTAACCGACGCATTGCGTAACGCAAAATAAAAAAAAGAAACGTCGAGCAGAGAAAATTGCCGGAGTGTCTCTCTCTCTCTCTCTCTCTCTCTCTCTCTCTCTCTCTCTCTCTCTCTCTCTCTCTCTCTCTCTCTCTCTCTCTCTCTCTCTCTCTCTCTCTCTCTCTCTCTCTCTCTCTCTCTCTCTCTCTCTCTCTCTCTCTCTCTCTCTCTCTCTCTCTCTCTCTCTCTCTCTCTCTTCTCTCTCTCTCTCTCTCCGTACTGCAACGGTAAAACATTCGCTCAATTATTACCGAGTATATGTAACGAACGAAGAGGGGTGGAGGGTCTTCTTGCGTGCATCTCTCGCTCTCTTATTTAGCGCGCGCAATAGTTATTTCTGTACCCTCAAAAGAGACGCGACAAAGGAGAAACGAGGCGATACACAATGACGCGGGCGAGAAAATTTTTGGAAGCACGTTAAGTGTGCCGGCGAAAAAAAGGGAAAAAATAGTCTCTTTTTCACGCGCGTGTATGGGTGCATTTGGTCGGTTGGACGCTCAAACAGCTGAGAGACTCGTTTTTCTCCTTAAGTTGTATTCTTGAACGAGACACTTCGATGGTTTGTTCAGGCCGGATAGATGGGTTCGTTTTTTACTTAACGCAATAGCAAAAAAGTAGAATTATTGTTTTCACTTATTTTTGTAACGTTGAATTTTTCGAAAATATTTTGACGGATTAGTACATGTGATTTAAACAGAGACTTAGTAGTACTTTGTGAATAAAAACTAATAAAAAATCGAATTCGAATAGATTTAAATAATGAAATCGATGTGCTTCAATTACAATAATTACATTTTTTTTAATAATTTTGACGATGATTGAAAAATCTATAAAAAATAAGTTATCAATAGAAAAAAAAAGAAATTAAATTTAATGCAATAGTCATTATATTTGAATTTTTATTTTAATAATCAAGCACAATATGTTAATGTAAAGAATGTTGAATATTCACAATCTATGTAAAAGTACAAGAATGAATTTTTATATGAAAATTCATAAAATTAATTATTAATTATTATTATTCAAATAAAGTTGTTTATCTTTTTGCGGTTTGAAAATATGCATGCGTTTAAACGTATGTAAATAAAGTATCAATAATTTTCTACACTACATTTTTAACAACTTTTTATATTATATAAATATTGAAAAATGAATAATATTTCAATGGTTTTATTAAAGATAAAAATTCAATAACATATTTTTTAATAATTTTTATATTTGATATGTGACATATTCTTAAAAAAAAAAAACTTGTCTCAGAAAGAAAGATTTAACTCGAGTAAAAACTTATTTACATGTTAGCGGTTTGAACCAACAAAGAATATTCTATTCTCAACCGTAATCAACAGAAAGTCACAAAAAATCTCTATTTATTTCATGGTAACTATTTCAACTAACATACGAAATCTATAAAAGTTTAAAAAGGAATCACATCTATCTGTACATATATAAAATAAACATTATTGATAAAAGTAATTTCAAAGATAAAAATATGTGAAATCATCATTATAAATAAGATAAGGTAACATTTGTACAAACAAGCAAAATATATCAAAGAAGAAAATATTGTTTAATTCTATGAAATCGGCCCAATAGATTACCTGTCAATTATTTTTTAACTACAGATTAAATTGTTATTTATGATAGATGAAACTAACGATAAATTACAATCGAAATGTGAAATTTTATGTCCATTGTCTTAAATGAAAATATAAAAATTCAAGACGATATTAAAAAAAAACATAACTCATAAATAAAATAGAAATTACGAACTACTATATGAAAAGTGAATGATTTTAATGTCAAGAAAAAGATATGAGTAACTGTATTTTTTATATCTTAAATATGTCAAAACTCTTGTTAATAGTCATTATAAAAATGCAGAAATAATAGTTTTTTTTTTTTTTTTTTATTAATAACAATGTTATCACCAATGACTTCTAAATTTCTTAGAATTAGCACTTTTTTGATAAAACGTCTGAAATATTTGCCGACAGACGTTTCAATTACAAAATCCGAATAAATTTGTGCGACATTCATAATCATAAAATGTCATTTTAAAGGTTGATCTACTTTCTCTTACTAAAATATGCCTATTCTATTTTAAAAGTTCACTAGTAAAGAGAGAGAGAGAGAGAGAGTTTATTTTTAGATTTTCCAAAATTAACGCTTGACATTGATTTATTCGCAAACAATTACACATTTTGAAGTACAAAATTTCAAATTATAAGAAAAATATTTTTTAAATATTCCTTAAAATTCACTGATAATATTAATAATGTAACAATTTATTTACTTTATTCACGAATAATGTTAAAAATTTTATAATTACCTTTTCAAATTATTTTATTTGTGAAAAATGGTTTTAATTAAGAAAACTTTTTTATTTGATTCAATGACAAAATAAGATAAAAATATAAATTTAATCTTGCAAATATTTTATGCAAAACAAATAAATTTCCTACCTATTTCTGAAGCTAAAAAAAAAGTTATTTTTTACTTCAAGGACAGAATAAGAATATTAATTACGTAATTGAAAAATTGTTCGATTATATATTGTTCTAAATATATGGCGTTTTTATTGTAATATGTATTTTATTAATACATAAAAAAAATTTCCACGTGTGATTTTATAAACTTCATTTTTTTATTACCCCTACTGAACTGTAAAATTTTTTTCGATGCAAAAATCGATAAATATATTCTCTTTTTTATTCGTATTCAATGAAGAAAAAAAATTGTGCTGACATGTAATAATTTTACATAAATCTTTGGCGATTTTAAAATATGACAGTGTTTTGGGAAAGGTAATATAGAAAAAAAAAATTATTGTAAATGCATAACAAATCAAAGTTTTATGCGTCATATTGGATGTATTTGAAGTACACCCACACAAATTAAAATGTGACTAACAACTATTGATCAGATATTTTGCTTACGAATTAGCTGCTATATTGTTGCAAAAGTTACAAAAAAAAAATTCAAAATTACATTATTAATTTGCTACGTATGAAAGTATTTTTAAATATTATATTAAATTATATTTAATCTTTTGGTTAACGTAATCATTTATACGTTATTTCAATGAACTAATTATGTCTCAATTTTTAAACGATATAATAGAGAATCCTTATATAGTCTTTGTAATATTAGACTTCAAGTAAAATATTAAATATTACAACAATATAATTTTATATTCAAATATAATTTTGTAATGATTTTAATACTTTCATCGCAATTTAACAAAAATCTATTAAACGAGTTATTTTTATTAATACGTAAATTGATACATATTTTTTCCGTTTTTATAACAAAAATATATGACTAGTTTTGAATATTTTGTTAAAATTCCGACTACTCTTTTGAAATGTAAACAAATGTTCAAATACACGGAATTTTGGAGCATTGGCAGTTGGCAGTTCATCCTTCAAGGCTAGCTTTCTCGAAAAAAAAAAAAAAAAAATATCGCGGAAAAAAAGCACAAATTTAACGTATTTTTTTTTGTATTTAGAATTTTGTAAAATTTTAGCTGATATAAAATAAAATTTTAATAGCGCATGGAAAATTATAATTTTATTTATTTAAATATCGAAATTAAAATAAATTATTGTTTAATTAAACTTCAATTTACTGCTTATGTTAATTTTTGAATAAATTACATGTTTAAAGATGCTAGAAAATCACTAATCCAACGCGAGAGTCAGGGGGTGATAATGGGTATAATGACCTCGGAGGTTAATCACCCTACAGAATATCGACTACATATACGCCCCCGCTCACTAAAATACCGCCACAACAAACTTTTTTAATATAAAAAAGAAATTCTCGTTTCATCGTCACTACTTTTATCCTAACTTTCAGAAAAAAAAATCAACGAAATCTTACCTTAAAAGTATTTGTTCAAAAGTTTTGAAAAATAATGGTTGATTCGCGGAGAATAAAATATATTGAAAATAAACCGTGAATTTAACGCAAGATAAAAAAAAAAAAAAAAAGAAAAATACTCACTTGTAGGTCCTGGCAGAGGTTATCCCGGTGACTCGCAGCACGTATAACACCGGCTCGCCACCCCCACTCACTGATCTTATTCACCTTCAATTTCGAGAAACCACTAACCGAGAGGAACCTCTTGCCCACGATCTCTTCGCGAAACTTGTACGCCATAATAACCTCCCCTCGGCTTGTCACCTCTTTCACTCCCGAACTTTATTTTTTTTTATATTATTATTAAGCTTATTATATTTCTATTAACTCTAATAAAAAGAATTGCACATTCAACCCCCAAAATATAACTACACTTTCGATGATTTTCTTCCTCTTCGTAGGTCGAACCTCCGCTAATCGCACTCTCGGTTTTCCCGCCGAGGGATGACCATCGTCGCCGGTCGGCCCATTTTCTTCTGTTTTGGTGTTCCTTTTTTCCTTTTTCGTTACTAGTTCGGATCGATCCACGGCATAATTAACTACACAACCACACACTCTCGTGGGGGAGGTTTGTTTACCTCCTCCCTCCTTTTTTTCTTCCTCCTCTTTCTCGCTTCTCCACGAGAGGGAAGAAAAGAACTCGCTGGCTGCTACTCCGCTCCTTCCTCTGTTGCGATCGATATTTTTATTTATATATGTATATATATGTATTTTTATTATATTCGTATTTGTTTGCTCTTCATACGACCAACAACAACAATAAAAACACACACATTAATATACTTATAATTATACTAGAATATGTATATTACTAAAAAAGAAACAGTGGGGAGAAAGACACTGGTATTACTTGTAGCAATGCCAAAGACCCTCGAAAATTCAACGGCGGCTGGCTGTGTGTGTATGTATACGTGTATTTCTCGCCCCCGCGGCGCTCGTTCTTCCAACGCCAGCAGAAGTAACAGGAGAGAGAGAGAGAGAGATAGATGCAGAGAGAAAGCGACTTCGTGTAGTTGTCGGGCGCACTAAGAGAGCGGACACAGGCGCGCGCGCGCACACACATACACAACACACACCGAAAAAATCGATCCTCAATCGAAAACGATTCTGAAAAATATACTATCTCCGTTTTCGTTTTTTTCTTTTTTACACGAAACACACTGTATGTATATAGATATATATTTATATGTATAAACACTTTATTTTTGTTAATCTGCTCGTGCAAGCATCGCGCGCGTGCTAGTTTCTCCAATGATAATTTAAAAAATAAAAAACGACAAACAATTTTTCTCACTTATATAGGCTCACTTCTCGTGAGTAAACGATAGCCAGAAACAACAATAACAACGGAAAAAGCGTTACGTCGACGCACACACACACGCATAAGCGATGCACGGCAATGACCGGCTTGCGATATCGCGTAGCGCGCACTGACGACGACGACCACGGCGAGAACCCACGGCAACGTTCTTTCTCTCTCTCTCTCTTTCTCTCATTCGAGCGCGCACTCTCCCTCCACCTATTCGTTGTAGCAGCACCAGAGGAGAGGGAGAGAGCTCTCCTACGTTCGACGCACACGCCCCCTCCTTGAGATCGTACCTCTCTCTTGCTCTTGCGACGGGCGCCGCGAGGCTATCTCGCGCTCGGAAGACTGAGAGAGAGAGAGAAAGAGAGCGTTGACTGTGCTGCCGCGCGGCCACTAGCTTGGAATTCCAAAAGGAACGCAGTATGTATAATACGTATTCCGTTATTTTTTTGACTTTTCGAACTTGAACGGATAAATTCCTAGAAATCGCTTGCTCGATTCGATGATATTATGTATTGTACAGATAAGTTTATTGTTATAATTTTGACGATTTTAAGTAGAAAAATATGGTAAAAAGCTTTTACTTTAAACCTAATTCTTTATAGCCCTTATCATAACATTTTATTGATTTTTGAAAATGATTATCGCATTTTTCTATTTTGGATGTTGCAGCCTTAGAATTTAAAATAATAAATATTATACAAATAACTACCATGTGTATTTTATTGAAATAATTATTTAGATAATATGAGTTTTGAAAAAAAAATGTTAATATAATTATAAATTTCCATTAAAGAATGAATGTATTTGATATTCTACTTAAACTTTGATTAATTTTCGTAGAAAAAATGTTAAAAATTTCGCATTCCATTAATAACATTTAATTGAAAAAATTTAATTAAAAAAAAATTAAATTCCTTTTATTTAGATGAAAAATTGTAAGATTTGACGTTTAATCCTGTCATTTCAAAAATTACACGAGTTTTTTTACGGCTAAATTTTAAAATAATGAAAAAATTTATGAGTTTATATTTTATTTCTCAATATTGTTTACTGGTTATGGAACATATTTGAATAAGAAAACTGGTTTAACCTATCCCATACGAATATGCAAAAAGCAAATTCTTATTCGTTTCATCTTTGCATCGTTATTCGCATAATTTACTAAGCTTACGAAGTATTAACTAGGCGTTTTCATAATGAAACGGAAAAGAAAAATACAAACGGAATAACTTTGTCTAATGCAAATGTACCTCAATAATTAAAAGAATATTGCATTTCGAATAACTTAAAATACGAAGTCCGTTTTGCCTGATGCTTTTGTAAAAGACGTTCTTCGTACTAAAATTGACTTTTAAAACTACTTCCGCAACTACGTAAAACTACCTGACAGCGTGGTCATGACTTCGAAGCGCTATCGGTGAAAGAACTTCACAATCGAACGTCTGGCTTGTAACTGTCTCACTCGCACCCCTTGATTCGTTCCTTGTTTATTTATCTTTGGAATTACATGATGTTTCTCTCTTTTTTTTACTCTCTATAAAACTATAGCTCGAGATTTTCGTACAAGAAACCGAGAAAGAGGGAGAGCAGAAGAAATATATATATATATATAAAATGGAGGATGCGTCGTTTTTTCTCGTTTTCTCGCTCAATTCTCTCATTTTTTCTATCAACGAGAGTAATTAGGTTACATATATGCATGTATACGCTTGTGTATGTGTACGTGTGCGTGTGTGTGTGTGAGATTGGATAGAAAGAGAAGAGAGGAGGTTAGGGCAGTGGCTTTTCTCCCGCCGCCGACGAGGCACGCACTCAGGTGCGTGTCGAGAGATTTCTTTTGATTTTTTTAGTTATTTTATTGTTTGAATGTTTAAAGGGTATGAAAATGGGTCAGTAAGGCCCATTTTTTAAAACGTAAGATTTGGTTCTTTCTAAATTTAAATTTCGTTACTGTACTTACAGATTTAAATATTTAGCATTTTTCATGAAAACGTTAAAATTTATTTTTAATATTTTTTTATCGAATTTAAATTCAATATCAAACTTTATAAATTATTAATAAAATCCGCAATATAAATGCAGTAATATATCGTTGGAAACCGAATTACAATTATAAAAGTACGTCATTTTATGTGTTTTATTATTTGAATATTTATAAAATACTTAAGTGTAAAATACAAATTTTCAGTTTATATTTAAAATTTTCATAAATCACATAAAACAGTTTTCAAATTTTTAACTTTCTATTTAATTAATATAATACTTGTTCTCTACATATTCAGCATTTTACAGATTTATAAATTTGAGTAGAATTAAAATTTACAAAAATTTGTTTAAAAAATCTAATTATGTATAAAAATTATGTTTTACATTTTTATTTGAAATGTTTAAAACATTAAAATGTAAAAAACATTTTTATTGTATTATACTTTGCTAATGCTATTTACACTGTTAAAAATAATTTTAACAATCTATGAAAAGCAAAGTTAATGAGTATCAAAATATATAATTATTAACTTTTACTTAATTACTACTGTTATTCACTTTTCATTGACATTCTTTAATATTAAAATAATTTTCATAATTAATATAGTTAATTCAAAATTGATTTTATTTTTATTACTAATTGAAATTCAGTTGTGCACGTGTTCATATACTATACATTAAATCAAAGCAAAATATGAATTTTTATACTGAATGAAACAAGACTTTAGTTGTGAAAATATAACAATGAACCCTGTTTATTTCTAAAATTTTTTAAAAATTTATTATAGAGACGAAAATTCTAGAAAATTAATATAACTAAATATATTAAATTCGATTAAATTAAATTTATTTTCCTTTTATTAAACAGCCAATGACAATAACATTATTATTGTATCATCTATTGAATTTCATTACAATATTTTTCTTATTCACTTAAAATTTCCAATGAAACTTATTGCGTAAAATAAACTTTCACTTTATCATTTTAAAAAATTTCCTCCAATCATAATTCTCATTCCAATTCCATGCCATTTTCAGAACAACAATTAAACTCCAAGGATTTCGGGAATACGTCCCTGCGAGGGTCACGTGATGAAAACACGTGACGTCAGAAGAGCAGCTTAGTTGCGCGCGCGCGTTCGCGCCTTATAATACACCAACGTAAGAGCGAGAAGGAAAAGGAAAGCGAGAGAAAGATAGCTCAGTATCAGCAGCTCGACTCAGCACCAGCTGCTTTTCTCCCAGTAGTCCAACATGGCCGCCGAGCTGTGAGAGAGGGCCAGTAGTAGAGTGGACTGTGCAAGGCAACGGACGCGACACTGCTTTACGCACCAAGCAGCCTCGAGCACGCACGGATCGAAATTCTTCATCGTTCTCTTGGTTGATTAAATTGATTATTAATTTTTTTTCGTTATTGCTGTTCTTTTGCAATAGTTATTTATGAATTTGTGATACGACAAAAGAAAGAGACGCGAATGTGTCGTACTCGTTGAGGAAAGGAGTAAAAAAAGAACAACATGATTTCGTCGATCTTTTCGCGACTCGTCATGTAAGTACATAAACAAATTTTAATTTTACGGTATAATAAGAAAATTCGCAAACGTTCTCCAAGGTATTCTATTTCCTCTTTTGAGGTTAGAAAAAAAAAATACGTTATATGTTTATGATGACAACCGTGCGCTAGGGTCATCGATTTTCTTACCCGGACACAAAGCTGTACGGGAACGTCGCTCATATCTGTACGTATAACACGCAAAGGAAATGCGGGCACACAAAGTGTCATCGTAAAGGGAAGACAAAAGACGGTTAGTCGTTTGTTGTTCGAAAAAATGAACGGCAGGATGTTGGACTTGCCTAAGCGAGGCCAAGCTCGATTAAACAAAATTGTGGAGGCTGTGGAAAGGATAAAGTTTTGAGACTTATATAGTAGTGGACGGTCGAGTTCTCGTCCTCAAGAAAAATCGATGAAGGAAGACGAACCTAACCTCAACCCCTTTTGCCCCTTCTTCTTTGTGAGATAACTAAACATTCTCTTGCGCATTGAAGTATTTTATATGAGATTTAATTAAAAATAGGTGCCGATAAAATATATTTTAAGATTATCATGAAAAACATATAACAAAGGATTTTTGTGTATTCAGCATACAAGCAAATCATTTTTTATTTAATTAATTTAATATTTATATGCTTTATATAAACATTTTAAGTATTATAATTATTAAAAATAATTGATTAATAATTGTGCTCGTAATTGTGCAGAAAATAAATAATAAGCATTATGTAATAATTTTGAAATGAATCAAGTAACCTTTTATGGACAAAAGACACTTTTTGTTTGTTGGCCTTGAAGCTTTGAAGGACCTTTTTTCTTCTTAAAAAATCAGTTCAAGAAATTAGAATTGTTATAAATTTATAAAAAAAATTTTATTGCAATTTAAAATTTGAATATAATTTATTTATTATTATAAATTGAAACAAAACTAAATACTATTTATTCCACAATTAATATACATGTTATTTAAATTAAAATTAAATAAATTGTTCAAATATTTCTGTTTGAAAATCATTATTTTTTAAGCAGTTAAAAATTTTTTATCATTATAGTTTTAATTAATGCACAAATTACAAATGTTTATGCAACTTGTTTTTTTAATTATGTAAAAGCATTGCAAGGTTTCTGTTATTTGACAAAAAGTTGTGTGATATAGTTCATATAAGAATGAAATCTTTTTATATTGAATTTTGAAATCTTTAGTATTTATCAAAATTAATTTTTTTTTTTTTTATTTATTTGGATTAGTGATATTTATAAAAATATACAGTAATACTTTTACAAAACTTTAATTATTATTTTTGGTATTCAATACCGAATGTAATTTCATCTTTTGAAATTTGTAATATCTTATATTTTTGGTATTTTCAAATTGAATACGTGTAAGAAATTTATAAATTTAATTTCATTAAATACTTTATCATAATTATTGTGAATATTTATTATAATTATTGTTATATTAAATAATTATTAACTTTATATAAGAAAATGCTTTTTATATATTCTATGTTTAAATATTTCAAATATATATTAAGGTTAGTTTTTGGTTAAGGTTCTCATCATTGTTATTAAAGTTTGTATCAAAATTTATTAGATAATACCTTATTATTATTTATTCTTTGGTAAATACGTTTAAAATATTGATTTTATCAAATACTTTTAAAATGAATATATAAATTTACAAGATAGGCACCACTAAAGTAGACTTGTCTAATATTTAATTAAGAAGCAAATATTCCACTTCTTCAATCACTCAATCGCGCTTACAATAATACGATTTCTCTCTCTCTCTCTCTCTCTCTCTCTCTCTCTCTCTCTCTCTCTCTCTCTCTCTCTCTCTCTCTCTCTCTCTCTCTCTCTCTCTCTCTCTCTCTCTCTTTCTCTCAACGCGGCAGAAATATAAATAAACAGTAGCGAATATTTAGAGACGCTCAGGTGCGCAAAATAGCAGCGAACAAAGGATTTACGGTAGTTCTGCGAAGTCTATGGGTTATTACGTATAGATGACGACCAACGGCTTGTAAGTGAAAGTGCATCTCTCTTGTGCGCTTGAATCGTTCGAGCGAGAATCGACATAACCTCGCTTAGCTGTCTCTCTTCTGCTTTGCGCTTGAAATTGCGAAAGCGATTACTCGTGCGAGAAACTAACAACGAAGTTGTATTTTCTTGAGCTAGGTGCGGGTAATTTATGTCAAATAATCCATCAGCAATCTGTAACTAACAAAAAATTCATTTCGACAAAAAAACTGTAGATAAATAATAGTACAATATTACAGGAACAAAAAGACATTTTTTTTTCTTTAACAGCTAACATTTGAGATACGAGAATTCTTCGGTATTTTTTCATTACGATTATTTCTTGCTTATATCAATCATGAAGATTCTACTGGTTTTGCCGTTTTCTTACACTCGTTTCATCGTAAGGCATAAATATTTACTAAGGCTTATCGAGTTTTAATTTTCAAATTCCGTATACTCTTGGAAGTGATCTATATACATGTATGCGTTAGATGAGGGAACGTGAATTTTTTTCACACTACTCATTAATATCAGTCAAGTAAGCCCCGCCATTTTGTCTTTAAAAAAAAAAAAAAAAAAAAAAGTTGTGCTGGATTGTGTTGAACTTGTGCTATAATTTGCCGTAAATAAAAAAAAATTAATTTCGAAAATCTTGATTTTTATGGCCAAAATTAATTTTTCGAAAAAAGTTAGCCCCGCCATTTTGTTTTTAACGATATAAGAGTTGTGCTGCATTGTGCTCAACTTGTGCCATAATGTGCCGTAAAAAGAATTTATTAATTATCATTTTTAAAGGAAAAAAATCATCGTTTTCGAAAGAAAAGTTAACTCTGATCATAAAAATTATAAAAATGAAAATTAATAATTTTTTTTAACAGCACATTATAGCATAGGTTGAGCACAATGCAACACTAACTCTTTTATTCTGTGAAAAACAGAATGGCGAGGCTAACTTTTTTTTCTTTCGAAAATGATGACTTTTTGCATTTAAAAATAAAAATTAATAATTTTTTTTACGGAACATTATAGCACAAGTTAAGCACAATTCAGCACTTTTTTTCTTAAAAAAAGATAAAATGGCGGGATTAACTTGATGGACATTAGTCATTCGCTCAACGGTCATTTGAATTTAAATTTCTGATGAGATCGGTTAAGGAAAGTTTCTTTCTTTAGTAAATATTTGTTACTATAATCGATTTACGTATAAAGAGTTTTATACCATTATTTTGTTCTGTTATTTTAACGTTTTAATTTTTTAAATTGTTAAATTTCATTATATACAAGTTTAATGTTGTTTTTTTTTCTCGAGTTTTTAATACTAGTTGTACAATTGTTTGAATAAAATGTATATAAATAATATTTTATTGGACGTTTTTGTTCAATATTTAGTATCACTTGGTAAATAATTTATCGTTTACTACAAGAAAAATTGTCTTTGTCAACTTTCTTACATTATATTTGAGATCTACATCTTATATTTATAAATAAAATAACGCGCACGTAACATTTTCTCTTAAAATATTTAAATTTTCTATTCCAACCTTTGTTTAAAAATCATTTTACATGCAACATGTAATATCATAATCAATTATAAAAAAATCTTATCTCCATATCATTACATGTTCAACATATAACACTAAACTTTCAAGAAAACGTACGAGCGCTATCCTAGGATACATTACAACGTCGATAAAAGGAAATCGCATAGGTAAAGAGAGTCGCAGCAAGACGTCCTTGAAAAAGAAGCGTTACGAAAACACGCGCGCGCTAGCTCGGATACCCTTCGATTTCATCGTCCCAGATACATACACACACACACGCGCGCACGTACGTACATTCGCTACCTACGCGACTTAGTGTAGCGTCATTTGCTTCCTTGTTTTTTTCTTTACCCTCGACCAGGGTATATGCAAACGCGGGGCTTCCTCGCGAACTATTACGTTCTCGCTTGCGATTCATGCTTGTGGATGTTTGTCTATGTGTTTGCTTGCGTGATATTTGCTTTGTTCGATTGATAAGCCGATGACAAAGTTTCCATACGGACTGTTGCCGGGTGAAGGAGGGAAGCAATCTGAAAATTGTAACTCAAAGATAATTAGATGCTCTGTTTTATTTAATTTTGATAAAAGTAAGTCATTTCAAAAGGTTTAAAATTTTTCCTTTACAAGATATACTCTGATTATTTTATTGAATTAACCTAGTTAAAGTTTAAGATAAAATTGTGTTTAATTATAAAATATTCTTAAAAAATTTGGCAAACGTATTGGCAGTCAAAGTGTCCTTATCTTTTTTACTATAAATTTCACGAATTTAATACTTCTTCTGGCAATTTAAAAATGTTTTCCGATATTGAAATTAAAAATAGGTTCTTTGAACATAACACGCTCGATATTACAAAAACTATTATTAATCCTTTATATAATGTTTATTACAATGTGATTTATGACGTGCAAACAAGTTTAAAACAAGTTTAAAATATATATTATAACAAGTTTAAAACTATTTTTTATTTAAACTTTGGCATACACTATACGATGTTACAACTGTTACAAATGAAAACTGTTGGTACACTTACCTACTTATATCGCAATAAAGGTCTACAAAGAAACGTAAAAGTAATTTCACAAAATTGTGATAATTAACCCTTTCGAAATCGTGAAAAAAAGAGAGAAAAAAGCATCGTACGAGTCACGCGTGTGAATCGAAAGCCGCAATTGTATCAAAGTCCTTCGGTAACTTGATGCAATGCTTACGTACTCGCGATATGTGTTATACATACATATTTAAAATGTGTAAAAGGCATTTTACCACAAAGTATTTTGCTATTGAAAAGAAGTGTATATAAATGCGATCGTTTGAAGGCTTCTTATAAAAGGGCTGAAGAAAGTATATTGCGATATTTGAAAATTACCAATGATTATTCGTTTTAAATACAAATATTTTTTAAGTATTGTAAATTTATAAATGTATTGAAAAAAATTTGGATTTATTTCATTAACGTTAAAAATTGCTTTTAAGTTTTAGTCCGTAACATAACAGTATTACATGAAAAGTGAAATATACAACAGTTTTAAATTTTAATCTACTTCTTCAATTTTTTTCCAACTCTATCTTATGTTTAAAAACCCTACAAAAAGAATTTCCAAAGATTATTAAAATCGTAAAAAATACGAAATTGAAATCTTCAAGCGATCTTCAAAAAATCAAAAAAAAAAAAAAACCAAAAAGATAATTTCATCCAAAATACAATACTTTCCATCATTAAAAAGCACGACGGATAATAACAGCTACGTTGGGGATTAATAGCCTTTTTCGAGAACAGCTCGAAATCGCTGCTATAATCGGCGCTGCCTCGCAATAGAGAGATAGAGAGAGAGAGAGAGAGAGAGAGAGAGAGAGAGAGAGAGAGAGACAGTTGCTCCTATACACCGGCGCTAAAAATAGAGTTTCTCTCCTACTCTCTTAGTACACGAGCGTGCGGCGAGTTTGTTTCGCCGGGGCAAATAAAATCATGGGCCGATGCTATAGTTGACGCTGTAGCTAATATAGGCTCTCGGGGGTAAGCGACACTGACTGGATGTTTTAGCACAGAGTGGTAATGTTACAAAGAGATTCGTCGGTACTTAATACCGTATTACGTTGAATTTTTGGTGTTGAATTTTTGTTGACTATTTTTGTTTAGTTGCGACGACATTTTTTTTATTTATATATATATATATATATATATATTAGCACTTATTTAAAATGTAGTTTACTCATTTAAACTGTAATGATTTCTTTAGGATTGTATAAACGATAAATATATATATTACAAAATTTTTTTTTCAATCGATCGTTATATTTTAATATACGACGTGAGCAAAAAGAATAATTTTGGGTGTACTTCCGAAAAGCGCATACCTCCGATTCATTTGAAATTTGATATACACACCCTGAACACGAATATAGCGATGAAAATACCCGGAAATGTTTTTTTTTTTTTTTTACATATTTGATTATTTTGAGGCTACGTATCATATGCATGATCATTATACCGCCATTACTCCATTAGTTTCAGCTTTAATAGCTTACTTACACATTTTACCGCGGGAAGATTGGAGTTTGGACTTTAAAATGCATTTTTTTATTTTTTTTTTTTTAATGTTTTTATATATTTTTTTTTTAATTTTTAATTTTTTCTTGTATTCAGATATGTGTGTTTATTGGGTCGGGTTATTTTTTGGGGGTTTGGGGAGATGGAGCCCCCCATTACTTGTTGGTAAGTCAATTTTTTTTTTATTATTTGTTTGAGATGAACTTCTTGCTATCTCCAGTGTCCGGATATCGAGACTCATCCTCGTTGGTTTGATTTTTTGTATCGTCGTCGAAAATATTTATTACCTGGTTTTGCTTTGTGTAATATTGTATATTCGAGTGAAATTAGAAGTGACCAGATCTTTATTGCAGCGCATTTTTGGAGCCTTAAATTCTTAATCGAGTCCTGTTTTTGTACTCAAAGTGTAAAAATATGAAAGTATACATAGCCTCAAAATAATCGACAATACGAAGGAAAAAAAAATTTGCGGATATTTTCATCACTATATTTGTGTTCAGGGTGTCGAAATACATATGTATACCAAGTTTCAAATGAATCGAAGGTATGCGCTTTTCGGAAGTTTATCCATAATTTTGTTATTTAAAATATAAATTTCATGTACATGTAAATTATGAAAGATATGAAAATTAGCTTTAAAAAGTAATCGGTTTCATTTGTAATATTTTAAATTAATGTATAATGTTTAGAATATATAAAAATATTAGATAGCGATATAAAAAAACTTGATAAGGTGATTGTTCACGTTAAATAACGTACAATTTCCAAAGTTTATGTTTATATTAAAAGTAAGAAAGAAAACAAAAGACAATCGAACTATAGGAAAACAATTGTGATAATAGACTATTTGAAACGTTTTACATTTTTATTTAATTTTATTACTAATTATTATAAATTTTAAAGCATTTCGTTCATACAATAAGCATATTTCAAACATTTATTTAAATTTGTTTATCTTTTTTTTTTTTAAAATAATCGTTCAAACAATCGGAATAAATTGTTTAATGCTTTTTGCCAGTAGCATTTTAGCCGATTAACGCTTATGATTCATTGTACACATGAGCGCAACAAATAAGAAGGAAAAGAAACAAAAGCCGCGAGAGCGCGAGTTTAAAGAACTTACTGCGCATACGACTTGACTCTTTGACTCTCTCGACTCATAAGTGAATTTTCACTGCGCAATTGTCGCTACCGAATGATGCGCAATATATTAAACATTAAAAAGTGCGTTTGTATTTGTTATCTTTCTTTTTAATCAATCACTGATAAAAAATAACTGTTACTTTGCATAATCGTAACGATTTCAATTGTTTGCCTTATGATCAATCTGTATTTTAATCTTTGAGTCGTTAAACTTGTAAGAATTTTATAAAATATTTTTTATTTTTATTTTTTATAATCGATATATATCGAATTCGTTGATTCGTTTTTTTTTTTTTTTTTTTTTTTCTATATTTAAAAGCTACCTTATGACTTTTCAATAAATTGATAAGGTTATTCTACTACCGAATAGCTTATCTAATACATTTTATTATATTTGTTTTAGTCAAAATAAAAAAAGATGCATAGATAAATAGTTTGAGCAAAATGGAGAATATATGAAGTATCAATATAGTATTTTATTAATTTAGATTATTGAAAAATCTCAAATCAACGGTTGTATTTATCGAAAAAGTCAATTTTCCAATAAACGATACGTAGTTTACCAACGAAGCGTTTTTTTGAATCCTTATACTAAACAACTCGTCATCTAACCAAACCGAATATTGATCATTTGCTTGGTATCGTTGTAGTTAGAAATATGTATGTATGTATGTGTGTATATATATATATATATATATATATATATTTATTTATTTATTTATTTATATATATTACCGAATACGCGCGACGTTGCACCTTATTCATTATTCATGGCGCATCATCTGAGTCTCTCTCTCTCTCTCTCTCTCTCTCTCTCTCTTTCTCTCTCTTTCTCTTTCATACGGCACATAACGGGGCCCTTGGCGCATCAGCTGATCGTGTCCGCCCAGTGCGCTACGTAAGCTACGTCACAAAGAAACGACACGACTATATGTATAAGCGACACGGGTTGCTGCACTCTCTTTCTTTACCTCCTTCTCTCCTCTCTCCCTTCCTTCCCACCTCTTCCCTCTCTAAGCGTTTCGCTCCTTTGTGTGCCACTCGCGGTTTCCTTATCTTTGTTCCACGACGCCCGTTGCTTTCTTGCTCGCTCTTTTTATTTCGCCCTCCCTCTATACATACCGTCGCAGCCTTGATCGGAGAAAAAAAGGAAAGAGAACGAGTGAGTCAGCGCGTTCGCGCTCGTGATGTATGCACTTGACTTGTTGGTTAGAGAGTGAGGTGATTTGAGAATTTGAACGTGTGTGAAGATATATGGGAGTGTGTGCGCGTACATGTGTGATTTTTTTGAAGCGGTTGTGAACGGGAAGGAAAAAAGCTAAAGATTTGGGATGTTAGATTAAATTCGAAATCTTGAGGAAAATATTTGTAAATTTAAAAGCTGAAATTACATGAAATTATTGATGAAAACAATCCGTTATTTTTATTCGTTTACTTTTCAAATATCGACTAATTGTTTTTGAAAATGCAGTAGATTACAATGTTATAAGTTATGAGGATCAAAAGTGTACAAAATTTTTAAATGCAATTATTTTAATATTAATATTAAGAATTATTACGATTACTTACGATTAAAACGGCTTATAACACACAGATTGATAAAAAGATTTTCATTTGTCATGAAGCTAATAACTATTATTTAAATTCGATTAAAAATTGCAACCGGTTTCTTAGTAATAGCCTAAGTGGTTCATATTCTTTGTTATTCGTTCATTAACCAGTCACACTAGCGCTGTATCGAATACAACTTAAATTCAATAATTTCTTGGTTTTTCTTTGTGTTCTAAAGTGCGCTAAAATAATCGATATTTTTATTATTAATGCGAAAGTAACGAGCAGAGATTGATCTAATATACATTAGTCAGGGATACTGAAACGTTAAGTTTTAAACTTTCAACATGCATATATCTGTTTCTCTTTACTTTTACTTAATTTTTTAAAAAAATTTACAAACTAATACAACTTAACGTTAAATTAATAATTTAATTTATCATTTTAATGAAAACGATATTTTGCATAAAAAAATACGCCTGCTTAAACAATAACGAAAGCGAATATCGTTACGAAATTAAATATATGTTAGGAGCGTTAACGCATCGCGTATAAAGTGTGGCCTCGATTGTCAAGAAAATAGTGGACAGGTAAACGTTGAATGCATCTTTGCACCTTTCAAAACGACTCTTTTTTTCCTCTCCTTTATCTATTTCTCGCTCTCCTCGGTATATTTAACGTTTCACGAGAAGTGAGAAGGAGTTTACGGTAAGGTGCGCGTCGAGATGTTTCGCCGTGTATTTGCGTTGGCGTTAAGAGAAAGAGAAAGAGAAAGAAAGAGAGAGAGAGAGAGAGAGAGAGAGAGAGAGAGAGAGAGAGAGAGACAGAGACTTACATTTATAATAGCTTGTGAAACTAACGACATTCGATGCATAAATAAATTTGCATTTACGGGGATCAATATGGAATTCTATTACGTATTCTATAAATAATTTATGTGCTGTAAGTGTAACGATCTGACAACGAGTATTATATTAAAACGACGCTTCCTTAAACATTTTTCATCTATTTTCTTTGAAAATTTATTAATTCTGGTGTTTTTCGTTTTTTTTTTCGTATCCCTTGCGACCTGTTTTATAAAAGTCTCTCGAAGATTAAATTGTCTTTTTTTTTGAACGATACATACAGATTTAGAATATTTAAATTTCAGAGAGAAAACTTGTCATTCTCCAAATTAAGAGATTCTTGTAAAGATCACAAAGAAGAATATTCTCTATCCAACGTAGCAACTCTCGCTTTTATCACACATTCAATGCATACATAATCGAAACGGGAAGTAAATGGCACACCTATAATTTAGATCAAAACTCCTCTTACACACGCACACCTAACCTCAAAAAAAAAAAAAACCGGCTCTCCCGCTTTGAAAATTACGATGACGTAACGTTACATCTCGTTGCTCGGCGTGCGAATATTATATATATATGCATTTGCGCAAAAAGGCGTAAAGAGAGTGACTCTCTGGCAACTGTATAATTGCGAACGAGGCTTTGGCCGAAAAAGGCTCGTCATCGGAGGTATATTCGAGATATACGTTCGCGGCCCTGGGGCAGTAGGTCGCCTGGACCTTGGCAAAATTTGCGCTGTATAAATTGCGAATGTGTGTGTGTGTGTATGTATGTCTGCTGCGCATTCGTGGGTTATCTCTTCTTCACCTCTCTTATACCTTATTTTTTTCGATGATTTTCGTAATGAGGCTTTGACAATTGTAACAGTTGGATAAATGATTCATTTTTCTTTTTATTTTTCTTTTTGTTTTGATCGATTCGGCTTGAAGTAGCTGAAATAATAAAATAAGAATTTTAATGTATAATGTTATCATTTAAAATTAAATTAATTAAAACCTCATCATTATATACTTTAAGTAAATGGTTTAATAAGTGTGCACATTTATTATCATCGTGTCATTTTAAATATGAAAAATAAATATCGTGAATCTAAATTTAACAAAATAAAAAAAGAGCATTGACGTATTTAGTGTTTACATGGTGAAAGGGCTAAGCTTTTGTGATTAGATAAAGTTTATTGATCGTTCTTATGTAAGCTAATTGTGTCTTTCAGCTATAATGAATTATGCAACGTCGTATTGTTTATAGATGAAAAAAAAAAAAAATCAACGTCATGTGTGCAGTAAGCTTGTCTTTGAAAAATGCTTGCCATTTTATTACGACTCGATTGTTATTTAAATTTATTTTCGTAAGATAAATTATCTATAAAATGGTATGAAAATGATTTTTTTTTTTGAAAAATTACATTATTATAAAGAAAAAATGAGATAGAGATAGCATGGCGTCAGAAATGACCCATACATGTTTTTATTTTTACTTGAAGGCATATATGTACTCTAATTATAGTTTGACCTGAGGTAACTTTAATCTCGCAGAGCTACAATCAGCTGTTATTTGAATTCTGTTATAGTTAAAATGTTAGAATTTTTGATTTTAGAATCTCGTTGATTCGCAAAGTAATTAATGATTACTGTTGTATAATTTTTAAATGAGTTTTTCTTTCTTTTTTTTTTTTTTTTTTTTTTTTTTTTAATTTAAAACGCACATAATTCTACTATTTACAAATTTAAATTATTTCTCTTTATCACGACTTTCGACATTATCAAATGAAAGAGCATAAAATAAATTTCAAATTTAAAATTGTAAAAATATTTGCATATTCCAATAATAAAAAGCTTCCTCCTCGTGGACATGGAGATTTCACCTCATACAGACAAACCGAAAAGAGAACGAAAAAAAGAAAGAAAAAAAAAAAAAAAAAATGAGAGCAGAAGAAATAAAGAAATTCCTTCCATTTCCTGCTCCGTCCCTCGCGACTTCAATTCCTTATATTCGCGTTCTCTCTTTCTCTCATCTACATCCATTAATTTCCTCTCACGCCCTCGAGCTTTTTCCAGCGCGCGTGCGAGATAGCCCAAAGAGAAAGCGAAGCCGAGCGCCAACAGCGAATGAACCCCAGCGCGTGTTGGATCGATTCCGCGTCTGGCAACAGGAGAGAGAAAGAGAGAAAGAACGAGAGAGAGAGAGAGAGAGAGAGAGAGAGAGAGAGAGAGAGAGAGAGAGAGAGAGAGAGAGAGTGAGAGAGAGAGGAAGATAAAAGAGGAGGGTTGCTGGTGCACACGCCAGGAAAGTATGCACGTTGCCGCTGCACACGCCTCCATTACGGGTTAAAAACCCAACGCTCTCTGCTCTCTATCTTTCTTCTCGTCTCCCTCCTCCTTCTCCTCCTTCCTTCTTTTTTCTCTCTCTCTCTCTTTCTCTCTCTTTCTCATCTCTCGCCCGCACAGTTGCTCGGCGGAAAATCACGAGGGGTGCTGCGGACTTGTTTCCAGTCTCGACTCCGGAATCGATATCTCCGCGAGAGAGCTAACTTGCGCGCTCTTTTCATCTATTTCTCTCTCTCTCTCTCTCGCGCTCTCTTGTTCCTCATAAGTTGGAAGAAAATTTTTTTTTTTGAGTTTGCTTTCCTCTACGTTGTATGGTATGGTTTTTCTTTTTAATGAAATCGTTATCGCTCAGTATGGGATTTTTTTTTTTTTTTTTTTTTTTTTTTTTTTTTTTTTTTTTACGGAGTTAGACTTGCGCGTAGGTGACTATTTCAATTTCAATTAGTTATAGTTGATTGATTATTGCATCAATTTTTGTAGGCGAATATGGATAATAAATCTATAAATTTTTAAGACTTTATCAAAAATAGATATGTTTTACCTTTTTATTGTAAAATAAAATATTTTCCGTAAAAAAAGTTTGAATTTTAATGAATAAAACACACTTTTTACAATCAAAGCAAAATTGACGTATCATGCCTAGCGTTGAAAACATTATTTCGTATTTAATTCACAATTCTTCGTACAAAGTTTAAAATGAGTTTGAAGTTTTCAACGTTGAAGTCCAACGAAATTTTTTAAATATAATTTGTACATTTTTAGCAGCTTTATTTAAATACGAAAAATTATTTCGTTGTATTGTAACGTTGAAAACTTCAGATCCATAGTTTGAAAATTTAAAAAATGGCTAACGTTATCTGCTATCGAAATTTCGTAAAGTTTAAATAAAAAAAATCTTCAGCTAAATTCAGAAAAGTAAAAAACGCGCAAAACGCGTAAAGTTTTTCTCCAGATATAAATATAATCCACATGCAGGCATCGTCTCTCGTCGCTTTTCTCAAGCGCTCGAGAGAGTCTCGATTATACCGAAGGAAAATTGCGCCTGGATGAACAGCTGATGCCGTCGGGTAGTACACGTAGCAGCGTCGTGTGTACTACCGCAACATGGAATCGCTCCGCGATTCGTACTTCTCTCTTTTTGACCCTTCGAGGGTTGCCGACCGAGGGTCGTCGAATACACAAGTGTCCCTGTGTGTCTAGCTGTGTATATTATGTACGTGTGTGTATACATCTTTTTTGTTTGTGTTCGTCTTTTTCTTCACCGCTTGGAGCGTCGCTCTCCTCTCCCCCTCTAGTTTCATCCTCGTTATTTATTTTTTTTTTCCCATTCGAGCACTGTGTACTTGGCAGTGTTGCCGTCGTCGTTGGCATTGTGCGCTGCGTTTACGCGTGAATTTTTCGGCGTTAATCTTACCCCATGGGAGATTATATATATATATATATATATTTTTCCTTTTCTCACGGCTGAAGTAGTTGTTGTTGGACGTTTTATTTTAACGATGTTTTTTAAGCCTTGAGAGATTAAGGTGCGTCGTTGTTTTAATGAATTTTCAAGAGTTCTCGTCTGTAATGCGCGAAAATTAATTTTTTTCAACGCGAAGAAAGCTTGTTTAATTCTTTTTTTTTTTTACAGAATTTAAAGACTCAGCTATAATTTAATATAATATATTCTAAGTTTTATATAATACAATAGATTCATATTTAATAAAAATTTTGCAAAAAAATTATTATTATAAATAAAAAAAAAAAAAAAAAAAAAAAAGAATAAGCCTCACATTAGTTTTCATCATAAAAATGTAGCCTATAAGATGTATAGTCTCTACGAGAACTGGCAATAGTCGACCAAAACAAGTGCATTAACCCTCGGTCGTACTCTACAGTCTCTTTATCTCTCACTCACTCTCTTTCTCGAATATAAAAAGCCCTCGGAAGTCATAAATGATGCAAAGGAACCTAACATTTCGTGCCGTAAGACATTGCCGTTTTCTAAAAGCCTTCGCGAAATATCAGCTCGCGTGCCGTTTCTCAATCTTTCTCTATCTGTCTCTCTCTTTTTCTCTCTTTTTCTCTCGTTTCTTTTCCAACACTCCGCGTTTTTATCGCGGACGGAAATGCAGAAATGAAAGGAAGCGAGGAAAGAAAAAAGTGTTTTATATACACGAATGCGTATACATGTATATATACGCGCAAGGACGTAGTCGTTTAAGTACGCGTATGGGTTTTCGCGCGCGTTCAATTTCGTTTAAATTGTCGGGGCAAAGAGGTGCCGACGACGTATGTACAATTTTGCACGAACTATTCTATTCTTGCGAAGGCGGCGTCGTCGACCTTTTGATGTCAATGTACTTTTGTTTATTTCGTTGGTTTCTTTTGTTCTTTTGCTTGAAGGACGTTGGATTTAGCTCATGAAGTGTTCGGTGTATAGGAAAATGTGACGTTAAGAAAAATATGTTTAATTTATGAATAATAATACGGCTAAATGCTCGATAATTACAGGAATGAAAAATTCTTGAACAATTATTATTTTTTAAAATAAAAATTTTGTTAAAAATTAACATATCTTCTATGTATATATTATTTAAAACACAATGTAGCAGACATAATTTTTATGATTTTTGTCTGTTTATTTGTTCGTGGATCATGTCGTAAAAAGTCCACTGGATAGATTTTGATGAAACTTGGTACATTAATAGCTTGTTCCCAGCTCAGCATATAAAACAAGTTTTAATAAAATCGACTCACGGGAATAAAAGATATCCTAATTCAAAGTTTTCGATGCATACGAAGTCGCGAGTACTAGTTGTTAAAAGCAGTCATAAAATAAAAGCAGTCAGCGTATCGCATCTTCGAAAACATCGAGTAATTTTGTCTTTTTCAAATATAGAAATTCAAATATTAATCAAAATTCCGTAACGCCATTATTTTATCGAAATATAAAAGTAACGCGTAATTAACGTTTTGGTAATTTTTTTAAAACATTTACGAAATATGCCACCTACATATTGCGCACGTGTTGCGTGTCGCTACGCATGCGTCATCACATTCGGATACAATTCTTTATATATCAAATTTATCCAAACGTAATATTGCTCGAAAGTGCTCAATTTACAAACCAGCCCACGCGTAAATTGTGTAATTTAAAAATTTTAATGAACGTGAAATTTATTTTAAAAAAATAACATTGCAACGTTAAAGTAGCAATTCGATGATGAAAATTAATGGTTATGATGAATAAAACAATTAATTTTTTAGCGACTGAAGAAGCTTACTTTCTTTTTTAACTTAATTTTTACATTTGCTATTTTTATTTACATTTGAATTTTTATTTGCATTTCTCTCTTAGTAATATTTTGTAATATTACAAATTACTTTATTGATAAAAATAAAAATTTTAGTATCCCTTTAAATTTTTTACTTTTACATTTTTAAAAGTTATGAAATATTTTTGTCACTCAAAAAATAAAAATATTTCAACATCTTTCGATTATCTTTTAGCAGACCTTAAAGTTTTAACAAACTTTTAACAACTTTGTTTAAAATATTTTTGGATATTTGCGGAATTTAATATTTTGCCAACTAACAACACACAGCTCAAAGAATAATTGGTAAATCGGTTATTATTGTGAAAGTCGCGCTAACAATAAGGTTTGTCTTTATTACTTTTAGCGAAGGTTAAGTACTAAGAATAAAATTTATATAACAGTATACAATGAAAATGTTTAAATTTTATATTCAAATATTCGTGTTATATTACACATTTTGCAAGAATTAGAATATAATTGTCAAGTTTATCATAAATCTTTGAGTTATAAAAAAATATCGCGAATAATCAGCATAAAAAAAATATTGGTTCATTAAAAAAAAAAAAAAAATTATCGTCGGTTTAAAATTAAACGACATCCTCCACAACGATGCAATATACTCTTAAATATTTATGTTTAAATCAAATCACTTATAATGCCGATTACGCGAAAAAGCCGATTAATCAAATCGATAATCAGATACATCTGCGATTCGCATCCTCCTTTCTCCCATCTCTATATAAATCTATCCACGCGAATAATAGCCGGGTAGATAAATTTACCGGGTAATTGCTCGCGGATTCGCCGTAAAATTCCAAATGATTAACGATCGTAAACGATTTTCCTTAACGTTTCGCGCATCGGTGTATAAG
This sequence comes from Chalcis sispes, assembly GCA_949987625.1. NCBI lineage: Eukaryota > Metazoa > Arthropoda > Insecta > Hymenoptera > Chalcididae > Chalcis > Chalcis sispes. Next base: position 14,773,059 of record OX465098.1, on the reverse strand, counting down.
GAAGTACTACTACCACGGAGCACACGTGAGTCACTTCTGTATTAGCCGAGCGCTTGCCAATTTCTGGTCATCTCGGCTCTTTCTCTCTCCTTTTCTCTTCTTCCCCAATTTTGTACCTACGAGATCACGAGTCAGTGAATCGTTATGTAATGTATATATACTGCTGCTGCTGCTGTGGATATCTGATCAGATACGCGTGTACGATTCGAATCTGCATAATTTTCGCTGATTCGGTTAATGGGTTTGACTTTTACTCCTACGTAGCATGCATGCATCTTGTGTATTATGTGTCCAGAAGAGATTCTTTGTTTTTAAGGAAAAAGGAATTTATGGGTCGGTTTGATTAGGAATGTATTATATGTTATGATAAACGGTTCGTTTATATTTTAAAATTCAGATGATTGAATTACATTAATACATTACTCTTTTGGTCCTTGAATTTCAAAATATTATTTTTTTAATCTCTTGTATAAATTCCGAACTCGTGAACGGTTACTATTAAAAATGAAAATTCGGAGTTTGAAATATTTTTACATTACCGTATGATATTTTATTTTTACAAATATTGAATTTTAGGCATTTTATGTTTCTAAAACTTTTAAATCTTTATTCCATTATTTACGTGACTTAAATTTTAACGCATCTTGACTTTCTTTACATTTTTCAAATTTATTTCAGGATGTACATTCCAGAAATTCAATTTATTGTTACGTCCTAAAGCAAAAATCAGAAAAATTTTTACTTTTCCCTTCCTATGAAAAGTCTTATCTATGAAAGCGAGTTATCCCTACTCCTTCTCTGCAGTCTAAAAATAGATGCGCACATGTGCACTACACAGTCCAAACAACGAGCGTAGAGAAGGACTAAGGATACATAAATGCACTTTTTTATTCTTTTCTTTTAAAATTATGATTTTGTTCAATAAATTTATCCTAACTTATCGTCTTCACGACATTTTACAATAAATTTTAATCTTGCATAAATGTATTATATTATATATTTTTTTAAAAGTTAATTTTTAATTTTAATAAATATATTTTAACGAAACATAAATATGCCAAAAAATAGTTAAATATAAGCGCATAAAGTAAAAGGGCATATTTTTAAGTTATTGTTAATATTAATTAATATAGAAATTTATTAAACATGTATAATTTTTATTTTTGCCTTATTTTACTTAATTTTAAACTGCGTTTTAAGTTATTACGTATTACAATTACATCGATATTTTATTATTAGTTTGTATATTATTTTAATCTTTAACTTAAAGAATATTTTTGTTAATTTTAAATCTTTTATATTTAATAACTTTTTTAATAGAATACATATTTATACTTTATAATATGTACTTACACTTATTATTAATCTAACATTTTATTATATATTGCTCGCTAATATTAATTTCATAATTTTTATAATATTTAAACGATAACTCTATTTTTTTATATTTTTATACTCGCTGATAATTTTAAGAATGTTCTATCTAGTATTTAAGTCAGAGAAAACGCATGAATGGAAGAAGTTCCAAATATATGCATATCACCTTCTACCCCATTTCATGCTTTCCCTCTTCGACGCGTTGGACGCACGTTGCGAGGGTGTGACTTTCTTTTCGCCCGCTTTGCGCAATGCTAGAATTTAAGGTCAAGGTTAGAAGTAAGAAGGAAAAAGACTTTTCATTTGTCGTTTTCTGTCCACTTCGTGCTTCTGTCTCCTATCTGTGTCTTACCAGCGGGCCTTATGGGTATGTTTTTTTTTTGTATAAAAAATGCGAGTTTCTGTAAATCGACAGCAGTTCTGACGAGCTTCGGTTCAAGACACTCGCTCTTCTCTTCCCGAGCAGCCTATGTGCACTCGATCGAGGCCTTTTACCAAATTTTAAAATAAAAACATTTGAAAAAAATTTTTTCTATTTTCTTTCAAACTCAAAATTTTGACAATTGCTAGATTAAAATTAATTTAAATTTTTCTAAGCTCAATTTGAAATTTTTTTTGTCTAAGCTGAATTTTAACGCTTTTCGAAAATTCCAACTCCAAAACCTTGGTGTATCCACTCTATCCTTTCATGAGATTGAGTTCGCTTTGTCCCTGCTGGATTACGGTGTAGTAGTTGTGTGTAAACGGCTCATAATCCATCTTTTGAATCTGTAACTTTAGCTTTGTCCCTGTTGGACCTTGGTCTAATTGTGTGTAAGCGGTGTTTAAATTCCGTCTTTCTATTTTAAGAAATAACGCGGCTTTGTCCCTGCTGGACTTCGGTCTAGTTATGTCTATCAAGTTAGCCCCGCCATTTTGTCTATTAAAAAAAAAAAAGTCGTGCTGAATTGTGCTCAACTTGTGCTATACTGTGCCGTAAATAAAAAAAATTAATTTCAAAAATTTCGATTTTTATAGCCAAAATTAATTTTTCGAAAATAGTTAGCCATTTTGTTTTTCACGGAATATAAGAGTTGTGCTACATTGTGCTCAACTTGTGCCATAATGTGCCGTAAAAAGAATTTATTAATTATCATTTTTAAAGGAAAAAAATCATCGTTTTCGAAAGAAAAGTTGACTCCGATCATAAAAATTATAAAAATGAAAATTAATAATTTTTATTAACAGCACATTATGGCACAAGTTGAGCACAATTCAGCACGACTTTTTTTTTTTAAAAAGACAAAATGGCGAGGCTAACTTGATAGACATGTCTAGTTGTGTGTAAGACATTACTTCATTCCGTAAAATTAGTTACAAATCCTATTTAAAAGTAACGCGGCTTTGTCTCTGCTAGACTTCGGTCTAGTTGTGTGTAAGCCAGTACTTAACTCCGTAATGTTAGTTACAAATTTTATTCATAAGAAAGTACGCTTTGTCCCTGCTAGACTCTTCGAGTCTAGTTGGGTGCAAACGGCTGCTTATTCCCTCTTTCTTCTCACGCTTCGATCCCTTTCTTTATTGCACACGATACCTTCGAAGCATCTACAACCCAGCGAGGTAAATAAGAGAAATAAATCGCCGATATTGGCACGATCAACACCGCACACATGTGCGCCGTCTGACCGATGCAACGCTTGCAATATACAGCGTTAGCTTAAGGCTCGGCTTTTTTGCATAGTTTTTTTTTCACTTTACGCGTTCGCGAAGAAAATTCGTTAAGAAAATTTTAGTTTTCACTAAACCGCCGACGTTATCACTTAGTTTAGGTAGCCCGAACTATTGCGAGAAATCGTAGGTTCAAAATAGCGTCAAACTACGCGTTTATCCGATTTAGTTATCATGACTTCAAACGAGTTTAGTTTTAAATTAAACGTGTGGCGTGATAGTGTCCAGTGTCTTTCCGGACGTAACATTATAAACATGATTCGGTTTTCTTATTCTTTTTTTTTTTTAATAATTTTAAATTAATCAAATTAGCGATATTATAGATTGTGTAAGTTTAATAGAATTTGTTAAACAGCAATTTTCTGTTATTTTATCACATTAAGTGAAATTCAAACGCAAAAAAAAAGGAAAATAAATTTACTATATTAGATGATGCCGAATTGTTGAATTAACTGTTAATTATTTTATTTATCTAAAGTACCAATTGATTGGCGATCTGTTTGATTTAAAAATACTCGTTCAAAAATTCAAGAATAAAAGAAAGAATGAATCGCACAAACTCAGCAGAAAACAATTTAATTTACCAGACTGGTGTATCATGTATCTTGTGCGACGAAAATAAATTTCCGGTTCTAATAAGAACGTTATTTTTAATTGGTCGAAATTTAGATTTAAACCAGCGTCTCTCTCTCTCTCTCTCTCTCTCTCTCTCTCTCTCACACACTTTCTTTCCAGTAGATCCTCTTTGTTCTGAGAATGGCTCTCGGATGTGCAACCGGGAAAACCTCGTGTTCATACTCGGAGCTTTGAACTCTTCTTGGATTTTTATTAGACTAACTGCTAAATGTGACGATTTTAATAATTTCAATTACTACGACAATACTTGCAAAATTTGTTTCATTAAGTTATCTTCTGTTTCTTTTAATAAGTATTTTGTCAAGCAATTTGTTTGAAATAAAAGATAATATTTTAATACAGATTGAGATGGTTTTAGGAAAAATTGAGTAACATTTATTTATTAAAACGATACTCTACGATGATTTATTATTATTTTCCGTTTCCGTTTCAAAATATATAGTTTTACACTCACAATTTAAAATTTATACGTCATCAAAGAAAAAAATTTGTTTTTAATCAAATAGTAAACAACGCGTAGGCTATTTTTTGTTCATTGTTATTTCTTATTTTTAAATAAACATTTTTTTTCGCCTACAGGAATTTTATTTAAAACATTTTGTGAAATTCGATATTTTGTTGCTTAATTTTTAGAAATTTTTAATCACTTTTTATAATTAAATTTATAATAAAATTGCTAACTTTATATTGCGTTTGAACACTGGAATTATCAATCTACGTTGTGCATTTCTCCATTAAACGAAAAAAGAACACACTAAAATAAAACCTTCTAATAAACAAATACGCAACATCGACATGAAGAAGAAGAAAGAAAAAATTCAAGAGCGAGAAAAAGCTCTCGCAAGAAAGAAAAAGAAAAAAAAAGAAAAATTCCTTTTTTTTTTTTCAACAAACTCGGCCTGCTCTATTTCTCTCACGACACGCACTTGCGTTCTCGTTCTTTAATCTTTTTCTCTCTTCGTCTCTCTTTCTCTTCTTCATTCGGGGAAAAGCGAGAGACAGCGGGCGCCGCGGCGTCGTTTAAATATAAATCGGCCACCGGGAGTGGCCAAAGCTTTAGTCTTGGCGTCGCGGCGCTCGCGAAACGCACTCTCGCTCTCACTCGCTGCCGCAGTAGCAACGGCAGCGTCCCGTGTATCCTCGGTTTCTCGTTTCTCTTATCTTTACTTTTTTGTTCTTTTATTATTATAAGTCGATATCGCGAGGTTTTCTTTCAATTTTACCACCGATGATATTTGCATTATGGAACGGAGCTTGGAATGGATTATTTAGTAAGCTCTAAGCTCTGTCTGAGATAAAGGAGATTTTTTCCAAGGAGGTTTAAAAGTAGTGCAGAGTTAAAGATTATAAAAGTGAAGGGTTAATTGGTGAAAAGAATTGGAGATAGAATTTATATTGTGTAGGTGATTATTTTACTTTTTCCTTTATTTGTTTATTACTGCCATTTTTTTAAATTGTATAGAGTTTTTTTACAAAGAACATTTTTAATTTTATAAAGCCTTTTTTCATTTGTTAAAAGAAATTTTTTTTTCCAAAATTTTATCAAGTTTTGATTTTTCTTCTTTGGTTCTTTGTTTTAATTAAAATAAAAATGCATTTATTACAATTCACGTAAACTCATTTGTTTATGATTTTAAAAGTATCATAACCTCACTTTTTTCATGTAATCAATACATTCATAAACTAATTTATAGTTTTTGTATTAAAATTTTTTTACTCTTTTATCTGATGTAATAAATTGCATTTATTACAATTCAATTACATGCAATTAGATTCAATACAATTTTTTTATTCTTTATAATACAGGCATTCGAAAGTCTTAATACACCAAGAATTGTTCTCACCGGTGCATCTTCACACTTATTCCTGCAATAAAATCATTTACCGATACCATTGTGGCAGTGCAAAAATAAACGAGAGAGGAAAATAAGGAAGACTCATCGAAAAAAAAAAAAAATTTATCAATAAGTGAGAAAAAGGTCGACGTATCGATGCAAATTGTGACGAAAAAAACGTCGATGGTGTGACGTATGTTTAGTGTATACGTCACAGTCGAACATTCAGCGCTCTTTTGCAGTATTATTCGAAGAGCTTATCGACTTGACGAATATAAAAATATAAAAAGAGTGTCATTAACTTTTTTTAACTTTTTTTTATACATTTACATTCTGCTCTCGTGACGTTGAATCGCTCGGTTATTAATAATCCCGTTTCATTTTTCCAAAAAAAAAAAGGATCAACGAAACTTTGTCTCCGACACAAATTTATTCGCATAAGCGTTCGTAAAAAATAATAATTGCATTAAGAAAAAATAAAAATTAAAAAAAAAAGCTGAGAGAAAGAGACATTGCAATCCGGCAATTAATCGCCAAAATTCGTAAAAGTAGAAAAGCGGGAGACAAAAGGAGTGACGTTTCATTGAAAATTTTACGGTCCACTGGCGCACGATCAAAATCTCGCGCGTGGCGACGAAATACACGAGCGTTTGAAGATTAATGAGTGATTAGCCAGATCGTCTGTTTTTTTTCTTTTTCGAAAGTGTTTTTTTTTTTTTTTTTTTTTTGAGAAAAGGAGAGAGGCAATTGATTAGCAGTTTTGAGTAAAGTAGTTTGAAAAGCAATAAAAAATTTGACTCTTTAAATGTTTTATAGAAAAATTGGATAAATTTAATAGTTTAATAAATAAGCGCGATTTTTAGTTTTTACTTGATTAAGCTTTTGAAAATTGTATCCTCGGTTTATTTTATTAAGAGAAAAATGAATCATTTAATTAAATAAAAAAAATTCGTACTTTGCTACAGATGCTATTTCCTTTAAATTATTAATTTTGAGCGAACCGTTTAAATTATAAAAATAAATCATAAATTTTAACGAGTAAAAAAAAAGTCAAAATAATCGTTTCTTCATAAATTCAACGCAATATCTCGGAAAAATATAAATCAAGGATCATCTCGAATCAATTAAAAAAAGCCAAGAGCGAGAAGCACACATACATACTCACTCACTAGTGTAAAGTTAGAGGGGCGTGTACGAGAATTTTTGCAAAGGGTTCGCGTGTGCCGCGCGGTCAGTTTTATTTCCCTACCGCCATCGGGTCGTTGCACTTGCGCGCGCGTGAGAGAGAGAGAGAGAGGGAGAGAGAGAGAAAACCGAGCGCCGATCGAGCGTGAAGGAATCGCTCGTTCTATCGATTATCCTTTAAAAGTTCTTTTTCTTATCTTCTTTTTCCCTTTCTTTCTCTTTCTCGTTCTTTAAATCTCGCTTGGTTGGGCGTCGGTTGCGAGAGAGAAAGTGAGAGGAGAAGTCGATCTCGGGAAATCGGTCGGGATTTTTCGCGTGCTTGCGATCTCTTAAGGCTTGTCGTTCGAACGATTTTCCCTTGCGTGTCGAAGATACGCTCGGGATTACGTTTACCTTTTTTTTTTTAACCGAGCTAGCGCTTTAAAAATCTTATTTAATTAGGCATTACTTTACCGTTATACTCAACGTTACGCCACTTTTTTTTTCTTTTTTTTTTTTTTTTTTTTTTTCAAAGCAACGCGAAAGCCACGCGAAATTAAAAAAAAAAAAAAAAAAAAAAAGAAGCACACAATTGTCTATTGCAACAATCGAAGTATCGTTAAACTCACGATAGAAAGTACGAGCGAGCGGTGCCGCTCTTTTATGAAAAGAGCGCGAGCTTTAGCGAGTAGATTCGGTTGGTCGAGATCCCTCGTTGCCGACAGGATGACGTGTCCGATGCGCCCGAATCGCTCACCCACCCCCGTTATAGTTCCCAATGTCGCGCATTACACGCGGAATTTTCACGCGCCGGTGTTCAAGACGGTGACGGTCGTCAGTACCGTTACCGTCGTTATACTGCCCGGGCCGTTGAAAATCGTACAGAGGGATGAGGAGGAGACTACATAAGGTGTCGTAAGAGAAGATTCTCTCTCTCTCTCTCTCTCTTTTTTTTTTCTTTTTTTAAAGGCATGCGCATACGCAATGATTGTGGCGTTGGAGTGAAATTTGCGCGATAAAAAAATTCATGTTATTGATGAAATTTTGTTCTGTCAAAGTTAGAAAGTTGAATGTTTTTGAGAAAATTGTATATTACTGATGATTAAAAGAGAGCAAATATTTTTTTGTTTGTATTTGAAAGTGCAAAACGACTAGGCGTATAATATTGGTAAAAAGTTTGAAATAATTATACATTTTATGAGAATTTTTCAGTCGTACTATTAAAAATGCCTTACTTTCTCATTCTCTTATTAATTGATTTACTTTTTATCTAAAATCTCACTTCAAACAATTAAGCATATAAAAAAAGTAAGAAAGCATTTTTGTGAAATTTTCGTTTTCATAGTTTAAGTTTTATACTCGGGTTAAATGTGCGAAATTATTAATTGAATCTTTCTTAGCGTACAATTAAAATACTATTATATTACCGTGGAAAAAAAAAATCAATTGCACGTGAAAAAACAATATTTTAGTTTTTAAACATTTTCGTACGAATGTTAATAAGAGCGATGAAAAAAATATTGTATTATTCTTTAAGTTTGACTTTTACATAGTGGTGCATATATTACATTAAAAATAGTTTTATATTCGAGAGCGTAATATCTACAAAATACGCAATTTTCATTTATATATAAATACATTTATATATAATTACATACAACGTATGTAATTTATAGATTGTGACATTGAAAATTACGGTTCTGTTTATCAAACGAAGGAAAGCTGTTATTACCTTTGGATAGCAAAATGAATAATATAATTATTGTGATTCTTAAAGGCACATTAAATTGAGAAAATTATAATAATAACAGTGTACTGGTATAGGTTGCTTCAGAAAAATATAAAGTTATAAAATTAAAAATTCATGTAATAACAAGTACTTTGTTGCTCTTTTTCAAATTTCCAATAAAATATTGTCAAAAATAGTGCATTATAAATAAATTTGACAAAATGTATTTCGCCGTTATTTCATTTCCTTTTCTTTAACATTTATTTATAAAATTTATTCCGCATAAATAATCCTAGCTTCTTCCTTTAATCCCAGAGCTTTGAAAGTCTATCATTAAAATACATCTGTGCCGTGAAATTCTTAAGTCTTTCTCTCTCGTTAACAACAACAAACTCTACCTAGCGTTTCTCAATACTAAATTACACATTATTAACAATTATAAACTTCGATAGCAAATCGTACCGTACTTTATTATAGCTAATCAGGGTTATCTCTTATATGAGAAAATTTTTTCATCGTGCATGTAAATATATATATATATATGTACCTGTATACAATATCGTGCACCTAATTATAAGCCTCTCGGTTACGATTATAGAATAATTTTGAAACGCAATACGTTTACTATTTGTATACCTTGTGAGACTACATACATATGATATACACAGCGTACGAAGTATCTTTGATGAAAATTAATTGCGGTAAATTGATAACCAACACCTTTTGAAACAAATTTTTGCAATTGGTTGGAAAAAGAAACCTTAATTCTTTATCTTTGTCTCGTTTTCCGTTCTGTGAATCGTATAGAAGAATTGAAAAGAAAGAGAAGGGAAGAAAGAAAAGGTAGCACACACACACACACGCGTGGAGTTTACGAGCGCAACTGAATACGACATCCTGTTTACGCAATTTTATATCTGTTACATGTATATTGAATATGGATACATATGTGTGTGTTTTCGATATATAAGTTTTATTGCGATGAATTTATTCAGACTTTGAATTTTTCAACACAATTTTCATAATTAATAAGGAATGTTCAATAAAGACAAAAAAAAAAAAAAAAAAAAACTAATAATTTGTGGATTTACATTCTGACTTTTTCGATGAAACAAAAGATTAATCTGCCTTGGTTTAACGTCGGTCGCAGTAAAAATAGTCGTAATTGCTACGTATGCCAACATCGATAATTCAATAAACTTTAATCACAATAAATTTCCTTTTTCCAAATTAATTTATTACTTAAAATTTAGGCGTATCAAAAATATAATTTTTTACGGCGCTCAAACATACATTAACTAAACTCAAATTTACATTAACTAAAAAAAATAAAGAAAATAATAATCACTTCCAATCTTCTCAACCAGAACAACGACACTCCGACAAATCCACGCCTATTCTTCATTCAAAGCTCGTCGAGCATCTCAAAAAAAAAAAAAAAAAAAAAAACAACACATAGCCATTCGAAATTCCAGCGATCGGTAAATCGAGCATTCGGTATCCATCGGTCGCCATTTTTTGGCTCGCGCGTGTCTGCAAAACGTCGCGCATCTCACAGGCCAATGATCTCCTCCTCGGTTGGAGAGAAGAGAGCGATGCGGTCGATACTGTCGCTACTCTCTCGAAATAGTCCGCTGTTTCGTCAGCTGTTTCTAGAGCTGATGAAAGGTTTAACGATGCCGTACGATACATTTAAGCGCGTTTGTTTTTGTCTCGGATATTTCGATTGTCGTCGTCGTTGTGCATTTGTCGATGGTTAAAAAGTATCGTCGGTGTAGTTTTTTTTTATGGGTTCGTTCAATTGTAATATTGACGTTGAAATTTATCAAACTATGTGCGGGATTTGTTACTTGTACTTTGTACTTTGTAAGACGAAATGTTTTATTTAAAATCCTTTGCCGATGTAGTTTCTTAATAAAAAGGAGTTTCCATAATGGCAGAGAAACATTTAAAAAACGATTTTAACGGTATAACCTGTTTCGCGTGTTTTTATTTTTCGTAAACTCGACTCGAGTAAAATTTCTTGTGACATCCATTAGTTTTTATTATTCCATTAAAAAAATATCCCTCATCAAAATAATATTTAAAATTTAAAAGCGTTTAATACAGTTATGTTGAAAAGAACAACTTCGTCGGATATTATAACAAACGGATGTAAATAATTTTGTTGGCATACGTGAACTGAAAATGTTGCGTGAGATTTTAACATTTGATATTATTTTCAAATAGATTGTATAAAATTTTATGTATCGGGTAACAATGGCAGCTCGCATACTAACAAGTTTTTAAAACTTTTTAAACGATTTCCTGGTTATAACGTAATACGCGATATGAAAATACTTATTTGATTAAAGAAAAAAAGATTATACAACGGTGTTAATAATGTATTTTTATTTCATAAATATAGTTACACTTTTGCAATTAAATACTCGCGCCACACGGCTTACGCGAGTATTTTGACATTTTTTTATGATAACACTTAGAACATGTAATTTAAAAGTTATTATTATTATTATTATTATTATTATTATTATTATTATTTTTTTTTTTTTTTCATACATTTTCCTGCGCTTTTATTTTCCTTATACAAAAACTGCGAAAGTCCACGTCTTCGAAAAATTTCCAATGTCATATACCTAACTATATACATTCAAAATGATGCATCAAACTTAAATAAAACTTAACCATCGATTAGTAAAAGCAGTCCGGATTATTTCGGTGTACACAAATATATATGTAGAAAGAAAGAGGTAGAGGCACGCGTCAAAATCAATGCGTAGAGAAAATAGAGAGAAAATAGAGAGAGAGAGAGAGAGAGAGAGAGAGAGAGAGAGAGAGAGCGCCTACACAGCGAGTGAAAAATTCAGGTTGCGCGCGTGCCGACGCGCCACTGATCTTGACCTCTCGCATGCCTCTCTCTCTCTCTCTTTTTCGTTGTCGACGCTACCCCGAAAGTCAAGAAGCGAGAAGCTTGACTTTTAAATGTATAATCGATTTTCTATTCCTGATGTTACCTCTCGTGTGCGAAATACAATTATATACAAGTTAGCAACGCGCGTTATTTAAGCTTTTGGCGCTCGATTGTTGCATTTTATTTTACGTGCGGCGTCGAGGTATTATTATCCTTGTTTGTATATTTGTATTTTTTTTCCCTTCCTTTTACGTATGAAACTTATGGTTGAACGTCGCGGTGAAATATGTTTAATGGATCTAAACAAAGCTTTTAGAATAAGAATACTATTTGTTAAATTACAAATTGGTATTCTTATAATTTTAAATGCAATTGAAGCGCCTTCTTTATCTATATAATAACTTTAACGATAGTTAATTGGCTTTAATAAGTATCCTCTCATGAGGTAAAATGCAAAGCAGTAATTTTTAGCGCTTAGCACTGTAAGAAATAGTTTTTTATTTATTGTCGTTAAATCATTTAAAGAAATACTCGTAATTGATTGTACTATTTATAGGTATTTTGATCGACTATAAATATATTCATTTATTCGAGCTATCGAAGATTCAATAAATGCCACGATATCTTTAGTAATTTAAGTCTTAAATTAACGGGTCATAAAATGTTTAAACTCGCTGCATTAAATAGCCAGCTGAAATTTAAATTTAAAATTATATCATTTTCCCATTAAGTTTATGACGAAAATTGCCTCCGCAAGCGAAAATATTATTTAAATGAATACAAATAAAATTAACGAGCCAAAAAAACCACACAGTCTTGAAGAAAATAATCGTCATTGTGTGTACGGTAACTTACGAGCCAGAGCAAATAAAAAATCGCGATTCTCGTAAATAAAAAAAAAAAAAAAAAAAAAAAAAAAAAAAAAAAAAAAAAAAAAAAAGAAACGGGAAATCGGAACAGCGAGGCTCGTTGTACACAATTCGATTGGCGAAGTGTATCGTTACGTAATAACCGCGCGGGGCTTTGTGCGCGCGCGCGCGCACGCCTCGACATTGGCGATAATCATCGAATTACCTGCGGCGAGGAGCATGGACGTAATCGTCGCCGGTGCGTTAAGCTAACAACGAGCACAAACGAGCCGACTATGTTTTACCCATCCTCGCCGCCGTCGTCGTTGACTTCGTTAGTTGACTCGCGCCGGCGAACGAGTTCGTATGGTAGATGATATATGTGTATTTTGTTGATGTGATCTTGTTGGTTGGTGATTCAATGTATTGTTCTTATTCTTATTAATGTTCGCGCGCGGTTGTGTTTAGTGGTATTTGAGATTTTCTTTGTTCTTCGGTTTAAAGGTTTGGGTTTTATATTATTTTTTAATTTTTTAATTTATCGTTGCAATACCATAACGCATAAAAAGTATTGTTTAACGGTTGAAACGTCTGGTATTTTGGGAAAAAGATTGCGGTATTTTATTTTACCGTTTAAATTAAAACATTTGCTAAATCATATTTTTATGCGCAACGGGATCGTATAACATTGCTCGATGTCCTTAAATTTTTTTTAAATTTTTCGTCAATGATAAACAATTATAAATTGTTAAAAAGTCTGAATTTTATTTTATTTTTATTGATTAATTGATAACTTAACAATCTTTATCGTAGCTTTTTATTAATATAAATAAATGTTAATCTTCCTAAATTGTATAAAAATTAACTCAAATCACAAGAGACGTAACGTTATGGTCTATTTTTGAACTTGAGATTTGATATAATGACTATAAGAGTTTAAATCACTTAAAATTTCAAATTGAAGTATCATCATGAACAATGAGTAAATGAGAAAAATTGAACATTTTTTATTTTAAAGATTAAAAACTTCGGTTTTTTTATTCTTCAAAGAAAAAATATTGTTTAATTTTTCATTGTATTTATTATTTTTTAAACTAAATATTTTAGAATTATTTAATTAAATTTTTATTGTAATAAAATTTTATAATTAAAATATGTACAAAATTACAATCGTTATATTGAGAAAAGAAATAGCGTAGTTTTTTGGATTTAAAAAAAAAAGAAGAAATTTAACGCATGTAGATAATTTATGACATTAAAGCAGGATATAACGGATATGCCTTCCTCATACAATATTATAACACTCGTCTAACAAGTAAGTGTCAGAAAAATAATTTTTTGCGCTTTTCGCAATTCACTATTTCAAGAGAATCTTATAATTGTTATCTTTAAAAGATGAAAATTTATTATTTCTCATTGTATTGAATTTTATCATTATTTTTTTTTAAATTATAATTTATGAAATAATTACATAAAAGATTATTACAATATCTTACCAGAAGTGAAAGTTTAATCATTATTATTAATTGTGCAAAACGTAATCGACATTAAAAATTCTATTTCATATACATTTATATATTATTGAATAAATAAATCCCCAAGGTAGCATTTAGTATTGTATTATTTAAACTATTTCAAACTTTGTTGCACAATCACAAGGTACATTTAAAAAGGAAAAAAAAGACGTCACACTCTACTTCACGCTCAGAGCATTACAATCTACACCGAACTATACGTACATTATAAAATTGCGTGGCGTAAGCTCCAGATTCCCGGAAGCATATCCACAGCCGGTAGTTAAATTAAAGAAAAAAAATAAATAAATAAATAAATCCGTCATCTTTTACGAAGAGAAAAACAAAACGGGGTCAAGAAGGTTCGAAAAGCCCCAAGCTGTATATAATGGTGTGATGACCCCCTTCTCCGAGCTTTTCGCTCGCGGTGGGCAAGCTGCAACAGGCTTTGGCGCGAAAATAGTCAAGAAAGAGAGAGAGAAAGAGCAAGAGAGAGAGAGAGACGAACTCGATATGTTTCGGCTGAGATTGGTTCAGTGCTCGGCTGGAAGCTCGCGCGAACGCTGCGCTTCTCCCTCTCTCTCTCTCTCTCTCTCTCTCTCCCTTTCTCTTTCTCTTTCGGGGAAGGAAAAGCTCACGGAGCTTTATTTTTGTTCTTTTTGTTTTTATTTTTGATTTTTTTTATTTTACTGACTAATTACGTGCGTACAATTATCGGTTAGTTTTGTTTCGTTTAAACTTTATGATTGTTTATTACCGATGATAAAAGTTGTCGGTTTGTATAGTTTTTAAATTTAAACGAAAATATCCTCGTTAGAGATTTTTTTTTTTTTTTCACCTCAAGATTATAATAAATTACACAACTTACATGTATAAATCTAAAAAAATTGACAAGTGATCGGTAAGAAAAGTTTCGTTCAATTAAAACGTACGTCTATAAGTCACCGGCTTTGATAGAAGATTTTCAAAGTCGGCACTCGACGTCAAATGACGAAATCAACCTCGTTTCGATACTCGAAGCCCTGATTACGAAGGTAGGGCCTGCATTTACCACGATATTTTTAGAGATAATTAGATAAAGATTTACGCCGACGTGATTTATTTTACTTACCTGGAATATTGAATTCTTGGATGAAAAAATTTGCGAAATTAACGTCGACGTAAAGAGAGAAAGTTCGAGTATTCGAGATTTATTTAAGGGCGGTATCTTAATCCGTACAGTGGAAACGTTTAATTGGAGACTATTGAGTAAGACATGTCAATAATTGTCTCTCAAAATAAGTTGTTAATTAAAAAAAACAAAAAAAGTAAATCGTCTTTTATCGAAAAGTTTATCATTCGTTAATTTAATGCTGAATAATATTGCTAAATAATGGAAACGGCTATTATCTAAATTGAACATCTTATATATTTTATATTGCCCATACGTTATGCATAGCACATACAATAAATTAAAAAAGTTTTCGCGTTGGCATAGATAAATTTAATGTACGTCTAAAAATACTGCTAAAAATAGATTTTTTTTTCTTTCGTAACCAGGGCTTATATCAGTACGCGATGGCGAGTTTTTTCATCGGCCGATGATTCACTTCTTTTTATGAGTGAATATTTAAATGTAAAAGCTAATACTTGTAAAATATTACGTGCAGTGCTGTAAAACTAATTCCTTTAAAATTGTACTAAAGTATATTTAAGTGTATTAAGAGCAAAGAACAACTAGAATTATTCATGAATTATGTTGAATAAAGTTGAATTCACGTTAAGTTTAAATTAATTATACGATTAATTTATTTGACTTTCGATTCGTTTGTTTAGATTCATAACAAATCACTATTATAATCTCGTAAATTATTTCGGTGTTGTGTATACATGTGTATGTCTCTTTAAAATAAAGTTTAACGATCGCATTAAATGCTTTTATTAACGAATTGAATTTTTATATTCGTAAATAGAAATTTTCATAGTATTAATTGGACCAATAAAAATGTATAGCCGACTGCAGCCGAGCCTAAATAAGCTTCAAAATTCGTTTCTTTTTCTTATAAGTACATTTACAGTATGAATCAACAAAGATTTTACAGTTGCATAATTTTCAATTTAATAAATTAATTTAATAAATTAATAATTTAATAATTTAATAATTTAATAATTTAATAAATTAATTTATTAGCTCGTCTATTTTACATCTGTTTTAAATATTGTATCAAATTTAAATTTCTAAAAAGTGATTCTCAAAGCATCAAAAACAAATCTCCAAAATATAAAAAAAAAAAAAAAAAAAAAATCTCATCTCGAGTACCATCGAACCTCGTTTTGCTAACCTAACAACCTTTCCCTTCTAAACTCGCCAACATCTCCTTTCAGCGTCCGCAACAATAAACAAATCTCTGCAGCCTCGAGGAGTAAAAATAAACACGGCGTTAGTTTCACCATCCCGCTAAAACCCTCGCTTAGTAAAGTACGCGTATGTACAAGGAGTATCGCAAAAATCTCGCGCGCGAAACATTGGAAGAAGGTTGGGTGGCTCGCGAGCCTCGGTGTGAGTAACCTAACGCTCGACGATCCATGCCGTCGATGGAGATCTCGACGTGCACGACCTCGTCGTCGTCGTTGGTTTGTGCGAGTATAGTTTATTGATCGATAGCCGCTGAAAATAATTCAGGTGAGAGGATTGATGATCGAAATTGGCTCGATCAGTTGCGAAGAGTGATTGGAAGATTTTAGGTTAGTTTTGGACTTTTTTTTTTTTAAAAGTGTATTTGAAAAGGATGACGGTTGTGTGCTAAAATAATTTATTGTTAATTGTGATATATATATATATATTTTTTTTAGTAATACTTCTATGAATATTAATAATGACAAGATTGTTTAATCGATATGATATTTTATAATTTGCAAGGTTAATTAAATCTCAATAAGTGTAAATCTCTAATGTCTAACGTTTAAATTCTTTTTACCATGAAACGCAATCCGCTCGCAAGTTCATTCAAATTTTATAAAACATAGACAAAATTTTCAAATCACTCGAAGCAACAATAAAATCGAAGAGTTCGAATTTTACAGATAATTATTATTAAATCCCCCCAGCGAATCTTCACGACTTGACAAATCGCTCACCGAAACTAACGAATCCCATCGTCTGCAATAAAAGTACATCAAAGATGAACGCACAAGTCGGCAAATCGACCAACGAACTAAGCCCTTCCGCCTTTATCTGGTCATCGGACAAGAGTCAATCATCGACGAGCGAGCACGAGCGTACCTTATGCGCGGTACTGTTCGAGTCGAAAGTCGAAAAATCGTCGGCTCTGGTCGAGCGCGGGAACGTTAAGCTTTCGCGTCTCCTTGCCCAAAAGTCGATAATATGGGCGCGCGACTCGCTCGAACGTTTGCCGATAAAACTCACCCTGGAGAACGTCGGCGTATTCGCCGTGTTTCTGGCGATGTTAATGCCCCGCTGTTTCACTTACGTTATCATTTATCCGCTTTTCAGACTCGTCTTCGGCACCCTTTATCCCGCTTATGCGTCTTATAAAGCTGTCCGTACGAAGAACGTCAAGGAATATGTGAGTATAAATATTTTGATGGTAATTTTTTTTTTTTTTTTTTAATATAGAAGCAATATAAATTTTATTATCATTAAGAAAAGCATACATTTTTTTTTTTTTTTTTTTTTTTTTTTAATAGTTATAATATTTATAAATTGGTGAACTTATATTTATCATTGTAAATTTTAATTTGAAAAATCAAAATTTCTCATTTAAATATATATTTAACAAAAATTATATTCTGTACATATTTAAAAATTCTTTAACAGGTAAAATGGATGATGTACTGGATCGTATTTGCGCTTTTTACTTGCGCCGAAACCTTCACCGATGTATTTTTTAGCTTTTGGTAAGTTTTGCTTATTTATTATTGATGAAAAATGCATATATATATATATATATATATTCTCTTGTAATCATGAACCCCGAGTACGATAAGATAAAAATGTAATAATGTAAAAATTACAATAAAATGTATCGAAATTTAACAAAGGATTGCCAAGAGACAGTTAGGAGAGCCATAAACAACGGCAATCGAGATGTTGTCTACGTTTGTAATAAACTGCAGAACGAACGTCTAATTTCAGACGAGGTGGATATTAGCTTCCGTCTCTCCTGAGCTATTGTAGTACTTGCGGACGGTTTTATTACCAGATTGTATCACTGCCAAAATTTTTCTTTTTTTTACTTTTTTGTCTTAATCGTTGCTATGAAGTATAAATAAAAGACTAAAAAGGAATTTTAAATAGCATTTTTTTAATGCAAAAAAAATAGAATTTATTTGTACGAATTCTTTAAAATTAAAATAGAGTATTATAAAACAAATTAGCAAAAAATATCGGATAAAAACGAATCGCTCTGTTTAATTAAAAGCAGCTACACATCTTTTCCTTTTTGCTTTAAATTCCGCAGTCTCTTCATTTCTGGTGCTTTGCGAGCGCTCCAAAATTCTTCTCTTCCTTTCTCTCTTTCTCTGCTTTGTACTTTCTCGAATTACATCTCGCGCACTCGCGCGTCGACATCATGAATTTTTGACCGGTCGTTCACTTTTCCAAATTTCCCACCCTTTTAAGTGCTACGAAAATAAGTTTCACGTCGAGCGTTACGAATATAAGACGAATGATGATTCGGTCATTGAGAGATCGCGAGCGTAAGGATTATTTTTAAAGTATATCTAAATTACGTGAATTGGATGTTAATTATAAAAATTTATGAAGATTTGCAATTTAATTATGATTATTGCAACGATAATTTTTTGTTATGCCTCTTTAATTTTTGACAATCGCGTTCGTTGTTTAATTTAAAAATAATCTTTGGAGAGATTGTAATTAGTTGTAATATAAAAATAATTTTCGTTCCAATTTTTATGAATCATGAACTTTTTATAGAAATGTCAAGAAGCAGTTAAACTAAAATAATTTGAATGAATCAACTTAAAACAAATGCATTAGAAAATACGATAATACAGCATATTGTTTTAATAAGTTTAATCAATTATCATATTACACAAGCAATTTTTATTTATAAGTAAATAATTATATGAAATGGTCAATTTAAAATGATTGGTCATTTATTTATCATTTAAAAAAATTAAATAAAATGTGTCGATCATTTGAAATAAAAAAAACAGCGAAACCGTTTTACGTTAAAATCATACATATCTAAGTGTGAAATTCATATGAATTTTCTCAATAAAAAAAAAGACTTTTTTCATTTTCTAATCTCAAATATCGAATTCGATTAATCGATCTACTTTACTCGTATATTTATAAATACATTCAAATTCATTTAAAAATCTCAACCCTTATTCAGCACAAGAAGTAGAATGAAAAAAAAAAACAACGATTCTTATTAAAAGTAGAATAAATTTTCTAGAAAAAATATCTCTGCGTATGTTTCGAAATAAAAAAGAATTTTCGCGTTATAAACAGTTGAAATTGTCGTTGGGTGCATTAGACCCTATATGCCATTCTCGATCGCAAAACTGCGATGTGCAGCGTAAGCGTTGAAACAACATATAAAAAGTAAATCCGAAATTAAAATAAAAAATTGTTTATTTTTGCTCAGGTTTCCATTCTACTACGAGATAAAGATAATTCTGGTGCTGTGGTTACTAAGCCCGGCGACAAAAGGCTCGAGCATACTTTACCGGCGCTTTGTTCATCCTGCGCTTTGTCGTCGCGAAGCCGAGATCGACGACGCCCTTGCGAGGGCCACCGAGCAAGGATACACCGCTGTCCTTCAGCTCGGCACCAAAGGCGTCAATTACGCCACTAATGTACTCATGCAGACCGCCATTAAGGTATTCCTCATCCCCTTCGATTTATTATTACACGAACCAGCACTTTTATTTTATTTTAGTTGATTATTTTATTTTAGTCGTTTATTTTTATTCATTTTTTTCTTTTTAAACGATTGTCCGTTTTTTTATTTTTTTTATTTTTTTTTCATATTATCGCATGATTTATTTTTATTTTATTTTATTTTTTTTTTACGGAGCTGTATGTTTTTAAATTATTGTTTCGTTATCATTTTGTTTGCATTGATTTTTTTTTTTTTTTTTTTTTTTTTTTTTTTTGAAGCAATATTGATGAAATGTTTTGTTGATTCGATTTGTTTATTATTAATTTAGTTTTTGAATTTTCATATTTGCACACGTGTTAAAATTTTATTTAAATGTTGAGTAAGTTGTTTAATAGATAAAAATTTATATGAAAGTTATTAATGATTCGTTCTTAAGTTATAATGTTTTCTCTTAATCTCGTGTCATATTATGATATGATCGATGCCTTCTATAGATTTAAGATTGATAAAAACTTTTTATTTCAATTTATGAGTTCTTTTTTAGATTGAAAATTTTTGTTATTTAAAGATTTCAACAAAATATTTCAGCGAAAAAAGTTATTACAAAAATTTATAAGCCTCCCAGTGTGTCTCAAAGTTAAATTGCAATTAGCGAATGTTAAAAATTTTACATTAAAATTTGAACAATTTTAAAAGCTCGCCAATAAATTAATTAAAAATTATATTAAACCATCAAACACATAACCTTTACAAAAGGAATATAAAATAAAAAAAAATATTAATCGCATCTCTCGCTTGGTTCACTAATTACATTGCATTCTCCATTTTTTTTTCGTTTGTCAAACAAATCTCTCACGCCATCTTCGTCAACGCCGATACCTGCACGTGTTGTACTGTGTGTGCCGCATCATGTGCCTCACCTTCTAACCATTAAAACAAAAAAACAAAAAAATATTTAAATAAATTTAAAAAATCGATCGAATTAAACAAAAATATACATCATCTGCGCCACCATCTCGCGTCAAAAAAAAAAAAAAAAAAAAAAAAAAAAAAAAATCGCAGAATCTCCCGATTGTCGTATCAAGCGGTGCACTGACCGCCAGCCAATCAGACCCGGCGATTTCCAGCTTACCCAACCGCAGAACCTCGCCCTCGCGATCCGAGACGGATGGGAGGACGGCAACATCGACAACAACAACGGTGAGCTCGCGCCAGCAAAAACAGCGGAAGCGCACTATAAGCGAGGACGTCGAGAACATCGGACAATCCAATCCGCAAACTTACCTTGACGTAGCCACCGACAGCGAAGACGACAACGTACCGGTCTACGTCAACGAAGAAGAAAAGTTCGAGTCGAACTATACGAGCTTGGCCGATAACAACGCCGATAGCGCGAAGCTCGCCGATTTCAAAAAGCCCAACTCCGTTAAGTCCAAGAAGCGCAGAGACGACTCGGTTACGCGTAGAAAGCCGAGGACTCGCGGCGCATCGGCTCGTAATTTCGATTCGGATTTTAGCGACGAGTGCTAAGGAAGATTTTCAAAATTTATTTATTTGCTAGTTTTTTCCTTTTTTTTTTTTTTTTCGTTTTTGCGATGCTTTACCGATGATTTAATTTTGTAACAAATTAAACGTTGATGGATACGTGGAGGGTTTATCTAATTTTTTTGTTTTCAAAATTGGTAAGCGATTGCAGTTATATTTTTCTCGTTAATATAGGTAAGATATTAGCGTTTGAAAAATTATAAACTTAAGACGGAGCTGTCAGAAATATTTTTTTCAAATATTGTAAAAAAAATTTCTGAACTTGAAATATTTGGATTGAAATGAACCTATTTATTTAATTTGTATTTAAAGTTATTCTTTTTATTTCTCAGATATATTAAATTGTCGGTAAAACAAGCGCAAATAATCTAGATAATCTGAAGAATTTTTTCTTATTTAACGCCAAAATGAATTACAATCATTCGTAAATATCAGAATAAGTGAAAATGTGTTGAAATTATATGTTAAAATTTTATAAATTTTGTTTCTTTAATTTAATATACTCCACCTTTTAAAATTAATCACATATAAGTAGTATTAATTACTTTTTTTTTTTTTTTTTTTTTTTTTTTTTAACATTGAATCATGCAAACGTAAAGGTAAAATTTGTTCTAAAATAATTTTTATAAAAAATAATAAAAATATATATGCTCACGCTATAAAGTTTTCTTCTACCATAACTTTGATTCAACTTGGAAAAATTTTTGTATTATTTTTTTAATAAAAAATGTTTAAAAAAAAAAAAAAGCAAAAAATTAATAAATTAATCGAAGAAGGGAAAAATATAAATTTCTTCTGGTTTCTACTTTTCTTCATTCTTCTGGCGCTAACTTTGGTGACTGAAATCATGAGAAAAAAATTGCTTAAAAATCAAATATCTTAACTAAAACAATAGAATATTTCGTTTAAAAGCATTAATTACCAACTATTTCTTTTTTATCATTATTTATTTAGATTTATTTTATTGAGTCATCATTTTTTAATAATGAAAGCACAAAAAAAATTTATTTCAAATATTTGCATCACTTGAAGTTTGTTCTTATATCATTTATGTCCAAGTATATTATTTAAATTATATTAAAATTTCATAAAAGTGGTAAATAAAATAGAAATTAGTTGGTGATAAAAAATTCAAAAGAGACAATAAAAAAAGGCATACCTTTACAGCTTTTTAAAGAATTCATTGTTTCATACTTTTTCACGTTATTTATCATACAAGCGACGAAATAAAATGATAACGTGTACTTTTGAATATAAAACACCCATGAAAGACTGAATTTGTTAAATTAACGGACAAGATGAAGAAAAAATCACAAAATATATCAATTTTTATAACAATGTTAAATGTGATTAATAGCTTACCGATTACTTTCATATTTTCTTAATTTGTTCTCATTCATTGACTTATATTAATAAAGAGCTAGTCGAATTTATGATTAAGTATCTTTAAAATGCTGGAAACTAGGTAACTGTTACGGCAGTATACACATATATATCGTTTTCATATTTGAGAATATTGAATGAGGAAGTAAATATTTATGCTAAAGGCAATGGAAAGTATGTGCACTTTCATAATTTGCTGATGTGTTTATTAAGTTCGATAATGAAGTTTTTGCAATTTTTTATTTTATTCTTTAATTGCTTAAAAAAAGCGCACTTTAGTTTGATAGTTTTATTCGCGTAAGAAAATAAGATCTGAAAATTGATATTACTCGTTCACAACTAATTTTTAAATTATTTGGCTCATGTTTTTATCAACAATTGAAATTTAAAAATATCAAACATGTTTTTCATCATATGGTTGTTATTAATTTCAAGTGAATAATAATAATAATAATAAAATATATTTTCGTCATGAAATTTTTTAGATATTTTAGATTTTCTCAATCATATTTCAAGACATCTTTCATTATTTTTAAAAATTATATATACTTTCGGATGAAAAATATAAAAAAAGCTTCATTACCGAAGAAAAAATATTAACAGACTTTCGAGAGTCTGACTGGCGTGCTGAGTGTAAAAATTCCTTTAGGATATTAAAATATGATTATAAAAAAAAAAAAAAAAAAAAAAAAAAAAAAAAAATGAAAAAAAAATAAAATGAAAAAAAAGGACAATACCTTTATACGTAGTGCCACAAGTGTGCCTTGTATTCACTATTAAGTTTAATTATAATTTATATATTTTCTGCGTTACAAATAAAGAGTTCATGTTGTGATAAAAATACATCGGCATAAAGTTTGCTTAATCATATTAAATTCTTGAAATTGTTTCTTAAATTTTTTTTTTTTTTTTTTTTTTTAATGTTACAATTAATCGAACGTTCTGTCGATGTAATCGGTACGCGTTAACTATTAACATAAGTAAAAAAAGGCGAGCGACTTTGATAAAGTGACAATAAAAAAAGAAAAAAAAATTTACACCACTTCTTAGAACTCATGTGTTTACTTATAGGTATAATATATACATACACATCGTTTACAACATTAATTATATTCGTCAATAATTAATGCGGCATGCTTTTGCATAGTAAATGAATAAAGAAACTTTTATATTATAAATAATCCGAAGGAGATAGATCAAGTCCCAAAGATTTTCACTTCTTTGAATTCTCCTTTATGATTATTATTATTATTATTATTATTATTATTATTATTATTATTATTATTATTATTATTATTATTATTATTATTATTATTATTATTATTATTATTATTATTATTATTATTATTATTATTATTATTATTATTATTATTATTATTATTATTATTATTATTATTATTATTATTATTATTATTATTATTATTATTATTATTATTATTATTATTATTATTATTATTATTATTATTATTATTATTATTATTATTATTATTATTATTATTATTATTATTATTATTATTATTAATTTTTTTTTCATATTATTTCTGAACAATAAAAACGCATTTTATTAATTTTTTATGCCTAATTCACTTTGCCACAACCCGAATGCTTCTGATTCCTTGTAATCCGATTACTACCATTACTACTTTTATTGGCATTCAGCAAAATTAATCAATAGGCTATTAATTAAAAGAATTGAAATCTAATATAATAAAAAAAAAAAAAAATTGTTCTCATTAATAAAGAAAAGGAAAAAAATTTGGATTTTCAGTTTTTGATGAAATGTTATTATTCGGAAAATATTTAATTGGCTTTATTAACTAATCATCAAAATTAATCGGTACTAAATTATGCTTAAAAAATAAAACATTGAAATTAACGCTGAATATATGCAAGAAATAAAAATTAAAAAAAAAAAAAAAAAAATAAAGTAAAGAAGCTCAAGGATTGAAAAGTTAGAAGCTGAGCACTGGTGAAGGCCGATAACAAATTAACCTTTTTTGTTGGTAAGCTTTTTATTTTTTTCTTTTTAGTTTATCACACCATCGGACGTTTAACGTTTGATAACTTTTTTTTTTTTTGATAAAAAATTATTGCGTGAAAGTAGTTTCAAAATTATTTTCATGAAATATATTACGTTTTATTATTATGAACGTAAGACATAATAATGTGTAAAACGTAAAATACCATTTATTTATAATGATTACTACAATAACATACTTATTTTTTGGGAATCCCTTAAATGATTGAAAATCACTAAATAACTTCTTCTCAATTCTATTTATATCTTAAAAACTATTTTCCTAATCTTTTTTTATAAATATAAATAATTAATATTTTTCATAAATATAAAACTATATGCATAATTAAATAAGAAAATAATTAAATTAAATCGTTAAAAAATAAAAAAATAAAAAAGAAACAAATTGAATAACATTTCATAATCAGCAAAATGTTAATGTAGTAAAAATGAAAAAGAACGAATGAAGAAATTATAAAACATTATTGGGTATACATATTAATTTTATTAATGATAAATTTTCAAATGTAAATTTATAACGAAAAATATTTTACAGGGCGGCGGTGGTTTAGTTCAACAACTGCGAAAGAGTTACAGTTTGAGCGATTTGACGGGTGAGAAAGAGGATGAGAATCGGAATACCGAAAATTCGCCTGACGAGGTTGACCTTGAGGGTAATAATTAATTTTTATACAACAATCGTGACAAATATTTAAATATTAAAATAGATTTGGTTAATAACAAAGATTATAAATTCACTGCAGAACCTCGTCGAAGAGAAAG
The DNA here is from genome assembly GCA_949987625.1 of Chalcis sispes. Taxonomy (NCBI): domain Eukaryota; kingdom Metazoa; phylum Arthropoda; class Insecta; order Hymenoptera; family Chalcididae; genus Chalcis; species Chalcis sispes. The sequence continues at coordinate 14,747,758 of OX465098.1, read as the reverse complement.
AGTCGGAAGAAGGGGTTACAGCCCTCGAAGGACTCAGTCTAGTAGTAATCGAGTAGAAATGTATTTCTCTGAAGTGGATGTTGATGTACGACAGTCGAGGTCAAGAGAACCTGTAGGTAGTTTAACGTAAGTTCAATTTTAATAGTATTTATTTTAGTTTACAAAACAGTGAATCAATAAAAAAGAAAGATTACAACTTTTATAAAAGATTCAAATATATCTATTTTCATACACTGATTTTTAAATACCAGAAATATTAAATCATCCGAAGACATATCTAGCGGCTATAGCAGTGGAGAAGCTTTACAGTCTCAAAGAAATTCAATTACCAGCGATCATTTGGTAAGGACAGCCAGTGTGGGAGCCAGGAATCGCATAAAACCAAGGTCGGCAACGAAAAAGTCACCAGAGGTAAATTTTTTTTTTTTTTTTTTTTTACGAAGGAAAAAAGTGAAAAGAAAAATTGTAGTAGAAGTATTTTTTAATGTTAAAAGTATATATTATAGTTTCAATTATTATAGTTGACAAAAATTTCAATTGAAATTTGAATATATCTTTATTACGCTAATTGTAAAATTTTGTAGCAGTTTTATAAAAGTTTAAAGACTGTTTCAATATTATAAAAAATGTGGATTTTATAAGTTAACGAAAAAGAATAGTTTTAAATAATTATTTTAAAACATCGAATTTTGATAAAACTTTGAAGGAAGAAGAATCTCAAGGAAAAGGAGAATCGACAGAAAGCACCGAACAACGTTCTTCTGAAAATCCCTTAAACTTTCTTACTCCTGAACAAACTCTTGAAATCCTTTCCTTCCTTTCTCAGCACAAAGATCACATCAAAATGATGCAGCAACAAAAGAATTTAAGTGACTCCGATGATGACAGTTCAACTCTCAAAGCAGATCCTCCTTGTACAAACGTAGAAGAAAAAAAATCAGAAAGCGATGTAAAATCAATGATTGATATAAAAAAAATAGAATCAGAAGTTACAAATCCAGTGATTGACGTTAAAGTGAAAGAAGAAAATTTAAAAGAATCCCAAGATAATAAAATTGTTATCGATGTCTGTAAAATCAATAATGATATTTGCTCGGATAAATTAGATGAGCTGAAAGAACTTTTAGAAAGTGCAAACAAAGCTGTAGCATCTATAGTATCATCTCAAGAAAATTTAAATCAATTAGAGAATTTATCCAGGGATGCTGGAATTCCCGTTGTTGAAAAAACTTCTAATTTATTGGAAATAAAAACTAGTCCAAATATTTCAAGAAGCAATTCTGAATGCAGTGAGCGAGCTGGTAAATATAATAAGAAACCAGCTCCTAAAGCACCCGAAATAACTAAAGCCGATGAAGATGATGATGAAGAAGAAGAAAAAGCATTAAAAGCTACTTTAGTTATTAAAACTGGAACTGTTAAAAGTTTTACTAATAATGATACTACGGATACTATAGTAAAGCGAAGAAAAAAATCTAATGCTAAGACTGCCGCTAGAGAGAGTTTTTCAAAACTTCTCACTATCCCAAAGAATATATTTCATAATGCTTTCCATAAGGATAAAGAAGAAGATATTAAATCGATCAGTTCTGAAAAGTCAAGATCTAGATCTGGCAGTTATGAAAATTTTAAAACCGAAGATGACGTGACTAATGCTTTACTGAATGTTGCCAATGAAGGAAAGAAAAAAGATAACGAAGGTGACACCTATATAAGTTTAAAATCGGATAGTATTGACGGTGATATTGCAACATCTCAAGCTTCAAAGGAAGAAGTTATCAAAGGTTACGCATCGGAAAAATCTGGCAAAGGAGAAACTGTTGTTTAAGGACGAGCGCTATATTACCTTTTCTTTCTTTTTCCTATTTTTGTTATGATTACCTTCAAAAGGACTGTGAAGATGAACCCAATTAAACCGTATGAATAATTTCTAGTGTGCTGCCACATGTAACTAATGCGTTTTATAGTGCAGTTTAATCTAACGACAAAAATTTTTAATTTATAGATATTCTACGACTAAAAGAGATTAACTTTGAACCCTTTGTAATTTATATTTACACGTTTAAAAAAAATAATACATAAATTATATATTTTTTAAAATTACAAATAGTGATACATAAGCATAGAATATTTTGATATTTAATTATTCATTTGAAAAATAATATACTTTATGTATAATAAATAATTACGTTATTTATAGATAAGTTGTTTTTAGATTTACAATTTTCTAACTTTCTAACATAAAAGAATTATATTAAGATTTATAATATAAAATTTTGTAGTTTTAAGCTAAGCTTAACGTTTTAAAAAAAGAATTTTTTTGAGATATTTTCAATTTAGTAGATAGTTAATTGCATTTTTATTTTCAGATTTCGAGTTTTGCAACATTACCTCGTAGCAAAAAAACGTTAAAAAAAAAGGTTACATGAGATTTATCGATTCTTGACCACACCAAGGAATAGGACCAAAAGCTTTTTCTCATCACTTCAGAGTGTTTCGGAACAGCTGATTATGCATCAGCTAGTATTGATTAACTCGAAATGAAAGAATAAATATAATGGATTATCCAATGGCCAAAATACGCGCAATAAGGATATTGCAAATGCCTTTTAGCAATTGCATATAGCGTATAAGATTTTTCGAACAGCTCGTTATTTAATAAGTTCTGAATGGTGTTAAACAGTGAAAAAAATATGTACTTCTAAAAGTGAAGAATTGTAATGTCCTAAATAGATAAAAAATGTTCATATATATATATATATATTTAGTTAAAAAATTTTAATTTTTTCTATTAATATCATCTTTTTTATATTAACTCTACTAAAATTTATATTAATTTATATATGAACATTATTTTAAAATTTATTTAAAAATATTTTTACTCACTATCAATCACTAACATTACAATTTCTTCATCAAAATAATAAGCTTTCAAAATATTGCAAAAGAATTCAGCGCTACAATGAAGGTATGAAAATTCTTTTGTGAGATATTTTACCACGTGTGATAAAAATATACACATAAAGGCAGAAAAAATTATTCTAGTCATATATGCAAAAAAAAAAATTTTCTTGCTGTTTTAGAACTTGATTAAAACTAAATTTTACATAAATAGACACTTTGTGTTTTTCAAATAAACCATTTTTTTTTTTAAATAAACATCATTCATTAAATACTTAACTTCTTAATATTCATAAAATTGGTTTGGAATAATTTAAATTTTTTTGAAAAAAAATATAATAATAAGGTTTTTGAATATTCAAAAATTACGTTAAATATATTTCGCTGAAAAATCTGTTGATTATAATCTGTTAAATAATTATTTACTTTTTTTTAAATTTACAATGTTTTGAATATTTGTATAAAATGTGTACATAAAATAGAGTAATTTGAAAAGTGTTCATTTTTTAAATTTTATAATGATTTCTGATATGAAAAGTTAACGATATAATGATAATTAAATAAGATATAATAACCATATTTTGAAGTAGATAAAATACAATATCAATATTGAAGCATCTAAATAACTAGATTTTTTTTAAAACTTTTCTTATTGAAATGTTAAATTTTTGAATATTTGAAAACTTATTAAAGATTCTTATAAAATATTAAAATTAACATCTTCATTTATATATTTGGTGTTCAATTTAATCATAATGAAAAAACTATTTTACAATTCTAATAATACGAAGATTAATTTTAAAGTTTTATTTTATTTTTAATGCTTAAACGCACAATACTGCTTTAAAAAATTATAATCGTTATAAATTAACTATGAAAATATTACTTTTATTATTTTTAAAGTTCATTTTGATTATTGTTAATATTTTTTTTAAATTTATTAATTTCTATTCGGTGTATTATTAATAGTATAACGCACAAAAAAAAGTTGCGATTTAAATATAAATCATTTAATAAGAGTAAGAATGAGAAGAAAAAGCTAAAAGTGAGAGAAATATCGAAATAGATTATTATTATTTTAGCTTTATCTATATTATTTATAAACAAATTTTATAAGTATTTTATCAATTTTATTACTTTATAATAATAATACAGCATAATTTTAAAAATTAAAAATGTTAATGTAAGATACTAATGTTCTATTAATATTCTTTATAAATTTAAAATTGATATTATTTTTAGTGACTGCATTAAAATAGACTTAATTTACAACAGCTAGTGATAAATTATATAGTTTATAGCAGTTTATTATAAATTGACTGAATAATTAAATAAAATAATTTTTTTTTAATAACATCGAGTCAAGTTAGAAAAAAAGCAAAGTATAGGAAAGTAAAACATTTCTCAAATACTATTATTTAATTTATGTTTGATTAAAAATATTATTTTTTATTTTAAAAAATTCATACAGTCCTTTTAAAAACTAATTGCTGTAAGTGGTTTACAACATATCTTTCGTATTTTCATTAGATTCTACAATATATTAAGAAAAATATAATGTTTAGGATATATAATTTTGTTTGATTAGAAACTTATATTAGATAGAAATTAAGTAATACCTTGTTAAGGTAGTTGCTCGATGTTCGTCCAGTTTATATTAAAATGTAATTGTTCATTTGTTGTTTCGCAGAACGATTATGATAAAATGTTCATTTTTATTAATAATTGTTTCTGACTTCACGAGTCAAACTAATAGAAAAAAGTAAAATAAATATTATGTTGTCATAATTATTATATGTTAATAAATATTAATTGTCATAATTATTTACATGTGTCAGTTGAATTTTTGAAACAGCGAGTGTTATAAGTGAAAATTATGAAGTTTTATGTCGTTGAACTGTGTATGTTTAATAAATTTTGTATATGTTATTCACTATTATGTGCAAATGGAATCATTATTCATGTCAAGTTGTGTCAAAATATTGTGTCATTTACTTAACGATTTGCTTACATAAAAATAATATTTGATATTTTAAAATTTAATATTTATTCAATCATTCTAATCCAATTGAAAAATAAACTGCATATTATTGCATTAAATTGTATAAATTAAATAAGTCATAATGGTGCTGCGAGGATATTAATTAATAGGACTGTTTTCTATTTACTTGATATATATATATATATATATATATATATATATATATATATATATATATATATATATATATATATATCAGACTTCTTAATAAGGAAGTGTATGCTGTATTAAAGATATAATTAAGGATTGTTTTAAAGCTGTCATGTAAAATACAAAAAAAATTTAACCGAAAGAAATATGGAACGATAATTTGTCTTAAAAACACGTTTGTAGTTCAATAAAAGATGTTGACATGTAATTTCAATGTTTTTATTTATTTCACTATATACAAAATCATATTATTTTATGTATTCTAATTTAAAATATAAATTATTTTAATATTTTATTAAAATTTTATATTTTGGTTATTTTTTGTTTATATAAATGAAAATAAGCTGCTTATTAAACATTACATACTCATTTTTGCTAGAAAAAATTAATTTTAAATTATAATAATTAAAGATAAATATATTATTATTATATAGTTTAAAAATTTTAATATTTAAAAAAAAATATATTAATTTACGAAATTTAAAAGGCATTTAAAAATAATAGATTTTTTTATGAAAATATATAGATGTAAAAGCAAGTGTATCATCGTATTTAGGATAATATTGATTTTAGGATAAAGTAATCTTATAATTAAGAATATTTGCAAAAAAATAATTTGTTTGAATAATAATAATTAAAACAACTAAAATAATTTACTTTGTGCATGCTTAACAATAAATTCAATTTTTATTATACATTATATATAAAATTACTTCCAAAAATATATTAAATCTTATAAGTAAATTTTTTATATTTTAATTTATTAAATTTTTAAAAATAAATTTAATGTTTTTATTGATAATAATAAGTTTGATAATAATAAATAACTTTGAACATTAAAAAAAATGTAAAATATGTTTTAATGCTTGTTTTCCTTCAATATATTTCTTTTACGTGAGTTATTTTCATAACCAATATTCGACTTTTTATTCTTTTAACAAAGAAATTCAAAGATCTCTTAGTTTCTATAGCATTAGGAAATCATAATACGCGAAGAAGTAAACCACCTCTTCATAAAACTTGTTTTTAATTTTTCCTTCCGAGTCTAACTTTGCGAATAAGTATTAGGAATACATGAACCGAAAAGAGATAATTCGAATCTCAGCGACATCTCTTTTTATTTTATGTGCTCCTAATACAGCCGCCTTGTGTCCGGAGCGTGCATCTATACGTAAATGTAAAATTTTACCGCGATTTGTATTCCGCACTTTTATAATTTGAATTTCACTAATCATTTAATTTTTGATAATCAAATAAAATACATTTTATATTCTGAATAAAATTAAAATTTAAGAGTACTGAAATATTTATTTACTAAAAATATTAATATTTTATTATTATCATCTTTTCTTTGTATTTCATCAATTGATATCATTTAAATAAATAATTTATTGATATATGTTTTAAAATTTTATTTAAATTGATATAAAGTATACTTAATATATAAATTTCTAATTTACATAATTGAATGTTAAATTATATATAAAAAATATTTTTATAGTACATTAACCTCAAATAAGACTAATTTACGCGATCGAAGGATATGTAAATTTTGAACTTGACATTATGAGTAATAAAACTGATACAAAATTTAATGGAAATTTCACCAAAATAAGTAATTTACTAATCAATTTATTAAAACAAGTAATTAAAAATACTATAACAATATATTTACTTCAATAATTTCCGTAATGTTTTAACCTATACAAGTAAGCAAAACCCTTGTTATTTGTAACTCCCATGTATCCACTACCAGGTGAAAAGTCTATATCTAGAGGATTGAACATTTTTGTATTAAATGTTGGAAAATTAGAGAAAACTGTAAATGATGGTATATGTAGCATCTTAAAAGCATTCATTTTTTGATCTGAAGCCATAGCGAGTATTTCATTGGTTGGATTGAATTTAAGTTTTGTAATAGCAGTAACAAGATTCAGTACTGTTTTGACAGGAACAGGCGCTCGTTCATTCAAAAGAGCTTTACTTTCGTATACATTCACTGCACCTTGTTTACTTCCTGTTGCTATAAATTGACCACTAGGAGAAATTGCTACTGATAAAGCCGACAAACAACCATCATCGAATGCTCTATTGCAACAAGTTCGTGAATTTACATCCCAAACGTAGACTTGGCTGCTTTCTATTAATTTTGATAAAAAATGGTAAGTAATATACAAAATTATAACTGTTACAGAGATTATGATAATTTACCTCCATGCGTAATTAGTTTTGTACAGTCTGGTGTAAAAGCAAGACATTTACACTTTTCATTCATTTTCATCATACCAATTAACTCTTTTGTAGTGCTTGACAACAAATGTATTTCTCCATGTCTTCCACAAATAGCTATAAGTTTACCATTAGGTGATACTTCAAATTTCTAATAAAAAAATGAATACAAATGTAAATAACTGCATAAATATTATTAAAAATATTTTGCAAATAAAAACATACTTTCATATTTGTAATTCCATGAGGTAAAGGTATTCGTTGCTCTTTTCCACTAATTAAGTCAAACGAAAAACAATGTGCATGTTTCATTGATCCAGCAAGTACTTCTGTACCTTCTTTTAAAAATCTTGCTGTATATATTGGAAATCTTTCAAATTGTATACTGTGTAATTTATTATTTTCTCTTCCATCAACCTGTTTTGTGATTTATTTATAAATTATTAAATAAGAAAATTTTTTTGTAAATTTCTAAGTTAATTTTTTCATTTAAATTGTAACTTACTTCAAACAATGAAGCTACACCAGAATTGCCAGCAACTAAAGCAACTGTTGATGATTCATGAAATTGAACAGAATTTACAAAAGGTCCTTCTATATGAGTTTGTTTATTTATATGTGAAAGAACTTTTAAATCTATGTTTCCTTTTAATAATGATTTTGTTTTCTTTGGTATTATATGATTGCTATGCTATTAAAAACATGATGACATTAATTTTTATAAATATTAAATATATGTCATTTTTTAATAAAATAAATTTTTGTAAATTTACTTTTAAAATTTCATCATCAGAATCATCTGAATCATATTTTTTTTCTCTATCTAATGCTGCCCACTTTGGTGTTCCTACTATATGTTGAAATTTATTTTCTAACAATTCACTATATTTTGTTTCTGGTCTTCCTCCAGGTAATTTACGCTGTTGCATCAATAAGGCTTCTGTCACTCTGAAAAGTATAATTGAAATTAAAAATCGGTTTTTAAGTCTTAAAAATGAAATAAAAAAATTATTTACGATAAATCTTCATCATTTTCATCGTTCCATGCTGCACTTTTAATTGTCGCTTTTGAATCCACACTAATTGTAGACTGATTATCTGGTTGTATAAATATAACTGAATCTTTATCATCTTCGTCATCACTACTATCTAGTGTACTAGTAGAATGCAATATTCTAATAGAATCATTCTTGGACTCAAGTTCAAATATACTTTCATTATCTTTACTTTCATCTTCACTTTTTAAATTTTCAATTACATCACTTGGATCACCAAAAACTAACCTTTCCAACCTATTATAAAAAAAAATTTTTATAATATAAATTATTTTAATTTTATAAATAACATTTTTTTTTTAAATTACCTGGCTTCTTCTTCTGGATCATAAATATTCTTTCGTTTCTTCTTTGAACCCAAAGGCAGACGTTTTTGAAATTTTTTATTTACAGTTTCTTTTGAAGTTTCAGATTCTGCTCTTGACCTTTTCTTTTTAAATTTTGGTCTTGTTGGTGGTTTAAATTCATTTTTAACTACTTCTTCATTATCTGAACTCATTATTTAAAAAAGTTATTGTAAAGAAAACAATAACTTTACGACCACGTGAAAATTCGCGTCTGTCCAGACATGAAAACAAATGATTTTAGGTTAAGGTATAACGCGCCGAATGTCCACGTGACAATGGGAAGTTTTAAAATAATTCTATAATTTACGAATTGTTCAATAGCATTTTATCAAAAATAATAAATTTCAAGAAAGTATTGAAAATTCATTGAAAAATGATTACTTGAATATTGTCTGTAAGTTTTGATATTATTATTTGTTTAGTTCTGTAAAATTCATATAAAAATGAATAAAAATGAATAACATACAAAATATTGTTGTATTAGTAAAAGTATTAGTGTAAGTAAAAATAAATTAAAAATAAATTTTATAAGACTTTTGTTTAATATATTTTAACAAAAATTATTCTTACCATGGCGTATAAGTGCCAAGATAGGTTCGACAAAACGGGCAATAATGATGTGATATTTTACAAGAATCTATGCAATAAGGTAACATGCAACACGGCCAACATCTATAAGTTTAATAAAATTATTAATTTTTTTAATTTATTACTATACTATTACATTCATAATTGTATATTTAAACATCATTCCATAATTACAAGTAAACAAATATGCTAGATTCAAGCAAATGTTTTAAATATATAAATAATTATATAATATAATAAATCTTTTTCTTCTTTTTAATTAATAATCAATATCTCGGTACTATTTTATTATAATATAAATATTTTTAATCACACAATTTAAACGAATATTATATATATATATATAAAAAAAAAAAGTATAAATTCATTTGACTCTATTTAATTTTTTTATAATATAATAGCACAACAACTTTATACGTGTGCTTAACTATACATTACCCGATCAAGAAAAGGGTGAACGCCATAACGTGTGTGGCTGTGGTTTGCTGCACGTCGACTACGGTGATAACTAAAGTTGCGCAACGAGGACAAACTGCGGTTGTCGGTCTTGGACTCCACATTCTACCATCATTTTCTGAAAATTAAAATGCACCATAAATTATGACGCTTCTGTTGAAAATTGAACAACGAACAATTATTTTTAAAGTATAGTTGTATGCAATATCGATACTTTATTTATTTAAAAATTTATCGATTAACGAAAATGAAAAATTTCACGAAAAAAACTTTATCGAACATTCATATATTTTCTTGCTATTCTTAGAAGAAAAAAAATAAAAAATAATAAAATTTTCTTTACCACTATTCGATACGAGCTGTTCGAGGGAATAAGCAACGCAAATGCCTTGCGCCTGTGCGTAACTCGGCGGTGGCGTGCGGACAACGAAAGACGATCGATTGTCAATCAGCACCGGTTGAAAACCCGCGCTGTTGAGATTATTTTGCACGTTGCTGCTCTCGCGAAATATCGGGAACAACGTCGAGTAGGAGGGTGGCCTTCTATCCGACTGAAAAAGTCGTTATAAATGAAAAATTAATATTTTTAATTTATTATACGCATCCTCAGATTAAATCTTATGATTGAAAATTTTCAAGGTTGAAATAAAACTCAATCTTGCAATGAACTTGATAATTTTTAAATATACAAAGCTGCTAACTCGATCTATAAATTATAGAAAGTAAAAAATTCAACAAAGCAAAAGTTTAACAATCGGCACATTCGCGAACAACTAAACACGATAACGTTATCACCTCATCAACGTCATCAACGTATCTCTCCACGGGCTGACAGGAGAGAATCCTCAAAATCCTCTCTACTCCTCGCGGTCGTCGCGGTCGATACGGCGGCTCGTAAAATAACGTAGGCGGCGGGGAGTCTATCCTATCATCGGGCGAACTGCTGAACTGTACGGCGACGAGGCTGTGATTGTCCGAGCACCGGCTCTCGTAGTCCGTCGTCAAGGTCGTGATTTCGTTTAACGGTGGAGTTACGGACGAGGAGCCGAAAGACGTCGCGAATCTTGGTAGGTTGGAAATTATCGGACTGTCGGGGAAGTTTGCTTTGGTTTTTAAAGGAAGTATAATATATATAATAGTTTAATGTTCGATAATTTTTCGAAGAGATTAAATAGATATGGAAAAAGTTTAAATAAAATCTAATAAGTACAGTTAATTAATTATTTATGAAATAAAAGAAAAAATTGACTTTTATGGTACTTAAATAAATATTAGCTTCCAATAAAATCAACAAAACTCTTTATACGTCAATTTTCTTTAGAATTACAACAGAATTACAGGTTTCATTATAACTGTATAAGAATAACACAAATATATAACGTATTAATATTTCTAGATCCGATAATCGTCATTAGTTCATTAAAATTTATCGCGAGGTACGCTCTATTTCATTTGTTTATTGCCATATCCAATAAAATTTATATAAGCGCGAACTAAAATTATAAAACAAAAACATCACCTTGTAGCTAAGCGTCAATTGATTAAAACTTTAAAGTCATTAGTTTTTCCTAATCAACCCATTACTTATTCTTTCTTTAATTATCTGTTCGCATTCTCCCGAAAAAAAGTAAAGCAACCGTTACTCCCATGCTCGATCTTTCCATCGCATATCTTATTCTCAAGACAATCGTCGTCCAGCTTTATACATACAAGTATTGTATACATAGAAAATTTCTCTCTCTTTCTCCTTCTCTTTCTCAAGGAAACGTATAGCACATGCGGCTACTTACACACATTGGTTTACGTATAATTTAAGTATATCTCCGCGAGGAAGAAGAGGAAGGAGGCGCGCACAAGTGAGCGATTGTGTTTAGCGGCGCGTAACAGTCTCACGCCGCGATTCACATTGCGAGCACGTGAACCTTAAACTCCTGGCTGTTCTTGCTTTTTGTTGTAATTTTTCGTTTTTTTCTTTATGTTTCGAATTGGTTTTGTACTTTTTATTTAGAAAAAAATTTAATGTTTTAGACTTTGCGGTGAGTTTAAAATAGTGATTATGTCGTGTGGCCATACTAGTTTTTTTTTTTTTTTTTTTTTTTTTTTTTTTTTTTTTTTTTTTTTTTAATTATTTTAAAAGAATTATTAAAAAAAATATTTTTTTCTAAATTTTAGTTTATACTTTACGCATTATTCTACTATGATATTTTTAGATTATTTAAATGTTTTGAAAAAAGTTTATTCAAATTTATAAATTTTTTACAATTATGAAATGAGAAACAACAAAATAGATAACTTTTACCTAATGAATCATATACTGGAGCGACGCGACAAATTTGGCAATCTTACAAAAAAAAAAAAAAAAAAAAAAAAAAAAAAATACAATCATATTTATTTTTAAGCAGCATTCGAATAAAAGAATTAATTATAATTAAATTGCTTTAATTAGATTATCACTCCAAGTGCATCGCTAATCTTACGCACGGCAATCGTATCAGAAGAAATCAAGTGCGACGTCGAGAAAAATTCAAAAAGGATTTCGGAACTTTGCTACATGTGTGTATACCCGATAGTGCATGAGTTTCACGTCAGCGGTGGTAATAAAGTGGTGTGACAAGTTAGAAGGTAAGAAAAGGACGGAAACATTCGAGGACGCAGTTCTGTTCCAGTTCATTCCGCTGGTTCATTGAATCACCGAGCGATGGGTGAACCTCAAAACTCGACATACCTCGGACTCGACTTCAGTTCGCAACGAGTGAGTTTAAATGAAAAGTTGTTCTTTTTAATTTTCATTTTTAACAATCGTCTATGTCAGGGTAGAGTTTTTTGTATTTTTAAATTTACGTTATGAGAAAATATTATAACGCATCTGGTAAAGTGTATGAAAACACTGTGCGAATGTTTGGTTCTTATTCCTTTATTTCAAATAAGTTAAGTGACATTCGCTCGAACGTTTTGAAAACCTGCGCAAGCGTAAAAACATAGCGCGTGATTCGAATTAAAAAATAAATTTCAAAGCTATAACGTTCGTTATAAAAATTTCATAAATTTTGTAGCACAATTATAAATAAGAATAAATACTTATTTGATAAAACAATTTCGAAATTTTCTATATCGCGTTGTTGCGCAAATTCTTTCTGGCAAACAAAAGATACTGCAGTTTCTTAAGCAACATTTTAAGTTGAAAAATTCTGAGGTCATGTTATCTCACATGTGTCAACGATAAAGCGATAATGCAAATTTTAATACTTCGGAAATTATCCGTTACCTTATCGTTTTTTTTACAGTCGTTTCGAAACTATAATTGCAAAATATTTTATAATTAATTTCTTTAAAAAAAAAAGATAAAAAAAATGATTTTAATTTTCGAAAAAAATGTTTCAAATATTTAGCGTAATATATTCAAATGAATGTAGATTTATTTTTCAATGTATAACATTTATTAATTGTTACAGTTAAAAGCTGTAGTAGTTGATGATAATCTCAACGTTCTTCACGAAACTAGTGTACAATACGACAATGATTTACCGGAATTCAGGTAAAGGTTTTCACGAAATAAAAGTATTGACTTAACATTTATAAAGTTAAAAAAAAATATTCTTGAATTAAACCTTTTCTTATATTTTGAATTAACATTAATATTTGATTATGAATAAAAAACCTTTAATTACGTTAAATAGAATAGATTTGATGAAAAATTATCAAACGTAGAAAAATATTCCAGCTGTAAATCTTCTGTTAGAGTTACGGAAAGTAACGTTCAAGTCTAACTTATTGAGAGTATTAATTTCAAGACGTTGCATATCATACTTGTGATGAATTTCAATGGCAAATTATGACCTAAAAAGAAACTTGTGTTTTTTTTTTTTTTTTTCTACAAGTTACAATATTTTTTTAATAAAATAAATCTTTTTATGCATTTTTTCTTTACCAAATTTAATAAAATAAACTAAAACAGTCTTTGAGTTTAATTTTAACCTCCGGATTCGTATCTATCGATTACAACACCGTTTCAAGGAAATTGAATCACCTATACATATTTTTTCCCGACTCACAAACACGATATTGCGTGTTAAACAGGACTCACGGGGGAGTTTTACATACGAAGGAGGATCCGAATGTAATAACGGCTCCGACCTACATGTGGGTCAAGGCCGTGGATATGATACTGGATCGACTGAGAGTATGCGGAGTCGATTTTAGCAAAGTCGCTGCCCTTTCCGGGTCTGCGCAGGTGGATATATTAAAATTAACACTATAATAATAATAGAAAATTAAATAAAGTTTTTATCGATGTATGCTTTTATGAAAAATTTTTATTTCAATTCAAATAATAAGTTTTTATTAATTGATGGCTGTTGTTTTATGATTAAGAGCAACGATTTTATTCATGATTGTACACATGATATAGTAAAAATTGAAAATAGTTCTTACATTTACTTAAAAGTAAAACAGTGAAAGCCGCACTGACCTTATTATATATATATCTGTAACTATGATAATAAAAATTTTGCTTAAAACGAGGTCATAATTATAAAATGATGTTAATAACATAAAACGAACGTGAATTCAAATTGAAAATATTATTTACAGCAACATGGAACGGTATATTGGAACAAAGGAAGTCGAAACATATTACGAAATCTTAATCCTGAAAAATTTCTACACGAGCAACTCGTCGCGGCGTTTTCGGTCTCACCCGCGCCCATTTGGATGGACTCGAGTACTCACGCTGAATGTAAAGATCTCGAAGAAGTCGTCGGTGGTCCGGAAGTGAGTTTAATTATCATTTAGCTTGACGATTTCATGTAAAAAAATTTTACCTTTTTTATGAAAAAAAATTTAATTAACAGAAATTGGCAGAAATCACAGGATCGCGAGCATACGAAAGATTTTCCGCGTCACAAATAGCTAAAATTGCAAAAAAGAGACCCGAAGCTTACGATAATACAGAGGTGAGAAAATTTAAAATTTAATACGACGTATAACATAACGCATATCAAAGAATATTTGCGTAACCATTCGTTGCTCAATATTTTAGAGAATTTCTCTCGTGAGCAGTTTTGCAGCATCGCTTTTCTTGGGAGATTACGCGCCTATCGATTGGGCCGATGGCTCGGGAATGAACCTAATGAACATTCGAACGAAAGATTGGTGCGATGAACTCTTGGAGGTTAACTAAAGTTTATCTCTCTCTCTCTCTTTTTTTTTTTTTTTTTTTTAATATCATTATTATAGCCGATACGTTGACATTTAAAGTTCATGCGATTGTTGTAGGCGTGTGCTCAAAATTTGAAGGAGAAATTGGGCAAACCGGTCTCTTCCAATACCGTCGTCGGACCTATCTCGGCTTACTTTGTCGAAAGATTCGGTTTCGATGAAAAATGCCAAGTCGTCGCTTTTACCGGAGATAATCCTGGTTCCTTAGCCGGTATGCGTTTTCATACATGATATTATCAAAATTCAAGTATCCAAGGATCACGCAAAATTAAATCTTTACATTTCTAGGCTTGAGATTGAAAGAAGGAGACGTCGCTTGTAGTTTAGGTACGAGCGATACATTTTTCCTTTGGTTATACGAGCCTACGACCGTCATCGAAGGTCACATATTTTGCAATCCCGTCCAGGACAATGCTTACATGGGTCTGTTATGGTAAGCTTTTTAAAATATACACGTACATCGATTAATCGTCTTGAACGTCAAAATACAACGCAAAAAAAAAAAAATAAACAGTTTCAAAAACGGCTCGTTAACGCGGGAGCGCATCCGGGACAGTGCGGCAGGAGGTGACTGGCGATTGTTCAACGAATTGCTGGATAACACGCCGCGGGGTAATTTTGGCAATTTCGGCCTCTATTACGACGCGGAGGAGATTTTACCGAATATCATCGGCGATTATAGATTCAACAAAGCCGGCGAGCGCGTGTCACGTTACAGCTCCAAGGAGGTCGAGGTACGCGCGCTCGTCGAAGGACAATTCGTTGCCAGAAGGGCGCATGCTGAACATTTTGGATTTGTTACCGGTGAGCGATAAAGCATTCACGTTTATTGGTACATATTATTATCATCAAGCAGTTGATATTTTAATTCGAATGTGATTTATAAAACGTATTTATTGATTTTTTATTTTGATGAAATTATTGGCAAAGTTCATTGTTGAAATTATTTTATCGAAATTAAAATTAATTTTAGGCCCTAAAACTAGAATTATTGCAACTGGCGGAGCTTCCAATAATAAAGCTATACTTCAAGTTCTTTCCGATGTTTTCGATTCTCCTGTTTACGTTTCGGTAAGATTTTTGGTATAATTATTTAAACATTTTACACTACTATTAGCAAAAGTTAAAATGTTTACATCGAAGAAACACTTTTTGTTGGATAATCGTTTCATTGACGTTCTACATTCTATTATTATAGGAAATATCAGATTCCACAATGATGGGAGGCGCTTACAGAGCAAAGCACGCGCTTTTTAAAGACAAAATGACATTTGACGATGTGTTGAAGAGTTTGCCGGAACCCAAGCTTATCTGTCATCCTTACGACGATGCCGAATGCGTAAGGATATTTTTTCACTATGTATTTTTATTTAGCAAATTAGTTATTTGAAGTAAAATATTGTTTTGAATTTCCTGTAGATTTACAAGCCAATGGTGGAACGCTATAGAAGAATAATAAAAGAAATAATGTCACAGCAATAGACTGAAAAGAAACTTTACATTCCAAAAAGAGGCTTTTTAGAAGAAAATTTTTTTTGATAGAGAATGCTTTTCTCGATAGCTTTTACTATAATACAAACGGATGATATGCATGCAAGCTTTTTTTTTTAATCAGCTTTTATCATAAAAGCAAAATATTTATGATAATCGCACAAAGAATCTTTGATAAAAAAAAATTCGAGGCGTAACGAGTTATTTCATATCGTGCAATGTTGCATTTATGAAAAATATTTTTCATTCCTGCATTTAAAAAGCTTATTTCATGACAAAACAATTTGCCGCGCCAGGAATAGTTTATCTTGCCAGTGCCTATATGTAAACTCTCGAATGCCGATGATTTTTAGGGTATATTATGTGGTAATATATGAAAAGGATGCCTTAATAAACAAACAACGGAACATATCTCAAAGTGCAATTATGACAAATGTATAGATTATATTTTATATTATATTTATTTAGAATATAACGAGAATTTAAATGTTTTTAAGAAAAATAATTGTGCAACCAAAATTTATTGTGAAAGATATTTATATATATGAGAAATTATTTATTGTTACAACATGGAAAATGCTTTTTTAAATTGTTATTTATTTGATTAATCAAAAACTCTAGGATACGGAAGGAATTAATTTCAATTGATATAAAGTACAACAAATACAAAATATGTGTTAAATTTTTATAATATATTGATTTATTTTAATTAATATAAAAAATATTATAGAAAAAAATTAAAAAATTATGTATATTTAATATATGTTAATATATAAAAATAAAATGTTCCAATTGTTTATAAATTTTACTTTGATTTTGATTGTTTTTTTATCATTCAAGAATATTTTTTGTAAAATATTATCAAATTTACTCCGAATATATAAAAAAAAAAAAAATTAATACCCATTAAAATAAATGATAGATTTTTAAGTATTAAATCCCTTAAAACTAAGGTATATTATAATTAGTTGACACTGAACTTTAATTAATAAATTTATTGATTAAATAAATCAACACATACTTATTATGTGACTTTGTTACAGTTACTTCTTTTTCAATACTACATTTTCAATAAAAATAGTTTATAAAAAAAAATTTAAAAAAAAATAAAGAAAAAAAAAGAAAATAAATATTTATGAAACTGCAATTCTAAAACTCGCTCGATTCTTAAAGCAAGGCCATCCTCGACGCAATTACCATTTCCGAATGCAATACCTCACCTTACCTCGTCGGCAAAGGATTCCGAGCCGGTGGACAGTCTCGCCGAGACCAAGGAAGCCGGGTGCACGGGTGTCGCTTGCGTAGCTACAGACTTGGCATTGCTCGGTAGTTTCGGCGCGTTGCAGCCGCTCGTAACGCTGGCCGCTCCCTCGACGCTCGAGTCGCTGCTCAGAGCGACGAGGAGACCGCGAGAGGTTAACACAGTTTGCGTGCTTCGCGTCAGCCTGTGTATAGTGTGCGCCGTTGCTATATACGTATCGGTGTATACAAACATTATTTTTTTTTGTTTTTTTTTTTTTTTTATTTTTTTTTTTCGAGAAGCGACAGTTCGTTCGCTTCGCACGACGAGTGTATAGGCAAGGGAATCATTGTTGCGCTACTTTTGTAAATTTTTTATCATTGACGTACCGTTTTCGCTGCCGTTACGAGTCATGCATACCGAGGAAAAGTGTGGCTTTTCGATAATCTCATCCGTTGCATCGTGCATATTGGCGAATTTTGACGAGACCGATGGTTGTGATATTTCGATGTTTGTTTAAACAATGAAAATAGTTTTTAATTTCAAATTTCATAGGTTAGAAACGTGAAAAAGGTTAGGATTTTTGTTTATATTAACAGCCGATTTCTCCTAAGCGACGGTGATACAGTCCATTGGTTATGCTTATTTGAATAATGGCAATCGAGAAAAGTGAGAATGAGGTGTTGGAGCTCAATGCGATCACCAAAATCGAGGATGCCGAAAATTCAAACGATGACGCGAAGAAGATTCAATATATAAGGAGCAGGGAGACGATTTGCGTTAAGGATACCAAAAGATCGGTTATATTCTTACGTGGTAAATGTGCAGAAAAAAAATATCCATTTATCTATTTAAAAATGTAATAACAAACTTTTTTATTAACGAACGAAAAAAATTAAACAGAACACACATTTTTACGAAGGCAATCCGCTATGATGACATGTCCAAATTGTTTGCGCGCCGTTAAAACTATAGTTGAACGACCGAATACGGTAATAACTCACTTGTCAGCGCTGCTGTTGCTTCCTGTTTGGTGAGTTTTTTTTTTAATTTCAAATTTACCTTTCTTGCAATAAATGTTAAACAATTGATATTCGAAAAAATTGTCAATAATTCGATTTATATCGGTCATTACATAGTTATTTTTTTTTTTTCGTGGGTGATTTATAGGTAATTTTTTTTATTATTGATCAGAATATTCATTTTTATATACTTATTCTTTTCATACTTATTATTTAAAAAAAAAAAAAAAAAAAAAAAAACAACTGCTGTATAAAACAATAAAAATTATTTTAAGAATTATTCTATATTGAACGTCCTTGTACTTATTTTTCATAACTCGAAGAAGTGTTGTAATCAATCGGAAAGAAATTTATTTAGCGCGATTGTTTATTTTTAAACGCGTAACAAAAATACTATACTTTCATTATATTTCTTATCAGAAAAAAATTTTTTTTTATCTACTTTATTATTTTGAGTTTAACAACAAATTGAATTATCAAGATTATAAATAGCGATAATCAACTATTTTGCAGCAATAAAATTAATATTAAATAATTTATAAACCGTAAAGCTTTATAAAAAATGTACGGTAACCATAGTAGAGCAGAAAACTTGTTAAATATTTTTTTATTACGTGCCTCATTAAATTAATTACTCGGACGTATGTCATGGCTTACTCGGTGGTTTAATATTCTGTGCGATATTTCAAAACATAGTAGTCGAGGTCGCGGCATGAAACGGCGAAATAAACACGCGAGAAAATTATACTCATTTAACAAAATGTAGGCATTGTTATGTAAAGTATAAATATAAATTATTGATTATTAAATTTATGAAAATAATTAATTTTACTATTACCTTATATTTTATTTAGTAGTATGTTTAAATAAAGAATAATTTAGTTTTGAACGAAACGCACATCAAATATTAATTAACAGACTCTTGATTCTAAATAAATTACTGATGAATTTCAAACTCTAATACGCAATGAATCGCTTTTAGATGTAACTCGTTATAAATAAAAATATGTCATTTGTCAATATTTCTAAGGAGAATAAAAAGAATAAAATGTAAAAAAAAAAAAAAAAAAAAAACTATTAACATAAAATGATGATTCATATATAAATGATTTTATTTTTTACAGTTTATGCTTTCTGCCGTATTGGACAAACATGTTGCGAGATTCGTTGCATCGTTGTCCATCGTGCGGTGTCTATCTGGGCGCTTATTTTGCATCGATGAACGAAGCTTTCGTTCAGTGCTGTGACAAGCGACAACGATCCGACGTTCAATATTTATGATACGTACTAAGAAAAGAGACGATAATTAGAATTTCGTACATGGGAATTTTTATTTGTAAGGATTTTTTTTTTTTTTTTTTTTTTTTTTTTTTTTAACACAACAAACAAAAATTCGTACAAATGTGATTGGTTATGTGTTAATCGATGTTATTTATTTAGGATAAAATTTTTATTCGAAATTATATGGTTGTGTTAATGTTCTTGTCAAAACTGTTTGTATCTCATCGTTGACTCTAAAAGACTTATAATTAATAAGAAACTATTTTATAAGTTCACTTATATTATGATTACATTACTATTGTTTTTTATATATTTTTTATACGAATTTTATAATGTAATAAAAATAATATTATAATATGTATAACGTTTATACAAAATAAACATTTTTTTTATACGAAAATTCATTATTTTGTTAATGTATTTTTAAATATGTGTTTATTTTTACAATGTACTGTACAATGATAAAATGTTTAATATTCGAAGTAATTAATCATGTCTACAGTATATTTTCAAATGAATTAAGATAATGTCAAGGATAAAAGTATAATAAAACGTTAAATAAAAATTAAATAAAAATTATAATAAACGAATAAAGAACAGATGAGGTTTTTACAACGACTTTACCTTTCATTTTTAATTTGATAAATACCATCAACATTATGTTCTTTGCCCATTAAATAGTATTAATTTGACATTATACTTATGCAGATAGTTTAATTAATATATTGTATTAAAATTTTTTAATTTCTTATATCAGCGGTAGCAGCTAAACATAAGTTTAATAAATTTTCGTTACTCAAATACTCGAAAATTCTTCGGCAGCACAAATCTGGCAAACCAATAGGTATCAAAGATCTCAAATAATCGATCGAAGATTTAACAACGTAACGTCTTACCAAACTTTTAGCAAAATGGCCTTTAATTATTCCTCCGCTATGAGAAAAATATCGCACAAATTCATCGGACTCAAACATATATCTATAATTACAACTCTTAATGCGCGAATAGGTTTCATCGGGACTTTTTCTCAAAATATCGTGTAGAGAGACGTTATTACTTAACATCGTAAGCTTCATTCTTTGAACTTCTTCATCGAATCCGTTAAGATTTACCTGTCTTGAGTTACCGGAAGAATCTAAAAATCCAAGGAGTCGTTTTTCCAAATCGAAGATTTTCTGCTTGAGGCAATTTCTCACCTCTTCGTTAACATACAAATTGCCATTTTCCAATATCCTCAAATGCTTAAAAAGTTGACGAATCATTTGTTTTCTCGTCGATTGCTCAACGAAACTGATGTCACAAGGGTTTTGAGGAAATTTATCCAGTGAATTTTTTATGTTCGTGTTTGTACCTAGTGAAATAATTTGTATACGAATTAATAAATTTATATTAGGAAAATAAAACATGAATTTTTTTTTTTTCTTACCTAATTCCAAAAGATTCTTCAATTTGTAAGAGACATTTTCGTCGCTAGAGTCTGCGTATTGGCAATTAATACTATTTGTAATTAAATAGTTCAATATCGCTAGATTATCTCTTTGAGTTAAATGAAAACCTTCGCTTATAAAAATATTTAAAATTTTTATAAGATTGTCCGATGCTTCCAAGCAAGGTATAGCATCGGTAAAGTAATAAAAGCAGTGATCATCGCCGCAATGAAATCTAACATTGTTCGCATCGGCTCCGTAATTTAAAAGAAGCTCAACGGCGTCTAAACTCAGTAAAGACACTGCCGTTTGCAACGGAGTTTCTCCGTTGTTATTTTTCTTATCGATATCCACACCGTGTTTCAAAAGCAATTTCAACATTTCGATATTAACGCTGTCGTCGAAACACACATCCCGCAAAACTCTTGGTCTCCTCGTCATTTTCATGTCGCCTATCGCCGCGTGTAAAATGGTATCGCCTGTATTGTTAACCACTTTAATATCGGCGCCGTTTCGCAAAAATAATTCGATCTTTTCTTTTTGCCTCTTTCGAAACTCTTTGACGTTCTTTTGTTTGGCTTCGCCGTTGCAGATAAACGGATGAAACATGTCGTTTATCTGTTCCAAATAATCGTCTCGGAAAATAAAAAACAAGGGAGTATTTTCCGCGGCATCTCTTGCGTTAACGTTACCACCGTACTTCAACAACAACCTAACGATATCCAGTTCCTGGTCATGACCAACGAACGCTTCGAGCATATCCTCGTCGTAAAGAAAATTCTGTCTCTTCATCAATTTTTCAATCCTTCGAGATACGCCTCGACAGACCAAATGAAGCGGCGTTTCGCCGGTAAAAGATGTACCGTTTGGATCAGCCTCGTGTTTCAAAAGCCAATCGACGAGCGGCACTTGAATGTATTTTACGGCGAAATGCAAAGGAGAAAAGTTATTGCTATCCCCCGGCAAATTGGCTCGGTGATTAACGTCGATTCCGTTTTGTAAAAGGCGACTGGCGATTTCTAGATTACCGGTAACGCAAGCTATGTGAAAATGCGATAATCCGTTATTGTCGGTGTAATTAACGTTTTCGTTACAGTACGAAAACAATAGATCAATAGCGTGAAACGAATCGTGATAAAAGGCGAGGTGGATAATCGTTTGTTGATAATCGTTTAATTCTACGATTTTAATTCCGGATGATAGAAGAAAATCGATGATCTTAATGTCCTCGTTTTTAATAGCCTTTTCGAAAATCCAATTTATTTGATTCATATCCGTTATAAAATCTTCCTCAAATAATTTAGCGAGACTCTGGCTTTCTGTGATAATCGAAGCTTGTAGCAATTTGTTGTAAAAAAATTCGAGATTCCGCTTGGACATTTTTCTTCTTTAAAGGCCATTCAGTTACGTAAATTAACAGTTTCCTGTAAGAAATGTTTAAAAATTTTATTAATATGTAATTTATAAAGTTAAATCAGTTGATGAAAATTGAATCGTCATGATAAAATTTTATAAATTTTAATTTACTTGGAATAAATGGAATTATTTATAATTAATTGTAATTAATGATTAAATTTAATATAAATAATGAATGAATAAAAAACAACGATAAAAATGATTAGAACTAATTTAAGAATATTACATTTTTTTTTGCACAATAATTGTGACAAATTAAAATTTATACGAGCAAAAAAAATTTATATATATTTTTTGAGTAAGAAAAATGATTATAATTACCATAAAAATCGTATTAATCTTACAAAATTTGTTAACAGATTTTTTTACGCTTACCAAAGATACGTTCTCAACAAGTTTTACTTAAATAAAC
The DNA here is from genome assembly GCA_949987625.1 of Chalcis sispes. Classification (NCBI taxonomy): domain Eukaryota; kingdom Metazoa; phylum Arthropoda; class Insecta; order Hymenoptera; family Chalcididae; genus Chalcis; species Chalcis sispes. The sequence goes on along the minus strand of OX465098.1, from coordinate 14,724,485 downwards.
GATCAAAAGCTTTTGTTAAAGCCGCCATTGAGTATTCAACGGTAATGTATTAGATATTTAATGTTAACGCAGTCTATTATTCCACTTACTAAGTGCGACGCAAAGACGAGTAGATTGATAAGAAATAAATGCGAATCAATTGGAGCACAGTGTTCTTACGCATTTCTAAAATACTTTCAAATATTTTAGTGTAGAATTAGAAGTATAATTATATAATAATATTAAAAAAATTATTGATCATTTTTTACCGAATAATTAAAATTTACACGTTAAAAGTGTCGTATGTAATTTTTCAAGTTTTATCTCTCTAAATAACACGTATGCTATTTTAAGTGTACTTTACTCGATAGTACATTTTTTGTATTTTGCGATTACATAATTATATCTGGTTATAATTATGTTAATTGGAAGAGTTGTTTTTTAATAAATAAAACAAACTATAGAAATTATTAATATTGTTTTTCTTTTAAATAATTGAAAATTAAGTAACATATAGTAAATTTTAGTATAAAGAAATAGAAGTAAATACAATTTGTAAATAAAATATCAACAATTTTTGGTTGATTATTTTATACAAATCGTAACTTTTTCAAAATTTGTTATTTAAATTGAGACGATAAACTGTAATGAATGTAGAGTGATTAATATTTTACAAAAATCTTTATTGCATGCACACATTTAAAAAATTTCGTAACAATTTCATAAACACTTGGACACAAATTTATTATTGACTATTAACACTTGTTTTTCAAAAAAAAAAAAAAATTAAAAAAAAAATAAAATAAAATAAAATAAAATAGAATAAAAAAAAGGAAACGTAAAAACTTTGAAAATTAAAAAAAAAGAAAAAAAAAGGAAACAAATTAAGAAATTAATATATTCTCATCTTCGTTGATTTTCGTTCGGCACTTAAACAGCCGTGGCTACGCATACATTCCATATCTCTTCGTTGGTTAAAAAATTCGATATTTTTTCACAACACAAATCCGGCAGCCGAGCGATTGTAAGCGCTCTTATGTAATCGCTTGCCGATTGAACAAGGTAACGTCTTACTAATCCTTTAGTAAAATGCCCTTTGATTATGTTGCCGTAATTGAAGAAATTCTTTTTAAAATCATCCGATCTCAAGAACTGTTTGTAACTGTTGCTGGGGAGGAAAGAGAAAATTTTGTACGGATGCATGATCATAAACTCGTACAACGATTTATCACAATCAAAATAAACGATCTTCATATCGTTGACTTCCTTTTCGCATTCGCGACGAAAACTTTCGCTCAATGAAAAATTCTGGGTTGACATTCTGCTCGTGTTGCGTACCAGCTCTTTGTTCAAGTAAAAATATCCAATTTGCAACATTTTAACGTATCTGCAAACAATGTGTTGTGGATCGTGATAAATGTGCTTTCTCAATCTGTGAAATTCGTTTCCGATGTTTGTAGTTGTACCGTACGTCAATAAATTAATCATTTTGTCGTAAATTATGGCACCGTGTGCATCCAGATAAACGCATCCGCAATTATTTTTAATGAAAAATTTCAAAACCCCCAGATTGTCCTTTAGAGTCAAGTTTAGGTCAAGTTTGATAAATATATCGACGATTTCTATCAAATTATCAACGGCTTCGTAGCACGGAAGTATGTTTGGATATTTAAAGCACCGAAAAAATTCGTAATTAAACTTCTTAAATGTACTCAAATCCGCGTTGTATCTCAATAGCACTTTAACAACGTCGATGCTCAGTACCTCGACGGCAAATTGAAAGGCAGTGTCGCCGTTTAGATTTTTCGAGTCGATGTCAACGCCATAATTGATCAGCATATCGACCGTTATCGCGATGTTATCGTCGTCGAAACACATGTCCACCAAGTGTTTAGGATTACGAGTAAGTTTCAAATCGTCGATCAAACAATGCAAAACCGTATTACCCTGTTGATCTCTCGCGGTAATATCGGCGCCCCGATTTATCAAGAATTCCAGCTTATCCTTTTGCTTAATCCTCAGCATCTCCACGAGTTCGCGATGAAGATTACTGCAGCAGGTGAAATTTTCCGGAAACTGCTTTATCGATCTTACCAGTGAGTAGTAATCCATCTGCACGATGTAAAATATCGGCGTATTGTTGCGCTGATCTTTCGCGTTCACGTCGGCGTTATGATAGATCAATGCGCTTATGCATTCGATTTCGATGTGCGGCTCTTCCATAGCCTTTATCGGTCGATCTGTTTCATCGTATTTGTACAAAATAGTTCCCATTAAGTGGCAGAATCTCATGGATATGCCGGCGCATATGTGCAGTGGAGTTTTACCGAAATTGTCCCTGGAATTCGGATCAGCGCGATACTTTAACAAGAGCCTAACGTTTTCAGGTCTCCCTGATTTACAAGCGAAATGAATAGGAGTAAAGTTGCTGTAAATTTTTCCGGGATCGGTGTGGAAACGAATGTCGGGATCGGCGCCATTTTTTAAGAAATTTTCGATGATTTTCGTATCGTCAGAGATGCAAGCGATGTGTAAGTGACTCAATCCGTTTCTGTCGATGTAATTAATATTGGTGTTACGTTTAAGAAAGAGATCGCTTATTCTGCTAAGTAAGTTATTGTAAAATACGAGATGTAGGGCCGTCTGATTAGAATCGTTCAGTACTTTGATTTTAATATCCTTGGACAACAGGAAATCGATAACCTCTATTGATCTAATTCTTATGGCTGTTTCGAATATTTTATTCAACTTTTGTTTGTTTCTTGACTTTTTGCTACGTAATAGTCGAACTATTTCTCCAGCTGCGATCTTTTCCTTGTTGAGTGTAAATTCGTGCTCGTCGTCGTAATTTCGAGCAGTGGGCATCAAGAACTGCTGATTCTCTATCATTTTTACTCGGAAAGAAGATAGATCTTCAACCTGTTAAATATTTAAATTCAACGAATTTATTAACGAGCAGTCACTCAATTTTATGCATATTTATTGTAGAAAAATCTTTAAAAATTGAAATTTTCTTACATTTTTACAAATCTTTTGTAAACACTGCTATTTTTTCACATTGAAAATGATAAATTTTTAAATATATTATTATTATTCTATTATTTATTGATTAATTAAATTAAATTAAATTAAATTATCAATTTAGTGTAATCGAACGTTATTGAAATTTTCTCTTTGAAGCGTATTTTGTATACAAAATTATTATACTTTGTTCAATGAATATTTTATACATTAAATAAGATTATAATAATTTTAAAAATTTTATTTGATTCTAGAAAATAAAACTATTATTCATATGTGTATATAAATACATGTATTATATGCCCGCTATAGAGAAATACACATCTTATAAAGAATTTCTATTTAACGCATAACTTTTGTTTGTATACATTAAGAATTATGAGGTTACTAATATATATCTTTGAAAATATTCAAAAACATTATTGTAATAGACAGAAAATACTCCATAATTAAAGATACGCTTATACTTACCAACAAGGAAACACCAATACTTGATTAATAAATAATTTTAATTAATAAATAAAAGAAGATTGATGTAAATTGAAGAAGTAGATCCAAAAGTAACAATACCGCTATTTGATAGTAAGAAAATAAATACTTATTATTTTATACTTATAATTACGCATGCGTTGTAATCGCGGCGCGAGAATATCCAAAAATCGTACCTTTTTAAAAAGAAAATGAAACCATTTAAAATTAAATAAAGTTAAGATGTTTGTATGCATTTCAAGTGAATTTTTTATCGTGTTCAAATCGGCTATGGCTTTAATAAGTTCATTTTGATTAAGTTAATTATATTTTCCTTTTTATTTATTTATTATTTTTTTTTTTTTCAAATAATATAAAAATATATAGTTTTAAATTTTTATTTTCACTTAAAATCAGACCCTTTTCAATTCTAGCATGTAAAAACTCTTTTACAATAACTTACAGATAGATACAATGATATTTGCAGACTTTAATAATGAATAAAAGCTTTTTCTAGTGCAACTTTTTAATTTAAGTACCATCGATGACAAAAAAATCACTTTTATTTAATTTTTATTTTTTCAATATCATTTTGTTCTGCCTTCTCATTATAATATAAAAATTTTGTATTTATAAAATAAAATCTACTAAAGTTTTCAATATATTGTTGCTTCGTTCTTTTTTGTTCTTATCAATATACTGTAACTTTGAGAGGGAAGAAAATGTATACTCTTACGTTGTTCAAAAGGAGACTACATGTATTATTACGGAAGTATTAAAATATATGGGACAGTTATTTCGTTACACCTAGGCAACGATGTATAAAAAAAAAAAAAAAAAAAAAAACAACAAAAACATGATAGAAGTTAAATAGATTATCTTTGTAAGATAATGACTAGTCGTGCATCATTTTACCAGACAATTTTATATTTCTTCGGACCAATTTGCACTGGAATTTTTTTATTAATAATTCAACCTAAATGAAAAGAAACATAAAAAAGAATTACATATTTTCGCTATAGCAACAAAATAATAAACTATATTTTAGGATAGTCACTCGAATTTACGAAATAAACCACTTATCGATAAGAATTTCATTCTTTTACGTTGAATTTAGAGCCGTATTACTACTAGTTGAAGAGTGCATTTTTTTTTTTAAATTTTAATTTTCTCCATTGTATTTTAATCTACATTTTTTTTTTTTTTTTTTTTTGGAATGTAGATTATTCATCAAACGAAATAATTCGTTATATTTTTTTATTGCATAATAAACGGCTTAAGATATCACTTCACTCTTCTAACGATATGCGGAATGTGGCAGCTGACAAACTGGAAGTTAAAAAAAAAATATACTATTTTACAAAATTTTTACCGCGATAAAAATATTCATCACTTACACCATCACAATATTTCAAAGTTTACTGCTCGAAACGAGCGAGATAAGTTTTAAATTTTTTAATTGAAATTATGTTTATGTTGATAAAAATTACTGTCGATATGTTTGAAAGTGACAAATTTTGCAATTCGGAGGGAATGATATAATTGACCTTACCGATATGCTCATGAAAAGCCGGTGCATTTCTGTCGATGCTGAAAAAATTTTTATTCAAAATAAGTGCGATAAGTTTATTAAGTGAGTAAGCTTTTTATTAACGATAATGAAAATAATATATATTTATAATTTGAATTGACGATATGTAATCATCGCCTGTTAGGTGAATGTTTATAATTTTAAAGTTCAATTAATGATTTGCAATTCATTAAATGTCAAAATACAGTCTGTCAAGTAAGAGCGTGGTCGACTTCACCGATAGGTAATGAAAGATTTTGCTCTAATTCCTTCGCGAGCCGATAGAGGGAAACTTTGTCCTTGATGCATTGTCAACAAAGATTCAGTTGTCGTTGATCTTTTGAAAGAGAATCACGTTAAACGCCATGAGTGCTAAGTACGCGTCGCGCTACGAGGCTGTGTTCCTTTGCATCCACCCGAAAGGTCCCAAAATGTCGCAATCAGCGGCTGCTAAATATATGAGAAAGTCGATGGCATTTGTACAGAAGTGGATACAGCGATATAAAGTGGCTAAAAATGTCGATGATTTACCAGAACGTGGCTCGATAGGAAAAGTGAACAAAAAAGATGAAAAAAGAGTAGTGAATCTGTTTTCGCGGAATCCTGCTTTAACACTGCGGCAAGGACAAGCAAAATTAATGGCAAAAGGTTTAGATATATCCTATGAAACTATCCGAACCCATTTTCGTACTCATCATCTGAAATGGCGCAACACAATGAAGAAGCCTCTGTTGACTGAAAAACATGTGACAAAGCGACTCGCTTGGGCGCATGAGAATATTGTTAGAGATTTTGAAAATGTCATTTTTACTGATGAATGTTCTATATGGGCACATTCTGTCCTCACGCGAGCCTGGTCAACTTCCACCAATAGGCTTGTTCAGCGGACCGTAAAACATGGAATAAAGGTGCATCTTTGGGGCTGCTTCTCAAAGCAGGGATTCGGCACTTTGCACCTCTTTACTGACAACCTAAATGCCGAGAAAATGATAAAAATCTACAAAAAGGCTTTACTGTCATCTGCCAAACGATGGTTCATCACAAAAAATGAAGATTGGATTCTGCAGGAGGACAACGATCCTAAAGACCGCAGCAAGCTCTGTACTCAGTGGAAGACTCAATCTGGCATCGTTACATTGGATTGGCCGTCGCAGTCGCCCGATGCAAACCCTATTGAAAATGTGTGGGCATATATTGAACGGAAGCTTTGTGGAAGACGCACATACACTTTGAAGCAGTTGTCTTACGAAATTCGTCGGATCTGGAGATCCTTGCCACTAGAATACGCCGTCAAATTAGTAGAAAGCATGCCTCGGAGATGCCAGGCAATTATCGACGCCGGTGGTGACTGGACACATTATTGACCGAATTGCATCATTGTTTGTAATGTGTACAATGTATATATAAATATGAAAGTTTCATCAAATAAATTTTTTTATAAATTAACACGACCACGCTCTTACTTGACAGACGTATTGTAAATGGTGCATAAAATTATAATGTTTAATTGTATTTGATGAAATTTTTTACTTTAATCAACGATAAAACAAAGATAAATTAATTAAGGTTTTTAAGCATTTCATGCATAAATTTTTTAATTTTATATTTTAAAACAAATTGATTTAAACGTTTTATATACCTTTTTACATTGGACAAATTATATGATAAATGCTAAAAAATTTGTGCGAATATAAAAAGTTTAATAAAACATTTGCCTTCGTTCAAATGAGAAAAAAATATTTTCAATTATAAAATTAAAGAATAAGTAATAACTTATTTTTAAAAATTTTATATTTTTAATTATTCTTATGTATTATCAAATTAGTCTGAAGAAAAAAAAAAAAAAAAAAAAAAAATTAACAGCGATCGACAATGAATAATAATAAAGTCCATAAAGTCCATCAAGGGCTCAATCAGTGAATATTTATTAACCATATCCATTAAAAAAATTTTACCAATCCCCTGAAACAACCGATTTCTATACCTATACCAAAGAAGTCATATCCGAGACAGGCTCTTCGTCGCTGTCGGTAACGCAATGACCCAAATAACGATGATCCGTTACATGTCAATTACGTTGGTGCTGAGCGCGGACCAAAGGAGTCTATCCTTCAAAATTTGAGTGCCGTACACACGTGACATTCGCGATAAAATGCTTTGAAATCCCAGCGACGTTACCGATAGTTATGATAAACGGGACCATCGACGTAAGCCTGCACTCGATTCAACATAATCTGACGAAGACTAGAACGGCTAGCTGCTAGGATCGAAAAAGCGATCGAGAGTAATCTGCCTCGCGAAGAAATTTTTCGGCTCGAGCGGGATAGCCTAGAGCAAGCTATTCGTCGTCGCAATCAAACATTATATGGTGAGTTTTTACTGATATTTTCGGATTTTCAATCATTCGATTTCCTCAAATTTGTTTTCTTATTCGTTTACAATCTCCACGAGCCAGGAATAAGCATGATATTGAGTTATTCTTGCCTTTTATTTTTTGTATATAATTTTTATTTAATTAAATGTTTTGATACTGACAATTATAAATTTTCAGAAATTAAAAAAAAAAACCTTATCTTCATGAAAAAAAAAAAAAAAAAAAAAAAAAAAAACCGATGCATTGTTATAATTTTTTTTCGACGTTTTCGATTTAGCAATATTTCAGCAATTTTTTTTCAAATTTTGAAATAATGTTAAAGGTAATGCATTTTTAGTTATTACCGATTCAATTGATGTAAATTATTATATAACGTCATTTAAGTAAAAGAAAATCAATTTATCTGCAAATGAATAGTAAATGATAATATTTGATAAATTATAATTTTTTGATTATTATAAAATATTTATTTTCATAGTGCACAGATTTTGCAACTGAAATTTAAAAAATAAATTGCACACTGTTAAACAATTAAGCAAATAAAGATTTGTTATTTATGATGATTCGCACCACAAAACTTGTGATAATAAGTTGCGGTCATTTTATTGTCCTTAATGCCGAATCATTAAAAAATGTAAGTATATACGTATTTTATTTAAATGCGGCGAATTAAGCTTTGTTTTAAACTAACGCTTGTTCACAGATTGTAAAATTATCGTACTCGGTTACTTTAATATTCTAAAGACATCGACAAGATAACAATTGTTAAAGACTAGTTTTCCAACATTATACCAACTATTCGTATAGCCGTAATTTATAACATTATTAATTTTTAGATAAAATTCTTTTATGTAAATTGTACTAAAGAATATAAAATATCATTGTATTCTTTCAATGAAAAAAAAAAAAACTCCAAAGGATAGATTTTTCGAAGAATTTATCTTCTTTATACATAATTATCATTTGAAATCCTCTGTCCTCGCTATCCAATAAAAAAATATCTCGAAAATTGTTAGAAAAAGAAAATATAAGTTATCAATGGAAAACCATTTGATTCCGATACAACTTTTAATTTTGCTGAAAATTTTTATTAGCTTTATTTAAAAATATTGCCCATCCAGAAATACTTGGATAATAATATAAGTGAAAAAACGAATAAGAATTATTGCTTCAATGCTTATAAGCATTTTTAAATTTTTATATTTATTACCGCTTTGAAATAAACCTACGCCGATAAGAGAAAAAAGATAAAAAAAATTATCGTATCTTATAACATCGTGGATTTTTTAACGGATTAAAGGGAGTTTTAAGATGAAAATTTAATTATTAAGTTTAGCGCCAAAATAGTATACCAACGATGCATTGTACTTTGTGATTTTTACCGCGGAAGTAATTTTCACACAAATTTCTGAAAGTGTTTGCTCCTTTTAACGAGCAAAATATGAAAGTTACTCTGTAAATGAAAATAAAACAGAGTTTCACGAAAGCATTGTTTACATGAATAACGGTAAATTGATTTTAAATGTCAGTTTCCGAGTTTGCATTGTTGAAGCACAAATATTTTACCATAGTACGTATTAAATACGTTACTTTTCGAAATAATGGACACTTAAATTTCATATTTTAAATATTTTTATTTAGAAATGGTAAGAATATCAGGTTGACAAAATCTATAATCCTGATTAAATATATATCATTACATATATAATACGTTTCACAATAAAATAAATCAGCGATTATAATAATGTTCTTCTAATTAATTGAGACTTAAACGAAAATAGTAATTTACTTTTACCAATTTGTTTATAGATTATTTTTAAGTTTTCGACTCCTTTCTTATTATAATTATTAGCATTATTATAATATAACGATACTGTAAAGAAATATTGCTGCAATTTGAAATAAATAAAATAGTTTTCAGTAACACGCAAGTTTTTTTTTTTTTTTTTTTAGATATAGTAATAGTCTTTTCTTTTACGTTATCAATATTATAACAAAATTTTATTTCCTACTCATTAACTTGTTTAATAACTTTCTTATTTACTTCTCGACCGATAGCTATGCATAAGCTTAGAATATCTTCGTTGCTACAATAAAAAAGAATTTTTTCACAACACAATTCGGGTAATCCAATCGGTGTATGAAGCTCCGATATGCATCTCATAAAATTAGTTGCCAGCGGTAAGATGAATTTTCTTATTAAATATCTTGAAAAATATCCCTTTAAAATGTCACCGATTTCACAAAAATCGTTAGAAAATTCACTCGATCGTAAATGTTTACTGTATTCGATATCTTTTAAATGCAATGGAAGTTTATGAAACGGCGTGGATATTGCATCCAATATCCATTTGTTCTTTCCAGACACCAGATTATGATATTCTTTCTGATACTTTTTAGTTACACGGTCTGGTAAATATCTGCTTTGGTCGAGATACTTTTTTAACGTATCGCTAATTACCAAATTGCAAATATCTATTTTTCCCAAATATTTGTTGATGACTTCAATGACGTATGATTTCCATCTGTCGTGTATAAAATTATCTACATGAAGAAAAATTCTATTACTCAGTGTATTTTTTATGTTACCATCAGTGCCATAAGCAAGTAAATTTTCAAGCTTAAAATATAAGGCATCGTAATCAGTATCATTATAATCGGTGTTGTTGGAAATAAAAAATTTCATTATCGTTATTTTATCATTTGAGTTAAAATCGTATCCATTTTCTGTAAAAATTTCGATTATCTGTATTAAGTTTTCCACGGCTTCAAAGCAAGGAAGTGTTTTTGAATAATAAAATTCGCCGAATTTTATGGTACTAAAATTGGCTTCGTATTTCAGGAGAATTTTAACGATGTCTGCGCTTAGCAATGACACAGCAACTTGCAGAGGATATTCGCCGTACTCATTTTTCTTATTTACATCAGCACCGCGCTGTAAAAGCGACTTTACCATTTCTGCGTAAATCTTGTCATTGAAATACGGCTTTCCAAGTTCACCAGGATCACGCGACGGTATTAAACTTTTGATTGCTCGAAGTAATACCGTCTCTCCGTCGTTGTTCTCTACCGAAACGTCGGGATCATACTGCAGAAGAATCATCAACTTTCTTTTTTGCTCATTCCTTAATCGGTTAAGAATGGCGTATTTCTTTTTTATAAATGACCTATAATAACTGTTGAAACTACAGGAATCCTGGGCAAACTTTTCATGAATATATTTCAAAGTATCGTCGCGAAAAATGTGCATCAACGGTGTATCGCCGTTGTTATCTTTAGCATACATGGTTTTATCATAAAGAACCAAATCGAGAATATTGATTGTATGATTAAGGTAACGCGATAATTGTCGGTCAGCGTCAGGCTTTGCATTACGATAAATATAATCGCCAATAACGTCTGTTATGCCGCAAACTAAATGAAGTACGTTTCGTTCTAGAAAATCAGTAGCGTCCATTTTTGCGTTAGAGCGTAACAGCAGGAGGACTACATTCTCTTTACCATATTTCACGGCAAAATGTAGGGGTGTGAAGTCGTTGCATTTGTCGTAATGGACAGATTTAAAGCGTATATTTACGTCGACGCCGTTTTGTATAAATTCTTCAACTATTTTGCTTTTACCCGTTGCGCAAGCGACGTGAAAATGAGTGAAGTTATTACAGTCAGCATAATTTATACGGGTACCGCAGTAAGAAAAGACTAAATCAATTGCTTTTAAGAAATCACTTTCGAATGCCAACTGAACTAATAATTGTCTTTTATTGTTTACATGTGTGGAGATGATTCCTTTTGAGAATACAGCTCGTATGACTAAAAGATTCCTCAATTCCACAGCTCTTATAAGAATTTCATCGATTTCCTTTTGCTCTATACTAGGTTCTTTCAGTCGCTGCCGTACATATTTTAAATAATTTCCTGATACAAAATGTGGCTTATATTTTTTTAAAACCATTTTTCCAATTTTTTGTGAAATTCTGTAAAAATAAACATTATTATATGAAGTAAAATAAATTTGAGCAGTACGTCATTCTTCACCCTTTTTTCAAATTTTGTATTACATTTCAAAAGTTCATTTGCAATGAATTCATGCGTAAAATAAATTAGTTTAAACTATCTTTAAATTAGAAATTATAAAAAGTCTACTAATCTAATAAGAATATAAAAAACTTGTGCAACATGAAATATCGTTATAAATCTTTAAGAATTAAAATTTAATACTATCATTGAAATGTAAACAACGTTTAGGATGTTAAATTTAAATTAAAATATGCTCTATTATCAAAGTAAAAAAAAAGAATTGTTACCAAACCGAATTATATATTAAAAGAAGCTTTAAAAATATCCAAACAAATTCGAGCTTTTATATTATGTTTATACTGTAAATTTTTACACTTACAATTTAATACTTATACAAAAACTAACTTATAAATAAAAGATTATTATTATGACTAAGGAGGTATAACACAGTTATTAAATTGATTTTAAATTAAGTATATGACAATTAATTTTGTAATTGAAAAAGAGAAATAAATAAGTTAAACGCTATTCAATTTCCAGTAAATTTCATAAAGCAAAATAATCAACTATATTATCAGTATATTTTCAAAAGCTGCTTCTGTTGAATATTATGAAAACAAAGAGTTTAATATTTGAAGAATAAATACTAATAAAATCAATTGTAAATAAAAAAAATAATTATCTTTTTTGCGTTTATTTTATGATAAAAATATTCTAATTACATAATGGAAATGTTATTAATCCAGATTTCACAGGAATAAACAAACAATATGTTATAAAAAATATTTTATCAAGGGGCACGCCAGCGCCCCGTGGTAAGTATTGGTACTAACCACGGGCGCCTGGCACACCTACTTATACATTAAATACCTATATATAATATAGGTACATCATTATACGAATGTATAAATTATACAACTTGTATATATAGCGACTAGACCCTGGCACAGAAATGATAAAAAATCACAATAAAAATAATGCCAATATGTCTTTCAATTTGCCCCACCCAGATATAATATATTTTAAAATACCTACTCTACGCCAGCCCGCAAAATATAAAATTTGCAATAAAAAAAAACATGCCAATTTACGTACTTTAATTAGCACCTTTCGATGATGAAAGTTATTTAATTAGCACCCTTATAATATTTTTTTAATAAATAAAATTCCAAATCGAGAGTTTGCATACATTGAAAAGACGATATCTCAAAAAGTATGACCTCTTTTAAATAGCACCCAACGCAAAATTATAAATTTTTACTCACATTAATTAGCACCCTCTTTAAAATTCATAAATTGTTAATTGATTTCAACAAAAAAGCATAAAAAGTATGTTGACCAAAACTTTTACGCGTGCGCATGCGCATAGACGAATACGCACATACGAGCTTGCAGTAAAAACGCGCGAAAAGTATCGCATTTAAATTTTGGTATAGTAAAAAACATTAAATAAATGAAAATAAAGGTTAATTTAAATAGCACCCATTGCCAAAACATTTAAAACCCATTATTTTAATTAGCACCTAGCTCCAAAGTTATTAAATATTCATAATTATTGTTTAAAACACAAATAATATAACACGCTATTCACAGCTGATTACACACAGCTGATAGAGGCCTTAGATCTCGTTTTCAATGAGCAAAAAATAGTCCAATTGAATTCCTCAATAATAAAACACAAAAATAAATAGAAATAAAAGTTAATTTAAATAGCACCCTTTGCCAAAATATTTAAAAACCATTATATTAATTAGCATCAAGCTCCAAAGTGATTAAATATTCATAATTATTGTTTAAAACATAAATAATCCAACAAGCTATTCACAGCTGATCACACACAGCTGATAGAGGCATTAGATCCCGTTTTCAATGGACAACAAATAGTCCATTCGAATTTCTCAATTAATATTACATAACTATAAAAGATACTAACATTCATCCAGAACCATTTATTAAATATCTAGGAATCATCCTTGACCAAAAAATAAGTTGGTATCATCAAGACAAATATTTAATTAACAAAATCAGTAATATATTAAATATCCTAAAAATACTAAGTGAAGTATGGTGGAATGGTCATCCAACAACTTTACTCACACTCTATAAAAGCCTGATTAGAAGATCTAAATACCTCTCAGACGTCATCAAATTATTATCCTATAAGGAACACCTACTACAAAATAAATTATGTGCATTACACCTGGAACTTAACAAAAACAAACTATACGATATATATAAATCATTCGCTCAAATTTTTTACTGGTACAGGCCAAAATTAAAACAACTCATTGCACCAAACCCGTATGATTATAATTACCAAGCTATCATCACAACAGTTGACTCCAATACAGAGATTGGTAAAAAACTACAAAATGAAGAACATCCTAATCAGATCCTAAACAAATTCTTAAAATCAAAACCTAAGAAAAATATCGAATTTTATACTGACAGTTCAAAAATTCCTAATGAAGATTACAAATTTATTGGTATCGCAATTTTCTCTCAAAATTAGAAATTCAAAATATGCTTAAAATTACTGGCAAAGCATCTATATTCACTGGCGAATTAACAGCTATTCAAGAAGCACTAAAACTTGTATCGGCACTAAAAATACAAAACTCAACAATTTTAACTGACTCTAAGCTCTGTCACTGCCATCTCATCGTACTCCAACCATAAAAAGATCTCATCGCATATAGTACCAGAAATTCTTGAATTAATATATAAAATTAAAAAACAAAAACAAAATACCGAAATAATATGGATTCTATCCCACAAAGGAATAACTTCCAAGGAAAGAGCTGATAAACTGACCAAAACTCCAATAACTGAAGGAATTAATATAGACTTATAAAACCCCTTACTCTGATTTTTATGAAAAAATAAAAAATTTAAACAATGAAAACTTCAAAAAACACATAAACTAACGGAAAAATACGAAAGGAATATATTATTTCAAAAACTTTTACAATGAAGCGTTAAACAAACCATGGTTTCACAATATCTTCAAACCCAGGAGAGCCATTGTTATCTTAAATAGACTTAGATCCAACCATCATTCATTAGGTGAAAGCCTCTACAGGAAAAACATCATTAATATAATCCACAATGCCACTGTGGATATCCAAACCAAAATATTAATCACATTGTCTGGGAATGTCCTGAATATAATATAAGCTAAGAAGAAATTTGATACTAAAAATGAAAAAAAAACAAAACATTTCCTATCTCAATAGTAAAAATACTCAAAGAACCAACTTCAAGAACTGCAGAATTTCTTACTAAATTTTTCAAGAACTGTAATATCAATATATAACACATCGTTCAATAAGTCCCGAGACTAACCCAGAGATGGTGCTAGTAGTACCAAACTGGCCACGTTTCCATAGAGTGCGAACCTTTACATGAAACGTGTAAAAATTTCACGTCGATCGGATCACAGATAGCAGAGTTATCGAGGTTAGAGTAAAGTCACTTTGTAATTTGTTTGAAAAATGGAAAAAAGCGAGTTTCGCGTGTTGATAAAACATTGTTTTTTAATGGGTAAAAACGCCGTAGAAGCCCAGCAATGGCTTGAAAAACATTACCCGGACTCCTCTCCATCCAAACCAACGATTTGTCATTGGTATGCTGAGTTTAAACGTGGTCGTACGGACACAAACGATGCGGAACGTTCGGGTAGGCCATCGGAAGCCGTTACACAGGAAAATGTGAGTGAAGTGTTAAAAATTGTAATGAAAAATCGCAAAGTGAAGGTCCGTGAGATTGCAGAAATGACACAGATATCATCTGAAAGCGTATTTACAATCTTTCATGAAAAATTGAGCATGAAAAAGGTTTTTTCCAAGTGGGTGCCGCGATTGCTTTCAGTGGAACAAAAACAGCAACGAGTCGACGATTCAGAGAGCTGTTTATCGCTATTTACTCGCAATAAAAAGGATTTCCTGCGTCGATACGTGACCATGGATGAAACATGGATACATCATTTCACTCCGGAGTCGAATCGGCAATCATCTGAGTGGCGCATGGCTGGCGAAAGCCGCCCAAAGCGTCCAAAAACGCAGCAGTCTGCTGGCAAAGTCATGGCGTCTGTTTTTTGGGATACACATGGCGTGATTTTCATTGACTACCTGGAAAAAGGTAAATCGATCACCAGTGATTATTATATTGACTTGTTGGTACGTTTGAAGCAGGAGATCGCAGCAAAACGACCGCACATGAAGAAGAAAAAAATCCTTTTTCACCAAGATAATGTACCATGCCACAAGTCCATGAAAACAATGGCAAAATTGAACGAATTTGGCTTTGATTTACTTCCCCACCCCCCGTATTCGCCAGATTTAGCCCCCATCGACTACTGGCTCTTTGCTGATCTCAAAAAAATGCTCCAGGGAAAAAAATTTGGCTCGAATGAGGAGGTCATTGCCGAAACTGAAGCCTATTTTGAAGCAAAGGATAAATCCTTTTATAAACATGGTATAGAATTGTTGGAAAGGCGTTGGAAAGATTGTATCACTCTAAAAGGAGATTATATTAATGAATAAAAATGATTTTTGAAAAAAAATGTTGTTTTTTTTGTTAGTCTCGGGACTTATTGAACAATGTGTTAATATCAAAAAATTAAATCAAGAAGAGCCATTTGATTCAAATTCAAATGTAAAACAATCCTAACTCTTAAAGCCTATAGAAGATGACGCCACCTTCATTTGCACAATCTGACTTACGAGGATAAATTTGCCCAGTATCAAAGAAACTGACGATTGTGAAATTAAGAAAAACTAAGAAATGAGTAAATGTGCTATATTATCGGCTAGAAATGTAGACGTTGACGACAATTAACAAACAAATCACTAACTTATTAAAATACACCAACGAACTTATTTACACTGCCATTGATACTCTTATTAATACGAGGGTGAATCAAATATAAACGGTAATTTTTTTTTATAAATTTATTGAATAATATTACACACAACCATATCATCGACATTTCTCAATGCAGTCTCCTGGGTTATCTACACACTTTTGCCACCGTTTTGGAAGCTTGAATATTGCTTATTCATAAAAAGTTTTAGGACGAGTTGTCAGCCAATAGCGCACGTGCTTCTCGACGACGTCGATCATGACTTTCGTTTTCAACACGTTCTCGCCCACCCTTAAATTCCCTGGCCGACGTATACACTCGATTCTGAGACAATGTAGTGTCCCCAAACTGCGCCTTTAAACGAGTAAAAATTTCCGACGATTTAAGGGGTTACCCCCAGTTGTAGCTCAACAAAAAAGGCCTTTTTCATGAATTTTTTTAAAGAAAACTACAAAACTTTTTTAAACGATTATTATATCATCTTAAAGAATACATCTTGAAGAACTTTCAGTAATTTTTTTATTGCAAAATATTACATTGTTAAGTGGCAAATGGCCGCCAATGAAATAGTGTTTTTATTTATACGGTTTGCGGTGACCAACATTGCGGCGAAGTGGATCATTTAAAACAAAAAATGTGGATAGATTTAGTTAAATATAAGTATAAACTAGTCTTTAATCGAAGGATTTATAAAAATATTGATTTTTCACAAAATGGCGGACAGTCAAAGTTAATGGTTCGATTTTAACGAAAAAATAGAATGATTAAAAACTACATTTTTATGTATTAAATAAGCCTGCAAAATTTCAAGAAGATCGGTTCATTAGTGTTTGAGTAATCTTGGTCACCGACTTCAGAAATGCCATTTCAAGAAAAACGCGTTTAAAGTTTTAATTGCCAGTTGTTTACACAACGGATTCTTCTCTTTCAACGCTCATATCTCAGTCAATTTTGTTCGGATCGACTTGAAATTTCCAGGTCATATTCTCAGATACTTATACTTCAAAAAAATGCAATTAACAAAAAATCGATTTTTTCAAAGTCGCAAGTGGGGGTAACCCGTTAACGCCTTCAATGGTTAAAAATTTTATGATGACGCGTTGCGCGATAGACGGATGTACCTCTTGCTCAGTCATGGCTGTACTGAGGACAGAACCGAGCGTGGCCGCTAACAAAAAGTAACTATTGATCTTAGAAGAGATGTATTTAATCATGGACAAATTTACATAGTTTTGTCCACAGTAAGATCATGGGATTCAATTAAAATACATCTAGTAAATTAAGTACAAACAAGAAAAATTAAAAACCACGTTTATAAGATATTATATAATACACAGTGTGTCCCATGGAAAACGGAACTTTTTCAAAACATCGATTTATATTGGCGCCACCTATTGGTGGATGTTAGCAATGGAAAGGTCCATTCTTAACTGACATCCTGTCAAAATTGTATGACATTTGGTTCAATGGAAACCAAAATATCGCGCTCAAAGTGACAGTGTGTTTGTGGCATCGGTCGAAAAATGAACTTCGAACAAAGAGCAAATATTACGTTCTGTTTTAAACTCGGTAAATCCTTTACTGAGACGCATAATTTGCTGAAACAAGTTTATGGCGATAATTGTCTATCCCGTACCAGAGTGTATGAGTGGTATAAGCGGTTCCAGGAAGGTCGTGAAGACATTCAGGACGACGAACATCCAGGTCCTTCGAATACCGTGGTTACTCAAAGTAACATTGAACAAGTGCGTGAATTTATAAAAAATGAGCCAAAATCTTCATTGCGATACATGGAAATGGAATTGAATATGTCCAAAAATTCAATTCATCGCATTTTGACCGATCATTTGAATCTACGGAAGGTGTGTGCACGCTTTGTTCCACACAAATTGACCGACAACGAAAAATTGCTCCGAATTCAACATTGTAAGGATTTTATTAAAGAGTCAAAAAAGGACCCAAACTTGAAATATTCAATTGTGACTGGTGACGAGACATGGTGTTTTCAATATGATCCCGAAACCAAGCGTCAAAGTGCTGAATGGAAGCACCCAACCGAGCCCAATCCGAAAAAAAGTCGTCTTGAAAAGTCAAAAGTGAAGACAATGTTGATTCGTTTCTACGATTCGGACGGAGGGTATTATTCATCGTGAATTCGTTCCATCTGGTCAAACGATTACTGCTGTGTTTTATCTTGGTGTTATGAAGCGTTTGCTCAGCCGTATTCGTCGTGTGCGGCCACAATACCGTGAAAAAGGGAGCTGGCGTTTGTTGCATGATAATGCCCCGTCTCATCGATCGAACTTGTTCACGGATTTTTTGATCAAAAATTCCATTTTAACCATCAACCATTCACTGTACTCGCCGGATTTGGCTCCGTGCGACTTCTACTTGTTCTCCAAATTGCACTTGCCTATGAAAGGAAAACGTTATGCCGACGTAGAGGCCATCCAAAGAGCGACGACCGACATACTAAAGTCGATGGATAAAAATAATCTCAAAAACTCATTCGATATGTTAATTGATCTTGCAAAACGTTGTATTGATGCGGAAGGAGACTATTTTGAATAAAATAAATGAGATTTGCCGGAATATTGAGTTTTTGTCTTTATTTTGAAAAAGTTCCGTTTTCCATGGGACACACTGTGTATGAAAAAATTTACTTTTTATAAAACATAAATTATACTTGCATGAAAATGAATAACAAAATAGGGGGTTAGCGCGCGAAGCGCGCAGCGGACGAAACCCCCTAGTTTTATAAAAATAATAAAATGTAATATTCTCGTTAAATTCGTAAAAGTCATAAAACGATACAATACTAATAATTTTAAATTAGAAAATAATTTTTTTATATTAACTTATTTAAAACATTTTAAGCAGCATTTAATAAATCATAAAAGTAACGGTTAATTATCAATATAATAATGAAATTAGAAAAAATTCTCCATCGATTCAATAAACTGATAATAGGCACACGTAGTAAGTAAAACAAACGCTCGCTTTCATCTCAGTGCGCGTTCCATTGACTTAATGACAATTGCGCTAATTTCACGTACAATTGAAGAAAAAAATCTTCTCGTAATAATATGACGAAAATGCAACAACATAGTACTGGTAATAGTTATTTTTTCACGCTTTTGTGAAGCCCGTCGCGGCGAATTAAGCGCCGGTCGACTTTCTAAAAGTCTATTTTAAGGAGTCGAGAAAATCCGCGCGCGACAGTTTCATCATCGCTGTGAGATTTGAGTTTATGCAGGAATGCAATTTTATAAAAAAGTTTATTCTTTGTTTATTACTGGATCAAAATCGTTTTTACGTATAATTTTTATTTATTGGTAAGTACCATTATTCTCGTTATTCTCTTGTAATTTTAATATTTTATATTTATTAACTATCGTCACAATTTTAAAAATATAAAATGCTTATAAATTTATTTATTTATAACAAGATTGACTGACAAGTAGACTTAAAAGTGAATTAATTTTTATTTTTACCTCAAACATTTATTATCTTAAATAGAAAATTAAAATATAATATTAATAAATCAAACTTAATTTTAAATTATAATTTAAATAACTCGCTCACGATATATTATATTTACCTCAAAATTGTCGAATTTTTATCAATAATTTATTAATAAACTTATTTTAAAAGCAAGTACGCATAATGCGATCACAAATCCTTATACTGTTGCTCATCACGTCTACATTAATGGCCGAGCAAGAACAATCGGAAAAGATTCGACACAAACACGGCCGCAATCCAGACCGACAACATAGGATATTTTGGAATCCCAGCGACAGAAGAAAAATCCACCAGGAATCAAAGAACGAAGTCGCGCAAAATCAGCAATCGCGCGGTAAAACTCATAGCGTTTCTCCGAGAAACTCGCATCGCGATCACAGACGTAAGCTTTACGCTATACTTGCGCTATAAAATAGTTTTGATTTTATAGCAAGTTTATATACGTTCGTCTCGTTTATTTCAACAGTATTGTCGCTGTTTACATTGGTGCGCTTCGAAAACAACGTGTGCGTCGGTTTATCCGGCGAGAACGGCACCTGCGTCTCACCGGCTGAATGCGCTCAGCGAGGTGGACTCTCGAGTGGACTTTGCGCCAATGGCTATGGTGTCTGTTGTATCGGTAAGCGAGCTTATGTTGATTTGATTAATTATTTGAAATTTAATCACTCAGTTCTATACTATATTGCAAAAGTGATTAACGATATTGACAGTTAGCGTTACCTGCGGTCAATCAACATTTCACAACAATACGTATTTTGTCAATAAAAATTATCCATCAGTCTTCGACGGTACGGACTCTTGTCAACTCACACTCATCAAGTCTCATCCCGATGTTTGTCAATTCAGGTAAGTTATATCGTTTTTTTTCTAAACTATAACAGTTCTTTAAAGCAATACGTGTAAACGATTTATTTTATTCTTTGTCGTTATTAACGTTTAGATTAGATTTCGTGCAATTTAACATAAGAGGACCCGAAACTGTCAACAATCTCTGTACTTACGATCAGTTTATCGTTTCTGGTGGTAATCCGATTTCACCGATCTGCGGTAATAACAATGGAAATCATAGTGAGTAAACATGATTTTTCAATAATTCTTATACTTGAAATTAATTAACCTTTAGACGGCCGGAAAACCAATATTTTGGCGCATCAGAAAATGCTCTTTTATTTTTGTTTTTACATTAAAATATTCATTTTCTTAATGATATTTATTATTTTTATTACAATTTATAATAAATTTACCCCTCTTCACCCCTTTTTACTACCCTATATCGCCTAATTCTACCTTACAAAAGCGTTACCTTGTTTCGTTTGCTGGCTATAATTACAAACAAATATATTTTATAAAAGGTTTCTGATATCACTATTTTAATGTAATATTAGAGCACCTCACCCTCTTTTCATCCCTTTTCACCCCTTTTTACTCCACTTATACCCCATATACTTTTTGATCGAATTTTTTAGAAAAAATACATTTGTTCGCATGTGTCTGTAACTATAAATAAATTTATTTTCATAACGGAGATTTCGATGAAAGATATAAATAGCGGCTCAGAAATATATATTCATGAATCATTTCGTATGAGAAAATATAAATTTTTTACTAGTGCAAATGTAAATTTGTAAATAAAGGCTTCTGAACGGAAATTTAGTATACTTGATCTCGATTTTTCGAAACTTTTGATTTCGAAATATAAATATATCATCAAGATACTGTCACTAGCTGCCGCTAGGTGGCTACGTCGTTCCCATCATCGAAGTAGTGACGTTGAGAGTATAAGTATACCTCGCGTTTGGGTGGTCGAGCAACCTTTTGGGATCGCTTGCTCGACCATCGTACAAACATAAAGGCTCCGGCCAACTCCTCTGCTTATATTAGTATATATTACTTTTGCAATACAATCAATACAGAAAATGATGCTTGGAGTAGTGGAGAATCAGAACCTGAAGAAGATGTTATAGAAAGAACTGATACATGTGATGTCGATTTGAATGATACCACATATGATGAAAATTTATCTAAAATAAACTTTGATCGATATTTTTATCCATCTGTAAAAAATTTTACTGATAAAGCTCGAATTCGTGCTCATGTGTCAATACAAAAAATTACTCCATTGGAATGTTTCGAATATTTTTTTGATCAGTTTCTTGTAAATCATATCATAGAACAAATCAACCTTTTTCAAGATCAAAATCCTGAACTACCTCGAAAAAAAATGAAAACGTGGACTACTGTAACAGAAGAAGAATTATGGAAATTTATCGCTTTATCAATAAATATGGGCCATGTCATAAAAGGTGAAATAGAAAAGTATTGGAGTGAGGATCCACTGCTATATACCCCAATTTTTGGCCAAACTTTGACTAGAAACAGATACCATCAAATTCTGCGATATCTCCATTTTTCTAATAATGAAAAAGTTTCTAATCATCCTCTAAAAAGAATCAAATCGATAATTGATCATTTGAAAACAAAATTTTCTAATACTATTTTTGCTGGAAAAAAACTTTGCATTGACGAAAGTTTAGTTTTATGAAAAGGAAGACTAAAATTCAAACAATACTTACCATTTAAAAGAAATCGATTTGGTATGAAATTGTTTGAATTAGTTGACTGTGAGACAGGATTTCTGCTAGATTTTATCATTTATACTGATTCAGATACCGATTACGAAAAATTTGATTTAGGCGTTTCTGGAGATATTGTTGCTTATTTGATGAAACCTTACTATAACGTAGGTCATGAGTTATTTACTGATAATTGGTATACGTCGCCACAACTTGCAGAATATCTTCATGATAAAGACACTGGTCTTTGTGGAACAGTAAAAAAAAATCGAAAAGGAATGCCTATTCTTGGTTCAAAGCTCAATCGTGTTGAAGTAGAAGTCGCTCATAATGATGTTTGGATGGTAATCAAATGGATGGATAAGAAAGAAGTTTACGTACTAACAACTATTCATGAACTTGAATATTGTGCAATTGGTAAAATACACTACAAAACTAACGAAAATGTTATAAAACCAAGTTGTGTTTATGATTATAACAAACATATGGGCGGAATCGATGATATTGATAGACAATTATCTATGACAGAGACAATTAGAAAATGCATGAAATGGTATAGAAAATTATTTTTTCATCTAGTAAACTTGATGTTGGCAAATGCCCATAAGTTATTCAAGATGCTAACTACGGATGCTATTTCGTTTCCTGATTTTCGATTGAGCGTAGTAAGAGACATTTTGAACTTAGGTTCTCAAATAGAAATAGAATCCCTAATGCCAGATATTCGACTAAATGGTCGTCATTTTCAGAAAAAGAGAACCCGATCTATATACGAGTGTAGAGTATGTGGAGAAACTCTATGTATTGTACCGTGTTTTGAAATCTATCATACCAAAAAATCGTTACCGTAATTTATAAAATTTGTTTAAATAATAGATAAAAAAACTTGAAAAAAAAATTTTAGCAAAAAAAATAAAAAAATAAATAAAAAAAATAAAAAACAGTAACTCTGATGTCAGATTTGGATTCAGCATCGAAAAATACATCGAGACATGTATCCGCGCTTCTGAATAAAGAAAAATAAATTTACGAGGCAAAGAGGGTGGTTTTTTCCCTGTTATAGGGGTTGTTTTTAGATTTACAGTAATTTTGATGTCAGATTTGGATTCAGCATCGAAAAATACATCGAAAACATGTATTTATAAATTGGAAAAAAGTGTATATACTATTAAATAATTTTTTTTATATTTGAAAATTTTTTACACAGGCTGTAATACATGTTTTGCCGTAGCGGACCGCAACGCCAATATATTGGCGCACCCTCTGATCGACACTTTCCCTATGATCATTCAGTGATATAAGATACCTTTTTTACCGGTTTTCTATGGGCGGTATGCCACCTCAAATCCTGGCCGTCTAAAGGTTAAAATGTTAACCCTTATCGGTCGTAAGTCATATGTACTACTACGTAGTACGTCACGTAGGAGGTGACTTACGACCAATAAGGGTTAATTGGATTATTTTGATAATTTAAAAAAAGCACGCCATGTATAGTTCAAATTTCCTCAGTATACATCGATGTGGGCACAGGGCCAACGAATCCGGTAACGCTATCCTTCGTAACAAGCGGCAGCGGCTTCGAGCGCTCTTGGCGGGTACGCATCGCCCAGATACCCTGCAACAGTATCTTCCGCGCGGAGGAAGGTTGCTTGCAATACTTTACCGGAGTCTCCGGTCAAATAAAATCTTTTAATTACGAGCCAAACGTCGGCCTCCAGCTCTCTAATCAAGACTACAGCATTTGCATACGCATGGAGAGGAACTTTTGCGGCATCCAGTACATGACCTGCGACGACGGAGGTCGGAGTCATAAAACTATCTACTATATCTTTATCTTTATAAGAAAAAAAAAAAAAAAAAAAAAAAAAAAAAAATTAAGATTTAATTTCTGGCGAATACCTAACAGTTCTAGGACAACGGGTGAACCCGGTAACGAGCGCGGGTCCATCACAGCAAGGTGCGCGCAGCAATTCCTTTACTCTCTCGGGTAACACTCTCAACGGTCAATACATGGCGATGTCCGATCGAGCCTGTCAGACCGACTGGTTGCTGATCCCGTGTGCCAGCAACGCTGGCCGATCGCCTGGATCGTCGGTCGCCTGCGTCGATAGGCTCTGCGGTGGAGCTTTCAATATCGATCCAGCTTCTAACTCCACTTCGATGATTAGTAAGGATTAATTTATTTATGTGCCTTTTTTTTTTTTAATGTTTGTAATAAAAAAGATTTTTATTAAGAGAAAGCTAATTATTAATTGAGTCGAAATTACTTTCTTTTTCCTTTTGATTGTACTAAAAGTTGTACTTTATTAAGTACATGCAATAGAAAATTTAGAAGCAACTGATTATGTTCTTATTTATTTTATTGTTAATATAATACGCTTATTAATGAAATATACGATTTTCTATAAAATTTTTAAAATTTTACTTTCTCCATAGGTACGGTGAAGCCGTTCCGGCTCGTTTTCCACACGGACGGCATCGAGGCGCCCATCGACTTCGGGAATCGCGGCTTCTGTTTGAATTACATCCAGCAGCCGTGTACCATGAAATTACGATGAAAGAAAGAAAACGTTCTTTCTTTCGTTAATCGGTGAAATTAAATTTTCTACATTTTTTATATTATCGGTATAAATCTTGAGGATATACTACTTTTACTAGTGCTTTTTTTTTTTTTTTTTTCGAGTTGACGATAAGAAAGTAGCAACAAGAGAACTCGCGTTTTAATCTATACTTTTATTTGATTAATTAAATAAGTAGATTTAATTACCTGTTTTATTTAGAAGTAGATATTTGTAGTTTAAGAAGTAGAATAGAGTGTGATGTATCATTTATTTTTTATGACATATCTATAGCTCAAAATATACTTAATTTTAGTATAAAATATTTGATTCTTTTTTAGAACTTTTACTTCAAATCATTCACTTTATTCATTATTTTATGATTTTTTGTCAAACAAAAATTCAATTACCAATTTATTCATTAATTCATTTATTATTTGTAACAAACGTTTACATAATTATGCGATTAAAATAATATAGAAATAAAAAGGTTTACGTTTTCTTAATCAATATCGGATACATTTACATATCCAATCTATATACTCGGAAACCCATGTACAAACATGTGACGTCCTCGCAGACGAAACGCGTCCATTGTTGAGAGAAAACGATAACATACCACTCCAAAGAGGATTCCAACGAACACTAACGGTCCACCAGAATCGCCCTAAATAGGAGAGGATATAGAAGTCGATTATACGTTTGAGGTGATTTTTTTGAGGTAAATTTTAACGTTGTTTAACAAACTCTACACAATCCCGTAACTCTTGTAGAACTGCGAACGCATAAATTCGTCGGTCGGATTTTGTCAATTTTGTAGACTCTTTATATTTTCGCTATAATACTAGTATTATTCAATCTGGCATTAATCATTTGACGAAACTTTGAATGAATTTTGATAAAATTAATGAAAAAACGAAAACATGAAATTTTATCGGTAAACTTTATGTAAAATAAATAAAATTTTTTTATCTAATTGTAATTTTTTACTATAATTATTTCTTTTAACTACACTAAAAATTGATTGTTAAACATTTTTTACCGTTATTATGAAAATTATTCATGCGTTATAGAAGAAAATTATTCCTTATGCCATAATAGCTGTTAGTTTCTAGTCAGCTGGAATGACATCTTACGGTGTCATCTCATGATCGTTATCGTATCAGTTGATCATTCGCTTGTACTTATATGAGAATATAGCGTAAAATTTCACGTTTTTTAATACAAAAAAGCTCCGCAGCTCCCCCGTACTTTAATAATACACTCTCCGAATAAATATAGCCGCAGCATAATAAATTAACGATCATAAATTATTTGGTATCCTCGCAATAAATAATAATAATAACGGGTGAAAAAAAAAATCGATTTTATTTTTGCAACTACAATTTATGAACGATAAATTATAATTCACAACATCGCCGAATTTATTATTCACCAACCCGTAACGTCACTCTCATTCGTGTAATACGTGTATAGTCAATGATGGCGTTTTGGCAATTATTTCCTCGTACGTATATTTATATCAAGAAGAGAGCAGTAGGCAGAAAAAACGTTCAAAAGCAACGTATACGATATTGTCTTTTGCAAATTTTGCATATCATTTGCATATCGCACTGTCTCCAAGATTGATTGATCAACTTTTTCACGAATATATTTTTCACTCTAGACATATATATGATTTCACTCTAGGCATATATTGAACGGAAGCTTTGTGGAAGACGCACATACACTTTGAAGCAGTTGTCTTACGAAATTCGTCGGATCTGGAGATCCTTGCCACTAGAATACGCCGTCAAATTAGTAGAAAGCATGCCTCGGAGATGCCAGGCAATTATCGACGCCGGTGGTGACTGGACACATTATTGACCGAATTGCATCATTGTTTGTAATGTGTACAATGTATATATAAATATGAAAGTTTCATCAAATAAATTTTTTTATAAATTAACACGACCACGCTCTTACTTGACAGACGTATTGTAAATGGTGCATAAAATTATAATGTTTAATTGTATTTGATGAAATTTTTTACTTTAATCAACGATAAAACAAAGATAAATTAATTAAGGTTTTTAAGCATTTCATGCATAAATTTTTTAATTTTATATTTTAAAACAAATTGATTTAAACGTTTTATATACCTTTTTACATTGGACAAATTATATGATAAATGCTAAAAAATTTGTGCGAATATAAAAAGTTTAATAAAACATTTGCCTTCGTTCAAATGAGAAAAAAATATTTTCAATTATAAAATTAAAGAATAAGTAATAACTTATTTTTAAAAATTTTATATTTTTAATTATTCTTATGTATTATCAAATTAGTCTGAAGAAAAAAAAAAAAAAAAAAAAAAAATTAACAGCGATCGACAATGAATAATAATAAAGTCCATAAAGTCCATCAAGGGCTCAATCAGTGAATATTTATTAACCATATCCATTAAAAAAATTTTACCAATCCCCTGAAACAACCGATTTCTATACCTATACCAAAGAAGTCATATCCGAGACAGGCTCTTCGTCGCTGTCGGTAACGCAATGACCCAAATAACGATGATCCGTTACATGTCAATTACGTTGGTGCTGAGCGCGGACCAAAGGAGTCTATCCTTCAAAATTTGAGTGCCGTACACACGTGACATTCGCGATAAAATGCTTTGAAATCCCAGCGACGTTACCGATAGTTATGATAAACGGGACCATCGACGTAAGCCTGCACTCGATTCAACATAATCTGACGAAGACTAGAACGGCTAGCTGCTAGGATCGAAAAAGCGATCGAGAGTAATCTGCCTCGCGAAGAAATTTTTCGGCTCGAGCGGGATAGCCTAGAGCAAGCTATTCGTCGTCGCAATCAAACATTATATGGTGAGTTTTTATTGATATTTTCGGATTTTCAATCATTCGATTTCCTCAAATTTGTTTTCTTATTCGTTTACAATCTCCACGAGCCAGGAATAAGCATGATATTGAGTTATTCTTGCCTTTTATTTTTTGTATATAATTTTTATTTAATTAAATGTTTTGATACTGACAATTATAAATTTTCAGAAATTAAAAAAAAAAACCTTATCTTCATGAAAAAAAAAAAAAAAAAAAAAAAAAAAAAAAAAAAAAAAAAAAAAAAAAAACCGATGCATTGTTATAATTTTTTTTCGACGTTTTCGATTTAGCAATATTTCAGCAATTTTTTTTCAAATTTTGAAATAATGTTAAAGGTAATGCATTTTTAGTTATTACCGATTCAATTGATGTAAATTATTATATAACGTCATTTAAGTAAAAGAAAATCAATTTATCTGCAAATGAATAGTAAATGATAATATTTGATAAATTATAATTTTTTGATTATTATAAAATATTTATTTTCATAGTGCACAGATTTTGCAACTGAAATTTAAAAAATAAATTGCACACTGTTAAACAATTAAGCAAATAAAGATTTGTTATTTATGATGATTCGCACCACAAAACTTGTGATAATAAGTTGCGGTCATTTTATTGTCCTTAATGCCGAATCATTAAAAAATGTAAGTATATACGTATTTTATTTAAATGCGGCGAATTAAGCTTTGTTTTAAACTAACGCTTGTTCACAGATTGTAAAATTATCGTACTCGGTTACTTTAATATTCTAAAGACATCGACAAGATAACAATTGTTAAAGACTAGTTTTCCAACATTATACCAACTATTCGTATAGTCGTAATTTATAACATTATTAATTTTTAGATAAAATTCTTTTATGTAAATTGTACTAAAGAATATAAAATATCATTGTATTCTTTCAATGAAAAAAAAAAAAAACTCCAAAGGATAGATTTTTCGAAGAATTTATCTTCTTTATACATAATTATCATTTGAAATCCTCTGTCCTCGCTATCCAATAAAAAAATATCTCGAAAATTGTTAGAAAAAGAAAATATAAGTTATCAATGGAAAACCATTTGATTCCGATACAACTTTTAATTTTGCTGAAAATTTTTATTAGCTTTATTTAAAAATATTGCCCATCCAGAAATACTTGGATAATAATATAAGTGAAAAAACGAATAAGAATTATTGCTTCAATGCTTATAAGCATTTTTAAATTTTTATATTTATTACCGCTTTGAAATAAACCTACGCCGATAAGAGAAAAAAGATAAAAAAAATTATCGTATCTTATAACATCGTGGATTTTTTAACGGATTAAAGGGAGTTTTAAGATGAAAATTTAATTATTAAGTTTAGCGCCAAAATAGTATACCAACGATGCATTGTACTTTGTGATTTTTACCGCGGAAGTAATTTTCACACAAATTTCTGAAAGTGTTTGCTCCTTTTAACGAGCAAAATATGAAAGTTACTCTGTAAATGAAAATAAAACAGAGTTTCACGAAAGCATTGTTTACATGAATAACGGTAAATTGATTTTAAATGTCAGTTTCCGAGTTTGCATTGTTGAAGCACAAATATTTTACCATAGTACGTATTAAATACGTTACTTTTCGAAATAATGGACACTTAAATTTCATATTTTAAATATTTTTATTTAGAAATGGTAAGAATATCAGGTTGACAAAATCTATAATCCTGATTAAATATATATCATTACATATATAATACGTTTCACAATAAAATAAATCAGCGATTATAATAATGTTCTTCTAATTAATTGAGACTTAAACGAAAATAGTAATTTACTTTTACCAATTTGTTTATAGATTATTTTTAAGTTTTCGACTCCTTTCTTATTATAATTATTAGCATTATTATAATATAACGATACTGTAAAGAAATATTGCTGCAATTTGAAATATATAAAATAGTTTTCAGTAACACGCAAGTTTTTTTTTTTTTTTTTTAGATATAGTAATAGTCTTTTCTTTTACGTTATCAATATTATAACAAAATTTTATTTCCTACTCATTAACTTGTTTAATAACTTTCTTATTTACTTCTCGACCGATAGCTATGCATAAGCTTAGAATATCTTCGTTGCTACAATAAAAAAGAATTTTTTCACAACACAATTCGGGTAATCCAATCGGTGTATGAAGCTCCGATATGCATCTC
Source organism: Chalcis sispes (assembly GCA_949987625.1). NCBI lineage: Eukaryota > Metazoa > Arthropoda > Insecta > Hymenoptera > Chalcididae > Chalcis > Chalcis sispes. The sequence goes on along the minus strand of OX465098.1, from coordinate 14,694,476 downwards.
ATAAAATTAGTTGCCAGCGGTAAGATGAATTTTCTTATTAAATATCTTGAAAAATATCCCTTTAAAATGTCACCGATTTCACAAAAATCGTTAGAAAATTCACTCGATCGTAAACGTTTACTGTATTTGATATATTTTAAATGCAATGGAAGTTTATGAAACGGCGTGGATATTGCATCCAATATCCATTTGTTCTTTCCAGACACCAGTTTATGATATTCTTTCTTATACTTTTTAGTTACACTGTCTGGTAAATATCTGCTTTGGTCGAGATACTTTTTTAACGTATCGCTAATTACCAAATTGCAAATATCTATTTTTCCCAAATATTTGTTGATGACTTCAATGACGTATGATTTCCATCTGTCGTGTATAAAATTATCTACATGAAGAAAAATTCTATTACTCAGTGTATTTTTTATGTTACCATCAGTGCCATAAGCAAGTAAATTTTCAAGCTTAAAATATAAGGCATCGTAATCAGTATCATTATAATCGGTGTTGTTGGAAATAAAAAATTTCATTATCGTTATTTTATCATTTGAGTTAAAATCGTATCCATTTTCTGTAAAAATTTCGATTATCTGTATTAAGTTTTCCACGGCTTCAAAGCAAGGAAGTGTTTTTGAATAATAAAATTCGCCGAATTTTATGGTACTAAAATTGGCTTCGTATTTCAGGAGAATTTTAACGATGTCTGCGCTTAGCAATGACACAGCAACTTGCAGAGGATATTCGCCGTACTCATTTTTCTTATTTACATCAGCACCGCGCTGTAAAAGCGACTTTACCATTTCTGCGTAAATCTTGTCATTGAAATACGGCTTTCCAAGTTCACCAGGATCACGCGACGGTATTAAACTTTTGATTGCTCGAAGTAATACCGTCTCTCCGTCGTTGTTCTCTACCGAAACGTCGGGATCATACTGCAGAAGAACCATCAACTTTTTTTTTTGCTTATTCCTTAATTGGTTAAGAATGGCGTATTTCTTTTTTATAAATGACCTATAATCACTGTTGGAACTAAAGGAATCCTGGGCAAACTTTTCATGAATATATTTCAAAGTATCGTCGCGAAAAATGTGCATCAACGGTGTATCGCCGTTGTTATCTTTAGCATACATGGTTTTATCATAAAGAACCAAATCGAGAATATTGATTGTATTATTAAGGTAACACGATAATTGTGGGTCAGCCTCAGGCTTTGCATTACAATAAATATAATCGCCAATAACGTCTGTTATGCCGCAAACTAAATGAAGTACGTTTCGTTCTAGAAAATCAGTAGCGTCCATTTTTGCGTTAGAGCGTAACAGCAGGAGGACTACATTCTCTTTACCATATTTCACGGCAAAATGTAGGGGTGTGAAGTCGTTGCATTTGTCGTAATGGACAGATTTAAAGCGTATATTTACGTCGACGCCGTTTTGTATAAATTCTTCAACTATTTTGCTTTTACCCGTTGCGCAAGCGACGTGAAAATGAGTGAAGTTATTACAGTCAGCATAATTTATACGGGTACCGCAGTAAGAAAAGACTAAATCAATTGCTTTTAAGAAATCACTTTCGAATGCCAACTGAACTAATAATTTTCTTTTATTGTTTACATGTGTGGAGATGATTCCTTTTGAGAATACAGCTCGTATGACTAAAAGATTCCTCAATTCCACAGCTCTTATAAGAATTTCATCGATTTCCTTTTGCTCTATACTAGGTTCTTTCAGTCGCTGCCGTACATATTTTAAATAATTTCCTGATACAAAATGTGGCTTATATTTTTTTAAAACCATTTTTCCAATTTTTTGTGAAATTCTGTAAAAATAAACATTATTATATGAAGTAAAATAAATTTGAGCAGTACGTCATTCTTCACCCTTTTTTCAAATTTTGTATTACATTTCAAAAGTTCATTTGCAATGAATTCATGCGTAAAATAAATTAGTTTAAACTATCTTTAAATTAGAAATTATAAAAAGTCTACTAATCTAATAAGAATATAAAAAACTTGTGCAACATGAAATATCGTTATAAATCTTTAAGAATTAAAATTTAATACTATCATTGAAATGTAAACAACGTTTAGGATGTTAAATTTAAATTAAAATATGCTCTATTATCAAAGTAAAAAAAAAGAATTGTTACCAAACCGAATTATATATTAAAAGAAGCTTTAAAAATATCCAAACAAATTCGAGCTTTTATATTATGTTTATACTGTAAATTTTTACACTTACAATTTAATACTTATACAAAAACTAACTTATAAATAAAAGATTATTATTATGACTAAGGAGGTATAACACAGTTATTAAATTGATTTTAAATTAAGTATATGACAATTAATTTTGTAATTGAAAAAGAGAAATAAATAAGTTAAACGCTATTCAATTTCCAGTAAATTTCATAAAGCAAAATAATCAACTATATTATCAGTATATTTTCAAAAGCTGCTTCTGTTGAATATTATGAAAACAAAGAGTTTAATATTTGAAGAATAAATACTAATAAAATCAATTGTAAATAAAAAAAATAATTATCTTTTTTGCGTTTATTTTATGATAAAAATATTCTAATTACATAATGGAAATGTTATTAATCCAGATTTCACAGGAATAAACAAACAATATGTTATAAAAAATATTTTATCAAGGGGCACGCCAGCGCCCCGTGGTAAGTATTGGTACTAACCACGGGCGCCTGGCACACCTACTTATACATTAAATACCTATATATAATATAGGTACATCATTATACGAATGTATAAATTATACAACTTGTATATATAGCGACTAGACCCTGGCACAGAAATGATAAAAAATCACAATAAAAATAATGCCAATATGTCTTTCAATTTGCCCCACCCAGATATAATATATTTTAAAATACCTACTCTACGCCAGCCCGCAAAATATAAAATTTGCAATAAAAAAAAACATGCCAATTTACGTACTTTAATTAGCACCTTTCGATGATGAAAGTTATTTAATTAGCACCCTTATAATATTTTTTTAATAAATAAAATTCCAAATCGAGAGTTTGCATACATTGAAAAGACGATATCTCAAAAAGTATGACCTCTTTTAAATAGCACCCAACGCAAAATTATAAATTTTTACTCACATTAATTAGCACCCTCTTTAAAATTCATAAATTGTTAATTGATTTCAACAAAAAAGCATAAAAAGTATGTTGACCAAAACTTTTACGCGTGCGCATGCGCATAGACGAATACGCACATACGAGCTTGCAGTAAAAACGCGCGAAAAGTATCGCATTTAAATTTTGGTATAGTAAAAAACATTAAATAAATGAAAATAAAGGTTAATTTAAATAGCACCCATTGCCAAAACATTTAAAACCCATTATTTTAATTAGCACCTAGCTCCAAAGTTATTAAATATTCATAATTATTGTTTAAAACACAAATAATATAACACGCTATTCACAGCTGATTACACACAGCTGATAGAGGCCTTAGATCTCGTTTTCAATGAGCAAAAAATAGTCCAATTGAATTCCTCAATAATAAAACACAAAAATAAATAGAAATAAAAGTTAATTTAAATAGCACCCTTTGCCAAAATATTTAAAAACCATTATATTAATTAGCATCAAGCTCCAAAGTGATTAAATATTCATAATTATTGTTTAAAACATAAATAATCCAACAAGCTATTCACAGCTGATCACACACAGCTGATAGAGGCATTAGATCCCGTTTTCAATGGACAACAAATAGTCCATTCGAATTTCTCAATTAATATTACATAACTATAAAAGATACTAACATTCATCCAGAACCATTTATTAAATATCTAGGAATCATCCTTGACCAAAAAATAAGTTGGTATCATCAAGACAAATATTTAATTAACAAAATCAGTAATATATTAAATATCCTAAAAATACTAAGTGAAGTATGGTGGAATGGTCATCCAACAACTTTACTCACACTCTATAAAAGCCTGATTAGAAGATCTAAATACCTCTCAGACGTCATCAAATTATTATCCTATAAGGAACACCTACTACAAAATAAATTATGTGCATTACACCTGGAACTTAACAAAAACAAACTATACGATATATATAAATCATTCGCTCAAATTTTTTACTGGTACAGGCCAAAATTAAAACAACTCATTGCACCAAACCCGTATGATTATAATTACCAAGCTATCATCACAACAGTTGACTCCAATACAGAGATTGGTAAAAAACTACAAAATGAAGAACATCCTAATCAGATCCTAAACAAATTCTTAAAATCAAAACCTAAGAAAAATATCGAATTTTATACTGACAGTTCAAAAATTCCTAATGAAGATTACAAATTTATTGGTATCGCAATTTTCTCTCAAAATTAGAAATTCAAAATATGCTTAAAATTACTGGCAAAGCATCTATATTCACTGGCGAATTAACAGCTATTCAAGAAGCACTAAAACTTGTATCGGCACTAAAAATACAAAACTCAACAATTTTAACTGACTCTAAGCTCTGTCACTGCCATCTCATCGTACTCCAACCATAAAAAGATCTCATCGCATATAGTACCAGAAATTCTTGAATTAATATATAAAATTAAAAAACAAAAACAAAATACCGAAATAATATGGATTCTATCCCACAAAGGAATAACTTCCAAGGAAAGAGCTGATAAACTGACCAAAACTCCAATAACTGAAGGAATTAATATAGACTTATAAAACCCCTTACTCTGATTTTTATGAAAAAATAAAAAATTTAAACAATGAAAACTTCAAAAAACACATAAACTAACGGAAAAATACGAAAGGAATATATTATTTCAAAAACTTTTACAATGAAGCGTTAAACAAACCATGGTTTCACAATATCTTCAAACCCAGGAGAGCCATTGTTATCTTAAATAGACTTAGATCCAACCATCATTCATTAGGTGAAAGCCTCTACAGGAAAAACATCATTAATATAATCCACAATGCCACTGTGGATATCCAAACCAAAATATTAATCACATTGTCTGGGAATGTCCTGAATATAATATAAGCTAAGAAGAAATTTGATACTAAAAATGAAAAAAAAACAAAACATTTCCTATCTCAATAGTAAAAATACTCAAAGAACCAACTTCAAGAACTGCAGAATTTCTTACTAAATTTTTCAAGAACTGTAATATCAATATATAACACATCGTTCAATAAGTCCCGAGACTAACCCAGAGATGGTGCTAGTAGTACCAAACTGGCCACGTTTCCATAGAGTGCGAACCTTTACATGAAACGTGTAAAAATTTCACGTCGATCGGATCACAGATAGCAGAGTTATCGAGGTTAGAGTAAAGTCACTTTGTAATTTGTTTGAAAAATGGAAAAAAGCGAGTTTCGCGTGTTGATAAAACATTGTTTTTTAATGGGTAAAAACGCCGTAGAAGCCCAGCAATGGCTTGAAAAACATTACCCGGACTCCTCTCCATCCAAACCAACGATTTGTCATTGGTATGCTGAGTTTAAACGTGGTCGTACGGACACAAACGATGCGGAACGTTCGGGTAGGCCATCGGAAGCCGTTACACAGGAAAATGTGAGTGAAGTGTTAAAAATTGTAATGAAAAATCGCAAAGTGAAGGTCCGTGAGATTGCAGAAATGACACAGATATCATCTGAAAGCGTATTTACAATCTTTCATGAAAAATTGAGCATGAAAAAGGTTTTTTCCAAGTGGGTGCCGCGATTGCTTTCAGTGGAACAAAAACAGCAACGAGTCGACGATTCAGAGAGCTGTTTATCGCTATTTACTCGCAATAAAAAGGATTTCCTGCGTCGATACGTGACCATGGATGAAACATGGATACATCATTTCACTCCGGAGTCGAATCGGCAATCATCTGAGTGGCGCATGGCTGGCGAAAGCCGCCCAAAGCGTCCAAAAACGCAGCAGTCTGCTGGCAAAGTCATGGCGTCTGTTTTTTGGGATACACATGGCGTGATTTTCATTGACTACCTGGAAAAAGGTAAATCGATCACCAGTGATTATTATATTGACTTGTTGGTACGTTTGAAGCAGGAGATCGCAGCAAAACGACCGCACATGAAGAAGAAAAAAATCCTTTTTCACCAAGATAATGTACCATGCCACAAGTCCATGAAAACAATGGCAAAATTGAACGAATTTGGCTTTGATTTACTTCCCCACCCCCCGTATTCGCCAGATTTAGCCCCCATCGACTACTGGCTCTTTGCTGATCTCAAAAAAATGCTCCAGGGAAAAAAATTTGGCTCGAATGAGGAGGTCATTGCCGAAACTGAAGCCTATTTTGAAGCAAAGGATAAATCCTTTTATAAACATGGTATAGAATTGTTGGAAAGGCGTTGGAAAGATTGTATCACTCTAAAAGGAGATTATATTAATGAATAAAAATGATTTTTGAAAAAAAATGTTGTTTTTTTTGTTAGTCTCGGGACTTATTGAACAATGTGTTAATATCAAAAAATTAAATCAAGAAGAGCCATTTGATTCAAATTCAAATGTAAAACAATCCTAACTCTTAAAGCCTATAGAAGATGACGCCACCTTCATTTGCACAATCTGACTTACGAGGATAAATTTGCCCAGTATCAAAGAAACTGACGATTGTGAAATTAAGAAAAACTAAGAAATGAGTAAATGTGCTATATTATCGGCTAGAAATGTAGACGTTGACGACAATTAACAAACAAATCACTAACTTATTAAAATACACCAACGAACTTATTTACACTGCCATTGATACTCTTATTAATACGAGGGTGAATCAAATATAAACGGTAATTTTTTTTTATAAATTTATTGAATAATATTACACACAACCATATCATCGACATTTCTCAATGCAGTCTCCTGGGTTATCTACACACTTTTGCCACCGTTTTGGAAGCTTGAATATTGCTTATTCATAAAAAGTTTTAGGACGAGTTGTCAGCCAATAGCGCACGTGCTTCTCGACGACGTCGATCATGACTTTCGTTTTCAACACGTTCTCGCCCACCCTTAAATTCCCTGGCCGACGTATACACTCGATTCTGAGACAATGTAGTGTCCCCAAACTGCGCCTTTAAACGAGTAAAAATTTCCGACGATTTAAGGGGTTACCCCCAGTTGTAGCTCAACAAAAAAGGCCTTTTTCATGAATTTTTTTAAAGAAAACTACAAAACTTTTTTAAACGATTATTATATCATCTTAAAGAATACATCTTGAAGAACTTTCAGTAATTTTTTTATTGCAAAATATTACATTGTTAAGTGGCAAATGGCCGCCAATGAAATAGTGTTTTTATTTATACGGTTTGCGGTGACCAACATTGCGGCGAAGTGGATCATTTAAAACAAAAAATGTGGATAGATTTAGTTAAATATAAGTATAAACTAGTCTTTAATCGAAGGATTTATAAAAATATTGATTTTTCACAAAATGGCGGACAGTCAAAGTTAATGGTTCGATTTTAACGAAAAAATAGAATGATTAAAAACTACATTTTTATGTATTAAATAAGCCTGCAAAATTTCAAGAAGATCGGTTCATTAGTGTTTGAGTAATCTTGGTCACCGACTTCAGAAATGCCATTTCAAGAAAAACGCGTTTAAAGTTTTAATTGCCAGTTGTTTACACAACGGATTCTTCTCTTTCAACGCTCATATCTCAGTCAATTTTGTTCGGATCGACTTGAAATTTCCAGGTCATATTCTCAGATACTTATACTTCAAAAAAATGCAATTAACAAAAAATCGATTTTTTCAAAGTCGCAAGTGGGGGTAACCCGTTAACGCCTTCAATGGTTAAAAATTTTATGATGACGCGTTGCGCGATAGACGGATGTACCTCTTGCTCAGTCATGGCTGTACTGAGGACAGAACCGAGCGTGGCCGCTAACAAAAAGTAACTATTGATCTTAGAAGAGATGTATTTAATCATGGACAAATTTACATAGTTTTGTCCACAGTAAGATCATGGGATTCAATTAAAATACATCTAGTAAATTAAGTACAAACAAGAAAAATTAAAAACCACGTTTATAAGATATTATATAATACACAGTGTGTCCCATGGAAAACGGAACTTTTTCAAAACATCGATTTATATTGGCGCCACCTATTGGTGGATGTTAGCAATGGAAAGGTCCATTCTTAACTGACATCCTGTCAAAATTGTATGACATTTGGTTCAATGGAAACCAAAATATCGCGCTCAAAGTGACAGTGTGTTTGTGGCATCGGTCGAAAAATGAACTTCGAACAAAGAGCAAATATTACGTTCTGTTTTAAACTCGGTAAATCCTTTACTGAGACGCATAATTTGCTGAAACAAGTTTATGGCGATAATTGTCTATCCCGTACCAGAGTGTATGAGTGGTATAAGCGGTTCCAGGAAGGTCGTGAAGACATTCAGGACGACGAACATCCAGGTCCTTCGAATACCGTGGTTACTCAAAGTAACATTGAACAAGTGCGTGAATTTATAAAAAATGAGCCAAAATCTTCATTGCGATACATGGAAATGGAATTGAATATGTCCAAAAATTCAATTCATCGCATTTTGACCGATCATTTGAATCTACGGAAGGTGTGTGCACGCTTTGTTCCACACAAATTGACCGACAACGAAAAATTGCTCCGAATTCAACATTGTAAGGATTTTATTAAAGAGTCAAAAAAGGACCCAAACTTGAAATATTCAATTGTGACTGGTGACGAGACATGGTGTTTTCAATATGATCCCGAAACCAAGCGTCAAAGTGCTGAATGGAAGCACCCAACCGAGCCCAATCCGAAAAAAAGTCGTCTTGAAAAGTCAAAAGTGAAGACAATGTTGATTCGTTTCTACGATTCGGACGGAGGGTATTATTCATCGTGAATTCGTTCCATCTGGTCAAACGATTACTGCTGTGTTTTATCTTGGTGTTATGAAGCGTTTGCTCAGCCGTATTCGTCGTGTGCGGCCACAATACCGTGAAAAAGGGAGCTGGCGTTTGTTGCATGATAATGCCCCGTCTCATCGATCGAACTTGTTCACGGATTTTTTGATCAAAAATTCCATTTTAACCATCAACCATTCACTGTACTCGCCGGATTTGGCTCCGTGCGACTTCTACTTGTTCTCCAAATTGCACTTGCCTATGAAAGGAAAACGTTATGCCGACGTAGAGGCCATCCAAAGAGCGACGACCGACATACTAAAGTCGATGGATAAAAATAATCTCAAAAACTCATTCGATATGTTAATTGATCTTGCAAAACGTTGTATTGATGCGGAAGGAGACTATTTTGAATAAAATAAATGAGATTTGCCGGAATATTGAGTTTTTGTCTTTATTTTGAAAAAGTTCCGTTTTCCATGGGACACACTGTGTATGAAAAAATTTACTTTTTATAAAACATAAATTATACTTGCATGAAAATGAATAACAAAATAGGGGGTTAGCGCGCGAAGCGCGCAGCGGACGAAACCCCCTAGTTTTATAAAAATAATAAAATGTAATATTCTCGTTAAATTCGTAAAAGTCATAAAACGATACAATACTAATAATTTTAAATTAGAAAATAATTTTTTTATATTAACTTATTTAAAACATTTTAAGCAGCATTTAATAAATCATAAAAGTAACGGTTAATTATCAATATAATAATGAAATTAGAAAAAATTCTCCATCGATTCAATAAACTGATAATAGGCACACGTAGTAAGTAAAACAAACGCTCGCTTTCATCTCAGTGCGCGTTCCATTGACTTAATGACAATTGCGCTAATTTCACGTACAATTGAAGAAAAAAATCTTCTCGTAATAATATGACGAAAATGCAACAACATAGTACTGGTAATAGTTATTTTTTCACGCTTTTGTGAAGCCCGTCGCGGCGAATTAAGCGCCGGTCGACTTTCTAAAAGTCTATTTTAAGGAGTCGAGAAAATCCGCGCGCGACAGTTTCATCATCGCTGTGAGATTTGAGTTTATGCAGGAATGCAATTTTATAAAAAAGTTTATTCTTTGTTTATTACTGGATCAAAATCGTTTTTACGTATAATTTTTATTTATTGGTAAGTACCATTATTCTCGTTATTCTCTTGTAATTTTAATATTTTATATTTATTAACTATCGTCACAATTTTAAAAATATAAAATGCTTATAAATTTATTTATTTATAACAAGATTGACTGACAAGTAGACTTAAAAGTGAATTAATTTTTATTTTTACCTCAAACATTTATTATCTTAAATAGAAAATTAAAATATAATATTAATAAATCAAACTTAATTTTAAATTATAATTTAAATAACTCGCTCACGATATATTATATTTACCTCAAAATTGTCGAATTTTTATCAATAATTTATTAATAAACTTATTTTAAAAGCAAGTACGCATAATGCGATCACAAATCCTTATACTGTTGCTCATCACGTCTACATTAATGGCCGAGCAAGAACAATCGGAAAAGATTCGACACAAACACGGCCGCAATCCAGACCGACAACATAGGATATTTTGGAATCCCAGCGACAGAAGAAAAATCCACCAGGAATCAAAGAACGAAGTCGCGCAAAATCAGCAATCGCGCGGTAAAACTCATAGCGTTTCTCCGAGAAACTCGCATCGCGATCACAGACGTAAGCTTTACGCTATACTTGCGCTATAAAATAGTTTTGATTTTATAGCAAGTTTATATACGTTCGTCTCGTTTATTTCAACAGTATTGTCGCTGTTTACATTGGTGCGCTTCGAAAACAACGTGTGCGTCGGTTTATCCGGCGAGAACGGCACCTGCGTCTCACCGGCTGAATGCGCTCAGCGAGGTGGACTCTCGAGTGGACTTTGCGCCAATGGCTATGGTGTCTGTTGTATCGGTAAGCGAGCTTATGTTGATTTGATTAATTATTTGAAATTTAATCACTCAGTTCTATACTATATTGCAAAAGTGATTAACGATATTGACAGTTAGCGTTACCTGCGGTCAATCAACATTTCACAACAATACGTATTTTGTCAATAAAAATTATCCATCAGTCTTCGACGGTACGGACTCTTGTCAACTCACACTCATCAAGTCTCATCCCGATGTTTGTCAATTCAGGTAAGTTATATCGTTTTTTTTCTAAACTATAACAGTTCTTTAAAGCAATACGTGTAAACGATTTATTTTATTCTTTGTCGTTATTAACGTTTAGATTAGATTTCGTGCAATTTAACATAAGAGGACCCGAAACTGTCAACAATCTCTGTACTTACGATCAGTTTATCGTTTCTGGTGGTAATCCGATTTCACCGATCTGCGGTAATAACAATGGAAATCATAGTGAGTAAACATGATTTTTCAATAATTCTTATACTTGAAATTAATTAACCTTTAGACGGCCGGAAAACCAATATTTTGGCGCATCAGAAAATGCTCTTTTATTTTTGTTTTTACATTAAAATATTCATTTTCTTAATGATATTTATTATTTTTATTACAATTTATAATAAATTTACCCCTCTTCACCCCTTTTTACTACCCTATATCGCCTAATTCTACCTTACAAAAGCGTTACCTTGTTTCGTTTGCTGGCTATAATTACAAACAAATATATTTTATAAAAGGTTTCTGATATCACTATTTTAATGTAATATTAGAGCACCTCACCCTCTTTTCATCCCTTTTCACCCCTTTTTACTCCACTTATACCCCATATACTTTTTGATCGAATTTTTTAGAAAAAATACATTTGTTCGCATGTGTCTGTAACTATAAATAAATTTATTTTCATAACGGAGATTTCGATGAAAGATATAAATAGCGGCTCAGAAATATATATTCATGAATCATTTCGTATGAGAAAATATAAATTTTTTACTAGTGCAAATGTAAATTTGTAAATAAAGGCTTCTGAACGGAAATTTAGTATACTTGATCTCGATTTTTCGAAACTTTTGATTTCGAAATATAAATATATCATCAAGATACTGTCACTAGCTGCCGCTAGGTGGCTACGTCGTTCCCATCATCGAAGTAGTGACGTTGAGAGTATAAGTATACCTCGCGTTTGGGTGGTCGAGCAACCTTTTGGGATCGCTTGCTCGACCATCGTACAAACATAAAGGCTCCGGCCAACTCCTCTGCTTATATTAGTATATATTACTTTTGCAATACAATCAATACAGAAAATGATGCTTGGAGTAGTGGAGAATCAGAACCTGAAGAAGATGTTATAGAAAGAACTGATACATGTGATGTCGATTTGAATGATACCACATATGATGAAAATTTATCTAAAATAAACTTTGATCGATATTTTTATCCATCTGTAAAAAATTTTACTGATAAAGCTCGAATTCGTGCTCATGTGTCAATACAAAAAATTACTCCATTGGAATGTTTCGAATATTTTTTTGATCAGTTTCTTGTAAATCATATCATAGAACAAATCAACCTTTTTCAAGATCAAAATCCTGAACTACCTCGAAAAAAAATGAAAACGTGGACTACTGTAACAGAAGAAGAATTATGGAAATTTATCGCTTTATCAATAAATATGGGCCATGTCATAAAAGGTGAAATAGAAAAGTATTGGAGTGAGGATCCACTGCTATATACCCCAATTTTTGGCCAAACTTTGACTAGAAACAGATACCATCAAATTCTGCGATATCTCCATTTTTCTAATAATGAAAAAGTTTCTAATCATCCTCTAAAAAGAATCAAATCGATAATTGATCATTTGAAAACAAAATTTTCTAATACTATTTTTGCTGGAAAAAAACTTTGCATTGACGAAAGTTTAGTTTTATGAAAAGGAAGACTAAAATTCAAACAATACTTACCATTTAAAAGAAATCGATTTGGTATGAAATTGTTTGAATTAGTTGACTGTGAGACAGGATTTCTGCTAGATTTTATCATTTATACTGATTCAGATACCGATTACGAAAAATTTGATTTAGGCGTTTCTGGAGATATTGTTGCTTATTTGATGAAACCTTACTATAACGTAGGTCATGAGTTATTTACTGATAATTGGTATACGTCGCCACAACTTGCAGAATATCTTCATGATAAAGACACTGGTCTTTGTGGAACAGTAAAAAAAAATCGAAAAGGAATGCCTATTCTTGGTTCAAAGCTCAATCGTGTTGAAGTAGAAGTCGCTCATAATGATGTTTGGATGGTAATCAAATGGATGGATAAGAAAGAAGTTTACGTACTAACAACTATTCATGAACTTGAATATTGTGCAATTGGTAAAATACACTACAAAACTAACGAAAATGTTATAAAACCAAGTTGTGTTTATGATTATAACAAACATATGGGCGGAATCGATGATATTGATAGACAATTATCTATGACAGAGACAATTAGAAAATGCATGAAATGGTATAGAAAATTATTTTTTCATCTAGTAAACTTGATGTTGGCAAATGCCCATAAGTTATTCAAGATGCTAACTACGGATGCTATTTCGTTTCCTGATTTTCGATTGAGCGTAGTAAGAGACATTTTGAACTTAGGTTCTCAAATAGAAATAGAATCCCTAATGCCAGATATTCGACTAAATGGTCGTCATTTTCAGAAAAAGAGAACCCGATCTATATACGAGTGTAGAGTATGTGGAGAAACTCTATGTATTGTACCGTGTTTTGAAATCTATCATACCAAAAAATCGTTACCGTAATTTATAAAATTTGTTTAAATAATAGATAAAAAAACTTGAAAAAAAAATTTTAGCAAAAAAAATAAAAAAATAAATAAAAAAAATAAAAAACAGTAACTCTGATGTCAGATTTGGATTCAGCATCGAAAAATACATCGAGACATGTATCCGCGCTTCTGAATAAAGAAAAATAAATTTACGAGGCAAAGAGGGTGGTTTTTTCCCTGTTATAGGGGTTGTTTTTAGATTTACAGTAATTTTGATGTCAGATTTGGATTCAGCATCGAAAAATACATCGAAAACATGTATTTATAAATTGGAAAAAAGTGTATATACTATTAAATAATTTTTTTTATATTTGAAAATTTTTTACACAGGCTGTAATACATGTTTTGCCGTAGCGGACCGCAACGCCAATATATTGGCGCACCCTCTGATCGACACTTTCCCTATGATCATTCAGTGATATAAGATACCTTTTTTACCGGTTTTCTATGGGCGGTATGCCACCTCAAATCCTGGCCGTCTAAAGGTTAAAATGTTAACCCTTATCGGTCGTAAGTCATATGTACTACTACGTAGTACGTCACGTAGGAGGTGACTTACGACCAATAAGGGTTAATTGGATTATTTTGATAATTTAAAAAAAGCACGCCATGTATAGTTCAAATTTCCTCAGTATACATCGATGTGGGCACAGGGCCAACGAATCCGGTAACGCTATCCTTCGTAACAAGCGGCAGCGGCTTCGAGCGCTCTTGGCGGGTACGCATCGCCCAGATACCCTGCAACAGTATCTTCCGCGCGGAGGAAGGTTGCTTGCAATACTTTACCGGAGTCTCCGGTCAAATAAAATCTTTTAATTACGAGCCAAACGTCGGCCTCCAGCTCTCTAATCAAGACTACAGCATTTGCATACGCATGGAGAGGAACTTTTGCGGCATCCAGTACATGACCTGCGACGACGGAGGTCGGAGTCATAAAACTATCTACTATATCTTTATCTTTATAAGAAAAAAAAAAAAAAAAAAAAAAAAAAAAAAATTAAGATTTAATTTCTGGCGAATACCTAACAGTTCTAGGACAACGGGTGAACCCGGTAACGAGCGCGGGTCCATCACAGCAAGGTGCGCGCAGCAATTCCTTTACTCTCTCGGGTAACACTCTCAACGGTCAATACATGGCGATGTCCGATCGAGCCTGTCAGACCGACTGGTTGCTGATCCCGTGTGCCAGCAACGCTGGCCGATCGCCTGGATCGTCGGTCGCCTGCGTCGATAGGCTCTGCGGTGGAGCTTTCAATATCGATCCAGCTTCTAACTCCACTTCGATGATTAGTAAGGATTAATTTATTTATGTGCCTTTTTTTTTTTTAATGTTTGTAATAAAAAAGATTTTTATTAAGAGAAAGCTAATTATTAATTGAGTCGAAATTACTTTCTTTTTCCTTTTGATTGTACTAAAAGTTGTACTTTATTAAGTACATGCAATAGAAAATTTAGAAGCAACTGATTATGTTCTTATTTATTTTATTGTTAATATAATACGCTTATTAATGAAATATACGATTTTCTATAAAATTTTTAAAATTTTACTTTCTCCATAGGTACGGTGAAGCCGTTCCGGCTCGTTTTCCACACGGACGGCATCGAGGCGCCCATCGACTTCGGGAATCGCGGCTTCTGTTTGAATTACATCCAGCAGCCGTGTACCATGAAATTACGATGAAAGAAAGAAAACGTTCTTTCTTTCGTTAATCGGTGAAATTAAATTTTCTACATTTTTTATATTATCGGTATAAATCTTGAGGATATACTACTTTTACTAGTGCTTTTTTTTTTTTTTTTTTCGAGTTGACGATAAGAAAGTAGCAACAAGAGAACTCGCGTTTTAATCTATACTTTTATTTGATTAATTAAATAAGTAGATTTAATTACCTGTTTTATTTAGAAGTAGATATTTGTAGTTTAAGAAGTAGAATAGAGTGTGATGTATCATTTATTTTTTATGACATATCTATAGCTCAAAATATACTTAATTTTAGTATAAAATATTTGATTCTTTTTTAGAACTTTTACTTCAAATCATTCACTTTATTCATTATTTTATGATTTTTTGTCAAACAAAAATTCAATTACCAATTTATTCATTAATTCATTTATTATTTGTAACAAACGTTTACATAATTATGCGATTAAAATAATATAGAAATAAAAAGGTTTACGTTTTCTTAATCAATATCGGATACATTTACATATCCAATCTATATACTCGGAAACCCATGTACAAACATGTGACGTCCTCGCAGACGAAACGCGTCCATTGTTGAGAGAAAACGATAACATACCACTCCAAAGAGGATTCCAACGAACACTAACGGTCCACCAGAATCGCCCTAAATAGGAGAGGATATAGAAGTCGATTATACGTTTGAGGTGATTTTTTTGAGGTAAATTTTAACGTTGTTTAACAAACTCTACACAATCCCGTAACTCTTGTAGAACTGCGAACGCATAAATTCGTCGGTCGGATTTTGTCAATTTTGTAGACTCTTTATATTTTCGCTATAATACTAGTATTATTCAATCTGGCATTAATCATTTGACGAAACTTTGAATGAATTTTGATAAAATTAATGAAAAAACGAAAACATGAAATTTTATCGGTAAACTTTATGTAAAATAAATAAAATTTTTTTATCTAATTGTAATTTTTTACTATAATTATTTCTTTTAACTACACTAAAAATTGATTGTTAAACATTTTTTACCGTTATTATGAAAATTATTCATGCGTTATAGAAGAAAATTATTCCTTATGCCATAATAGCTGTTAGTTTCTAGTCAGCTGGAATGACATCTTACGGTGTCATCTCATGATCGTTATCGTATCAGTTGATCATTCGCTTGTACTTATATGAGAATATAGCGTAAAATTTCACGTTTTTTAATACAAAAAAGCTCCGCAGCTCCCCCGTACTTTAATAATACACTCTCCGAATAAATATAGCCGCAGCATAATAAATTAACGATCATAAATTATTTGGTATCCTCGCAATAAATAATAATAATAACGGGTGAAAAAAAAAATCGATTTTATTTTTGCAACTACAATTTATGAACGATAAATTATAATTCACAACATCGCCGAATTTATTATTCACCAACCCGTAACGTCACTCTCATTCGTGTAATACGTGTATAGTCAATGATGGCGTTTTGGCAATTATTTCCTCGTACGTATATTTATATCAAGAAGAGAGCAGTAGGCAGAAAAAACGTTCAAAAGCAACGTATACGATATTGTCTTTTGCAAATTTTGCATATCACTTGCATATCGCACTGTCTCCAAGATTGATTGATCAACTTTTTCACGAATATATTTTTCACTCTAGACATCTGTATCCGTATGCATTAAGGCGTTTAATTTTCTGATAAGACGTGATAAAGTTAACTATCTTGCAGATATGCTGCTGAAAAGTTGGAACGCTCAAAGGGATTAAATGAAAATGCAAAAAGAGACGAAACGACTTTTTTTTTAGGTAAAAAGCATAATTGAAAAATATTATTTAATTTATTTTTTTAATTAAATGCATTAAAATAATTTACTTGGTTATTAAACTTTGAAAAAAATTCGTCTATTTACAAACACAATTTTTATTAATTCTCTTTTAACAAATTTAATCAATGAATGTTTAATAAAATTAATACACAAAATAAAATGATTATAATAAACAATGAAATTTCGAAATTGATTATTTTACTTTTTGATAACACTATAATCTCAATATACTTTTGTAGTTATCAGAAATACGCAAAAAAAAAAAAATTGTTAAAGAAAGAATTTTCACAACAAAATAAATTAAAAAGTTGAATATTTAAACAAAGTTCGCGTAAATTCGAGCCATTGCAAAAGTCACGATTAAGATATCTCAAAATCACCAACCCTTTAAAAAACCATCCACTCTATAAGCTATTTAAAATCTTCAACGGATTAGCACAAAAGATTTTGGCTTGTCTCCTGGTGACGTCTGCTACAGAATAACGAGCATCAGGAGCTATCACTTCTTTCATGGGTGTCGTACAAAGTGCTCTATGGTTGAAACTGCTGGTTGAATTAGATCGCCCAAGGTAGGTTCCAAAATTGTTGGTATCCTGTTTAACTTCGTCGCGGATATCGTCGTGTCAGCGGCTTTTTACTTTATTTTGACATGTTCAGATTTTTTCTTATGCTGAATCGAAAATGTTCGAGAAAACGATGAGTTATTGTTGCATGTCCAGTTAGTCTAATATTTCGAGGAACGGAATCTCCAGCAATCGGTCTACGCCATGATTGCATCATCATGTGAGTGCAGTAAATTGATATTAATTTTTAAAAGGACACGGATAAGGAATTGAATACAATCTTTGAACTCAGGAATAATTTCCTAAAAGTATATACCTTAAGTATAGTGTAAGTTCTAAAGAGTAATACAGTGTATCAAATTTTAAATAGGTATACAACAATATGTAGCGAGTTTCATCTGACTGAAGATGTAACAACTTGCATACTCAGAAACTTATGTTATTGCATATAAGCTGATTGAAATATCTTAAAATATTTATTACAAATGTTATTAAAAATACGTAAATTTTAAGTCATTTAAGATTTTTTGCTTAAACACAAACAAATAAATTGTATTCATTATAATACATTCTTTATTTGTAATTTATAAAATTCATACATAGAAGTTCAGTTTAAAAAAAAATTCTATATTCATCTAATATTTTCAAACCCTTAATATTTCCCAATAAAGATGATATTGACCCATTACCACCTGATCTTTATACTTTGTTAGAAAATGTCAAACTTCTTTCTTGCGTTTACTTATTTTTGATATATTAAATTCTATAATTTTAAAGAAAAATGATTGATTTCTTCAGATGAAGTTTGCAACAGTAAAGAAAATTTTAATTTTGTCACTTTTACACATCTATATTATGTTTATCCAATTTCATCAAATTTCTTTTTGATTGAACAACTTTTTATTTTGTTCAAAAAAACAAAATTATTTTATTTTCATCCTAAGAAACTTTTTACTGTTTTATCTAACTCTTTTGTTGCAAATTCTATATAAAGTTTCTTAATATCAGGCAATTTGTGCACACAGCTTTAAAAAAACATCTATAGATACATAGTCTTTTAATGTAATTATAGTAAGATTACATTAAGATCAGATTAAGTTTTGTAAATGCATTTGTAAATTTTTTTGCTGTTAAGTGGCTTTGGAACTTTCATTTTAAAGATTACAGCGTCATGTCAAAATTATTAAAATGTATAGGCATCCATATTAATTTTTTAAATGTCTTCTTTTACTCCAATATGCAATATGTTTCATATAACATACTTAACAAATGACAAATTCCTCTCCACACTAGACGTTAAACGATATCTTTTGCTATTTTGCTCAAATCACAATTACCACTCAACACAAAAGTAAATGAACTCATTTTTTGCTTCAATTTATTCTTAGTCTCATTAATTTCACTTCATAACTCTGTAATGTCGCCAAATTTCATCAAATCTCTGATTGTCAATCTTCTATTTCTATCACATTGAAAATAAAATCCCTCTGCCTTAACTTCCTGGTAAAATACAATAAATAACAAACAATAAATAATAAAATTAATGGTAATTTAATTGAAATGTAAAAATATTTATAATGAAAAAATAACCCTTTGTTTGTGAAATGTGATTTTATAAATATATGGATATGAAAATTAGTTTAAACATTTAAAGAAATATTTAAATTGAAAACTTAATATTTTTATATTAAACTCTTTAACTATCTTTTTTATATGCGATTGAATACTTTATTTATTTTTCTTGCAACAACTTAGAGAATAATGTAAAATAAGATTAAATGTATGTTCAATTTGAAAAAAAAATTTTAAAAAATTTTAAAATCAATAATTTTAGACAATGTAGATCAATAATTTTAGAGAAACTAATATAGATTTAAACTTTGTATCAAAATATAAAATTTTAATCCTATTTTACTTAGATTGTATTCTATTCTATTTATGAATAATCCACAGTCAAAGGGTTATAAATAATCACAAATTGTTAATCACACTGAACCATTTTATTACTATTTGATGCTACAGTATATGTAATTATAAAAAGTTATGCATGTTTGAGGATTCAAAATTTATTTTTAACGAATTTATAATTGCATAGGATGATAATAATCTTTAAATTAATGTTTTAATAAATAAACAAACAATAAACAAGACAAACGTTATTTTAATTCAATCTTGAAATATTTTTTATTATGAATCGAAAAATCATCATAATATAATAATTGAGTAAAAACTAATTATTACTAAAATGATAAGTTGATAAGTTTTAAATCAATGTGCTTAAGATTTAACTAAAGAAAATATTAAGGTGAAAAAAAAAATTTATTTAAATTGTCTATTTTAATCATGAATTAATAAATATAACTTACCAATATTTTCATATTCTGTCTTTTTAAGCTGGAAACCAGTTTCTGTACGGATAGAAATAATGAAGGCTTTTAGGAAAAATTTATAACAACTTAATGAAATAAAGCTTTTCCTTAAATTTGTAGCTCTGCCTTTTTCAATTTTGTGAATAAAGATGTAATTGTCGCCAAGACAAAAAAAAAATTTTTAAAAAAGATTCCTCACAAGTAAAAACTTGTAAAATAGAAAGAGAACTAAGAAAAATCTGTCGCTAGAGTATGAAGAATTCATTGTCGCAAAAACGTTAATCTTCATATAATTTTACTACAACTCATTCTACAAGTAGGTGTTTCATTGTTTTCATTTTTTCTGATACCATGATATATTATATTTAATATCTCTTATTCAAGGGTATTAATGACAAATTCTCTAATATTGAGTGAATACCAATCAATATATACAAAAATGAATATGGATATTGATTCCTACTTTATTTTTATTATTATTACTTAATGTTCATAATTCTTATAATGTAGAAATACATTACTTAAATAAGCATTTAACTATTTTTTATTAAGTCTTCATTCATTATATTTTTCTAAGTATAATAATCTAAGTCATGAAATCAGTATTGTGATGCACAAATCTAGTCTAATTATTTTTAGATATACATTTCATATAAGTTCGGTCATTTTTATAAATATTTACACTAATGTTTACTTTAAGAAATTTTAAAACATAATTTTGTATATTATATAGAATATCTATAGATAATAGCAATAACATAAAAAATTACATTTTTAATTTTTTATTATTAATCAAACTTTGATTTTATGAAATTAAGAAAATTTTTTTTATTGTTAATAAAAATTGTTTGTATATTTTTTAATTCTAAAAAATTATATTATCATATACAAAAACATTTATGATTTTGTAAACTATCAAGTTATCAACTAAATTGCCTAATCAAAAATATACATCCCAAAAATTATAATTGATAAAGTAGGAATCAGATACTTAATATTTAATATTAGAAAATAAATTTATCCCAAATTCGAGGTAATAATTTTACATCGAATTCTGGGCTCCTTTGGCATTATGTCAAATTTTATGGCCACACATCCTCTTCGCGTTCCTGTATTGCCCTCTGGCGTGCCTTCTCCTTTCTTTCGAAGATTACTTGACGCATTATCAAATCCTGAGTTTCGGACGAAAGATGCGCGATTGTTTTAGCAAGGAGTAAAATGTCTTGGACTGGATCAGAATTCGTGACAGTCGACGCTGCAGCTATACTGTGCTTGATGTCGTTTCTCATAGGCGATTCAGACTTCTTCCTACTGTTTATGCCAATGGAAGAAGCTTCTTTATACCCTAAATCTCGCTCTTGTTCTCGTTCTCTGAAAAGTGATTTATCATCGTGCTGTTCATAATATGGTTTATAATTACGTTGTTCATAATATGTTTTATCTTCTTGTTGTTCATAAAAAGGTTTGTCATTACGTGGCTCGTAATAAGATTTATCTTCACGCTGCTCATAATAAGGTTTAGAACCGCGTTCTCGCTGATAATAGCTTTCTAATTCTGTCTCCTGATACTTAATCTCGCGTACTGAATAAAGAGAATTTGGCTCTCGTTCTTGGTAAATAGTCATATTAATTTCAGGTTCCGAATAATTATTCTTGAATTCACATTCGCGTCCTTGCTGCAATGCAAGCTCACGCGTTCGTTGATCTTGATAGATGAGCTCTCTGAGTACTTCATCACGCTCTTCTTCGTTGTCCTCCGAAGCTTCATATATCGGATCAATTTCCTCAGGCTCTACGTCTTCACCACGTTCGCGTGCTTGTAGTCGTTTAAGATATCTTTGATGAGCGCGACTGCAGCGAGGGCAAGAACGTAAATCTTCACCCCGTCTACCGCAATTGTTGCAAATGCGAGTTATTACAGCTCGGGGACAGTTGCGTCGAGAATGCCCTGGTTGCCAGCAGTTAAAACACGTACGGGGTGGAGGGTCACAAGAGGGATCTGTTGGAATTGGATCAAGACCACCAAACATTGCACCAGATTTCTTTACAGGTAAAGATTTCTTTCCATTTCTACGTTGGCTAGCATTTTCCTTTGATGAGTTTTCCTTACGTTCATATGGTTTGCCTGTACTTGGACTGACTCTTTCACCCAACCTGTTCACATATTCAAAACGCGTAGTACGACCAAGTCGACCACTTGTATGAATTGTTTGTCGATTATTAAAATCTCTTCTCATGTTTGACATTTTTGTTTTGTGAAGTTTTTTTAAACCTGAAAAAATAATAGTAATTATATAAAACTAAAATCTTTTATAATACATCCTTAATAAAATTGTATTATTTTATACATATAAATGTCTTCTTAAGCATATAATTATAATAAAAAGCACTTAAAGGCTTTTACCTTTTTTAATTTTTTATAATTTTGTTGGTGGTTAAGATTATCAATTTAATATAAAGTATTCAACTGTTTCAAAAGATTATCAAGTACAAAAACGTAAATGATAAAAATATCAAGTAAATTAATTAACTTTCTATTGCCAAAAACATAAATTTTTTCCATATTTTATAATACATAAATATAAAAAGTTATTCATAATGTACTAATCACACGTATTATATGTATATAAATCTGTAAAGTTTAATTATGTATGTACAATACATTATTGTATCTTGATGAAGTATTAGTTTTGCAATTTAATAATATTAACAATATTGAATTCATTACTTTAAATAATATTTGTTTATTAAACTGAATATGTATCAAATAACAAATTAATTTAGTATATTTTTAATTCACTGGATTATTTTTATATTGTATACATTAAGATATATTGTCTATATAGCATTAATATTTCATCATAAAAATTTTAACTGACAAATATTTCTTAAATTTACTCAATAGAGTTTTTTGAGATCTAAAAATATTGCAAATTACGAAATTCCTGTAAATTATTTTGCCAATTACCGGTAGAAAATAAAATGTCGAAACAAAGTAAAGTCATAAATTTCAGTACGGAAATTTTTAATAATGAAAAAATTTTATATCATAATGTAGTGAATAAATAATGTAATGAGTATAAAAGCTAAGTAATTTGATAAATTACACGTGCATTGTTGAAATATCTTTACATATGAAAATTTTAAAATTTATTCATTCCAGTTTTGTTAGAAAAGAAAAACGAATAAATTTTATCAAAATTCCATACTTACTAAAGCCACAGAAACCAAAATTTATAACTCCTACACTGCACTAAGTCGCCAATTTTTCCTTTTTTAAAATATATTTAAAAAAGAAAGAAGAAGTCACTGAAGAGGTTAGAATAATGCAACCAACTCGATTACACCAAATAAACAAGTAAAATAAAAAATCGGAAGTTTCAGAAAAAAAGGAGCGAAAATAAATATACCTTATCAAAGAGGTGCTGCCCTCAACCGATTAGTCAGTTTCATATTTTACGCGGTAAAAAATTTAAATTTAATTAATGAATATAAAAATAATTTAGTAAATTAACATATTATTTATATATAGTAGTTGTATATATGTAAAGTAAAGTATTTCCATATATATTATGTGTATGATGCATTTAAAATTTTTATAAAATATTTTAAATATATAGAAGCTGTTACTTGATGTTATAAAAATAGCAATTTTTGTATATTCTTTTACATAAAAAGTATTATATATTTTGTATTTTTTTAAATTAGAACAAAATATCAATACCTTGTTCATCGTCATAATTTTTTATTTTTTTTGTAATTTATTTTAAAGACTTAAGAATGCATGCATTAAAATAGAAAAACTAGAAACATTTGTCATGTATATATGTATCTAACATGAGAGTAATGAAAAGATACCACATAAGATAATAATAAGAAACTTTTATTGTACGGATAAAGAATAAGACAAGATAATAATACGGAAAAATGTGCGTCGACTATATCGAAAAAGCCGAAGAACTATGAATGAAACTTCATAAGTTTCTCATAATTATTTAAAAAGCCATTAATAAATTAAAAACTGTATTTTTTATTTATACATATGATAAATTAAAACATGCTGCGCAGCATTTGGTAAATATGTTTTAAAAAATACAGTTTTCAATTTATTAATGTCTTAATATAAATTATATTAAGTATTAAATAATAAGTTAAGGAAACTTGTTTACATGTAAAAAGAGAGTTGCAGTTTATTTTGTTGTTTGTGACAAAATTTAAGTAATTTTATAAATAATATCTAAAAAGTTAAAAAATATCTATTTCTAAAGAGCAGTAAGCCTCAAAAGAATTCAAATCCTGCTACTTCTCAACAACATGAGAATGATAATCAAGATAACTTAATATCATAGATTGTTATACGTTAAATGTATAATTTATTTGCAAATAAGTATTTTGTATATGCACAGATTTTAACATCGGAATAAATAAATTAATAAAAGAATTTTGAAACATTAAATTTTTAAAAATCATATCAATTCAAAAAATTACATTATTCTGAAAATAACGTAATAAATTGAAACAAAAAGTTTTGTGATAAATGATGTGATAAAGCTGCATCATTTATTCAATTAATTTATAAATATAGGATAATTTCTATTACTATTGAGATTCTATTATTTTATTGCTTCATATTTATTGTATATTTATTGTATCATTCATATATTACTTGAAGTATTTGATGTACAAGGTGTGTATTCTTTTTGTACTCGCACTGCACACATTCATTCATAAAGTTTAAATCCTAAGTGTATAGTTTTATAGACACTGGTAGCTGGAAGCGTTGTAACTTGTGACTAGCGGGTGGTTGGCTAATTAAAATGTGAGCTATCTGGAAAAGTGAGGTTATGAAGTACAAATCGAAGTGCGCGAGCAGACGAAAAACAATGCGCACGAGGGCATGATAGACATAATATGCAAAAATGAGGAATTACATCATCCCAATGTGAATTAAAAGTAGGATCTGTAGCTACGGCCGATTTAATTTGATCTAACTCGCAGACAATATTGAAAAAGTGAAACTTGCGGTGTGAAAAATGTCTGCCTCGATGACAACGATTAGATGACGATGTAGTTTTAGAAACCGGATACATAAGCTAAATCATAAGTACATTTACTAATCAGGTTAGCAAAGAAATTTCAATAAAAAATTTTTTTATTTATTATCTCCAAGTTTATTTTCATGTTTATTGTTATTTTTTGGAAATTTTTAAGGACTCTTAAATCAACTCGGTATTGTCAAAGATGACTCTGCTATGTAAATTTGTAAGAGCAGGAATAGTTCTGCATATGAGACCTAGAAACTTATGTTTTGATATATCTAAAAAATGTTATATTCAAACTTATATCTTGCAATCGTCACAACTGTCAAGGAGAAAAATTTTAAATTTAAAACACTTTAAAAAATTTTCTTCTGAAGTTTTAAAACCAAATGTTGCAGAATCTGTAAAAAAAGTAAATAATGTAAAAAAAGCTAAAAATGATGAGTTACGCAGGTTATTGTTATTAGCTGCACCACAAAAATGGCGTCTTTTAGGTGCTATTACATTTTTAATTATGTCTTCTACAATTACTATGGCTGTACCTTTTTGTCTTGGCAAGATTATAGATATAATTTATACAAATGACCAAGAAAAAACAAAAAGGAATCTAAATACTGTTTGTTTTGCTTTACTTGGGATTTTTATAATCGGTGGAATATGTAATTTTGGACGTATTTATTTAATGTCAACAACGGGTCACAAAATTACTCAATCTTTGAGAAAAAAAGCTTATGCAGCAATCCTAAGTCAAGAAACTTCAATGTTCGACAGAGTTAGTACTGGGGAACTTGTTGGAAGATTATCTGGTAAATAATAAAAAAATTTTAAAATGATAAAGTTTATTTAATAAACAATTTATTTAATTATTATTATTTCAATTATAAATTTGTTAGATTATTATTGAAAATTGTGATATATTTAATTTTTCACATTATTTTTAGGAGATGCTCAATTAGTCAGTTCAGCAATAACAAGTAATATATCAGATGGGCTAAGATCAGGTATAATGACAACTGCTGGAATTTCTATGATGTTCTATGTATCTCCACAATTGGCATTAATTGGTTTAGCAATTGTCCCTCCAGTAGCTGCAATGGGAATTCTTTATGGTAGATTTGTTAAAAAAATTTCCAAAAATGTGCAAAATAGTTTAGCTGTTTTAAATACAACAGCGGAAGAAAAAATTAGTAATATTAGAACTGTAAAGGCCTTTGCACAAGAATTGAATGAAATTGAAAATTATCGTACAAAGTTAAAAGACTTATTACAATTGTGTTACAAAGAAAGTTTCTATAGAGGAATGTTTTTTGGTATGACTGGATTTTCTGGGAATGTAATAATCCTGTCAGTTCTATATTATGGAGGAGTTATGCTGTCTGATTCAACAATAACCGTTGGAAATCTAAGTGCTTTCCTACTTTATGCAGCCTATGTTGGAATATCGATGAATGGTCTTTCAAGTTTTTATTCAGAACTAAACAAAGCTCTTGGTGCCAGTACAAGACTTTTTGAATTAATAGATCGTAAACCTGCTATACCAGTTTACGGTGGAATAGTTTTGGATAAAGAACTGTCAGGCGATATTAATTTTGATAAAGTTAATTTTGCATATCCGGCAAGAAGTGACTCAATTATTTTAAAAGATTTTAATTTATATATTCCGAAAAATTCAATTACTGCTGTAGTCGGTCCATCGGGTTCAGGAAAATCAACAATTGCTTCCTTATTACTTAGATTATATGATCCAATTAAAGGATCGATTTTATTAGATGGTCATGATTTGAAAAAATTGAATCCTTATTGGGTCAAAGCACAAATTGGGTATGTTTCTCAAGAGCCTATACTTTTTAATGGAACAATTAGAGAAAATATAATGTATGGCAGTAAAGATGCATCCGAAGAAGACATAATACAGGCATCTAAGCAAGCTAATGTATTAGAATTTGTAGATAAAATGATTGATGGACTTGACACACATGTTGGAGAAAGAGGAATTACTCTTAGTGGAGGTCAGCGTCAAAGAATTGCTATTGCACGGGCTCTTATTAAGGTAAATATATTATTTTTTATAATTAATTTTTAATATTATTTCATCTTACTTTTCAATTCATAAAAGCACATTACTAAATGTATAAATATATTAAATAAATATTATAGATTATTTTTGATATTAAATTGATAAATCTTATCCTAAATATTTTTGTTGAAAATAAATTATATTATTTTATTACCAAATAACCAGAGATTGACAAACTATTGTATTTTATTTGAAAATTTTAATTAAATGAATATCTTAATTTGCTTTACATTTTGAAATGTGTATAGAAATTAGAATACTCTAAATTTATTAGTATATGTAAAACACTGTTATTTATTTTAAAATCTAAAAATTTTACTCTTTAAATATTCGTTTAAGTATACAAAATTATTTAAAAAAGTAAACAAATAAAATTTTTGTTAAAAACAATAACCAAAAATAAAATTGTCGTTTTCAGAATCCAAAGATCTTAATACTAGATGAAGCTACCAGCGCACTGGACTCCGAGTCCGAGAAATTGGTTCAAGAAGCCCTGGAGCGCGCGACGCGAGGTCGCACCGTGCTCACGATAGCCCACCGGTTGAGCACCATACGCAACGCGCATAAGATCGCTGCCTTGGACAGCGGCCGGGTCCGCGAAAGTGGAACATACGACGAGCTCATGGCCCTGCCGGCTGGCCTCTTTAGAAAGCTCGTTGAACACCAGACGTTCGCTTAAAAATCGTACTTGGGAAAGACAGCACGAGAAGAAGCGACGCGCGTAAATAAACTGTTCGCGTGTGCATATATCGTTGAATGTGTGTATATTGTGTATATACGTGCGTCGCGTGCCGACTCCTTTTAACTTAGGAAAAATCACCCCCTCTCTCTTTAAAAGAAAAAAAAAAAAAAAAAAAAAAAACCGGAAAGAAGTCGTATTTGCACTGTAGACACATGCATATACGCACTCATGCAAATATACATTTACATTGAAGCGTAGAAGGGTATTATTGTTTACAAAGGTGTGTGCTTTAGGCTCTGAACAATTTTTTTTTCCTCGTACTCTGTTTACACGCGTTGAACGAACTTTGAACTCAGCACGCGAATACTTTTAAATTTTGTACTATCGAACAATTTAGAACTTAGTTAATGCGCGTCGGACGCGTTCTCCTTCGCAATTGATTATCGAATTTTTAAATGAATGGATAATATTTTCGTTTAAAGTATCATTGATCTTGAACTCAACAATATTACTCGCATACTATTTTTTTTTTTAACGGGAACAAGCACGCCGGTATCATACATACGTAACGTACGGAGGCGTTGCTAATTTTTGCGAACAACAAAAAGTTTGATTGGGGTATACAGACGGGGATGACTTGCAAATACTTGTCGACGATTTATCTCAAGCATACTTTCACTTCGTTGGTTCTATGCACGCGAGGCTGATTTTATTTCAGTCAGCTTCCAAGTCTCGTTGGGTGTAGACGCGACAATATATCGGACCGAAGCACGTGCACACACTTGTCACGTTTTGTTTATTATTCACAAGTGCAAGAAACGAGTTGTTTGCACCGAAATTGCTGATTTTTTTTTTTTTTTTTTTTTTTTTGTTTTTTTTATCAAAGATATTTATAGATATTTACAGTTGAATTTATTCAAATATATATACACAAGTGTGTGCATATATATATATATATATATATATATATATATATATATATATATATATATACACACATAAATAAAGATCGGTACATTCGATTGGGGAGGAATTTTCAGTCAAACTCTCCCCAATCGAATGATTCGAGTTTTTTTGTAAAATTTGTAATCCAAGTAGAGGGAGATTAACAAGTTGGAAGAGTGTATAAAAGTATTTATATATAAAAAAAAATTTATTTGTTAAATACGCAATAAATCATACTTTATTAATAAACGTTTAAAAATTTATAATCAATTAGTGTAATTAGAATCCCTTACAGTTTTATTTTATTGTCCTTTTGCACAAAATAAAACGAAAAAAAAAAAGAATAAGAATATGTTAACTACTTTTAAAATTGTGTCTCAAAATTTTAAAATAAAACCAAGTAGTTTGCAATGCATACGTTTTGGCAAATATAGCACTAAGGTATTAAGAAGTCCTTACGGAGAAGCTGAAGTGCCAGATCAAACTCTTAGTGAATTCATCTGGTCAAAGTCGACGAATTGGAAACATTTACCTGCTCTGGTAAAGTGTTGTTATTTTTTCTCATTTATTACATTTTTGCATTTGAGAATTAAGATTATTATTATTATTATTATTATTATTATTATTATTATTATTAGATATCGTTATTTATTTAATTCAAACGTAAAATTACAGCCATCACTGCTTAAAAAAAAATCTTAATTTCGTTAATGCTTTCGTAATTACATAAATTTTTTTTTATCGATTTCTCATTAGTGTACTCATTGACGAATGGCAAAAAAAATATCAGTAAACTTTGCAAACGCTTATAATTTAATCAAGTACTGCGTAAAATATTTGCGCACCCAAATTTAAACAATAAAAGTTCTTCATTAGTCTTCTATGCCGCATATTTTTCGAATTCACAATGCCGACGATTATATTAAGAGTAATTTACTGCACTTACGCAAGCATTAAGAGAACAAAAAAAAAAAACAATAATCGATAGCGTCGAGAGGCGCCTGACAATAATATGGTGTGGAGCATTTATTAATACATATATTTTTGTTGAATATGATCTAGTCGTCGAAAAAAGACTATAATGTTTAAAATTTTTTGGATTAAACTTTATCGTTGACAATACTTTAATTCCAATGACTTTGCTTGGTTTGAAGGACAGGATACGATTTTTTTTTTTTTTTCTTTTTCTTTTTATGTATTGGATAATCTCAAATGATTGAATGGTATCAAAAGTCGAGAGATGAGGAAGACTATGATTATTGTCGCGAGTTTTTTATGAAATCATATTATGCTATCGGTTTATTGTTGTCGATTTGATTTTTGGATTATTTATCAAACAGTTTTTTATTAAAAAATGTATATATAAGCAAAAAAATATCGTGATGAAAAGAAATTTGTTTAAAATAAAAATTTTTAAAATTATTGTATTAACTATTGTTGCAATTTCTTCGAAAATTTAAGAAAAATACAATTTGTTAAATATCGGGGTGAATGCTTGTATAGATTATTATAAATAAATGTATTTTTTTTCAAAATCAAAGTTTCAATAATAAAATACTTAAAAATTTTGTATGTCTTATTATTACAATGAAATTTTAATTTTATACTTAATTAATTTTGCAATAGTTATGATAATATTTTTCCATCTTAATTATTTAAAACATTTTGAATTTTAATAGATATATTATAATTACATTTTTATAATAGTTTGCTTCAAATACAACAATTAATATTCATTCTATACGATTAATTTAAACATTTGTTTGAACTCAAACTCGATTCTAATTTTTCCTTCAAATATAACTTTTTATTTATGATTTTATTTAAAATTTTGATATACTCGTATTTATATTTATTCCTCCCATGTAAAAAGTAAAGGTCGTTGAACGCTTGATAAAAATTGTCGACTTGTACTGTTACGCGATAACCAACTAAAATTTTCTAAAATAATTTAAAGGACGATTTCGCATTAAACTCGAATCAAGTATACAAACATGCAGTCTTGTTAATTTCAATCGCTTATTATTCGCGATGTAGCGTTGATCGCCAATAAATTTTAATAAAACGAAATAAAAAAAAAAAAAAAAAAAAAAAAAAAAAAACAGCGCGATAAATTTGTTCTTCGAACTAGGCATATCGGCACAAATATTACGCTTTACGAAAGTTATGGATATTGAATTTACTCCCCAGCGTCTTATTGATGCACGATTTAGTCCATTAACGTTGTATCGATGCGATAATTGTGCATAGTATTTATTTTTTTGTTTTTTTTTTCTTTTCTTAACTTTTATGACAGTAAAAAGAAAACGGGAAAGAGTTTATCTTGTTTTGCGTTACGTAAACCTTGGATTTTCGAAAAATATTGGACTATTGATCTAAGGCATGTAATATTCATTATTTATCGTTTAATTCAAAACAGTTTGCACGATATTTTTAAAGATGTGTATTATCGCTTGACTTGAATACCAGTCAAATAATAAATGATGTTAAATTAAAATTTATTTTTGAAAAATACATTTATTAAAAAAAAAAAAAAAAAAAAAAAGAAAAAGAAAAAGAATTTATAAATTTACTGAGAAAACAAATAAAATAACGTTACATCAATCTACTATTCTATCATTTAACATACCAGACATGTGGTTTAACCGGGCGCTCGTACACATTTGAGACGAGCGAGGCGATGAGTCGCCGGGGCGCGGAAGCACTGCTGTCTAACACCGGTCTCCAACCCGGCGAACGTTTGGGCTTGCTATTGCCGAACATCCCGGAGTACCTCGTGGCGATCCACGCGGGCTTGCAAGCCGGCCTCGCCGTCACCTTCGCCAATCCCCTTTTCACCGAGCAGGAGCTTGCGAGGCAGTTCCGTAATGCCAGGGTACGCTGCATCGTTACCGTGCCCCAGCTCCTCGAGACCGCGAAAACCGTAGCCGGAAAGCTCGACGATTACGACTGCATCATCAATATCGGTGGCGAGCCAAAACCCGAGGAAAAGTGAGACATGCGCGATATTTTCTTGGATAAGCGTCGGTTGGAAATATTAAATGGTCTCTCTCTCTCATTGAGATGAATTTTTTTCTTTATTTTGAAAGTAGTATATTAATAGGGGGTGGCTTTTTAAATAAATTAGAAGATTTTTAAGATCGCCGGGTGTTTTCGATAAGAAAATCGTTTATACCGTCGACGTTTAATGAATCGTAAACAATTTATAATTCTCTTTTTTCCGTTTCTATTATAACGCGATTGGTAAAAATTAATTAATTTGTTAAACTGTTTTCATTTTTGTCATAGTATTGAATAAAATAAATGCATAAATTATTAAAAAAAATTTTAATTATCGAAAAATATTATTTCAACAATAAATATTACAAGCTAAATTAAAAATTAATAAAAAATTAATAAAGATAAACTTTCATTATTCGCTATAATACATTGTTGTATAATTTTATCGAGCAACTATTTACATTTCATTATTTTTTATATTTTCTTGTATCTTGCTTTAATAATTAATTATTATCTTTCGAGCAGTTCGTTTATAAGGACTATATTTTTTTTTATGATAAAAAATCACGACGAAATTTAACGAAACCATAAAACGTTTCCAACTCGCCAATCGATCAAAAAAAAAAAAAAAAAAAAAAAAAAAAAAAAAAAAAAAAAAAAAAAAAAAAAAAAAAAAAAAAAAAAAAAAAAAAAAAAATGTTATTACTCAAAAATCAAAATAACCCAATAACTCGCAGAATTCTAGGTCTCGAATCACTCATGAACCCGTCGAAGAAGGTCGAGCTACCAAAGGTCAAGTCAACGGACCTCGCGGTCTTGCCTTACAGCTCGGGTACGACGGGTGTACCAAAGGGCGTAATGCTTACGCATCGCAACCTGATAACCAACATAACGCAAATGGTAAATTCGCCGATGATCGAAAACTGCGACCCGAGCGACGATTTCCAGGAGATCGCGTTAACGGTCCTCCCCTTCTTCCACATTTACGGCTTCAACGCCATTCTCAATTATCTCACCTACACGGGCGTACATCTCGTCACGATGCCGAAATTCACCACCGATCACTACATCCGCTGTCTCACGAGATATCGGCCCACGGTACTCTTCGTCGTGCCCTCGCTCTTGCTCTTACTCGTCACGCATCCCGAGGTCACGCCCGAGCATTTGTCCAGCGTTAAGAAAATATTTTGTGGCGCCGCGCCGATGAAGAAGGGATTGATCGATCATTTCTTGGAGAAGATCGGCCGTAAGAATTGTATCATTTCACAAGGTAATGAGAATTAATTTTTTGATATCGTTTTATATTGCGATTTATCTAAATTTTTAAATTAAAAAATGATAACTTTACATATATGCCTTTGTTAAAATAATTAAATTAAAAATATTCTTATTTGTGTTTATTTATACAAACATAATTGAAAATGTGCTTTTAGAGTACATAAGAGAATCAAAATTAATAATATAATTAAAAATTATATACTATTTATTCGTTTAAAATCTTTATTATAAATACATACTGCTATAGTATATAATACTATAACAAATAATTGTAACCTTATATCGTTATATACATATATTAAAATAATTAAAAATAATTCGTGTGTAATAAAACACATACAGTTTAGATGTGTTTATAAGCACATAATGCACGTTAAACGCAATCACCTTACGCAGGATACGGTATGACCGAAACAAGTCCATGTATAACCATCACCCCGTACACGATGCCTTATTCGAAAAGTGGAAGCTGCGGTCAGTTACTTCTGTCGACCTTGGCCCGAGTGATCGACTTGAACGACGGGAAAGACGTCGGCATGCCGAATAAACCCGGCGAATTACTCATCAAAGGTCCCCAGGTGATGAAAGGATACTTGGAAAATCCGATGGCCACGAGCGAGGTTATCGACACCGAGGGTTGGCTCCATACCGGCGACGTCGTCTATTACGATGAAGACGAGTACTTTTACGTTATCGACCGCACGAAGGAACTTATCAAAGTCAAGGGCAACCAAGTGAGTATAAGCATTGATATTACGTTAAAACATAGATTTTTTTTTTTTTTTTTTTAATATTATATATATATATATATATATATATATATATTATTTAAAGCAAGAAAAAATGAAAAAAAAAAAAAAAAAAACGTTGCAATAAGAAAGGTAATGATTAAACTCAAGTATACCTATATCAAAGAAAAGTATATTTTAAATAAATCAGACTCTTGGTTTCTTTCTCATTTTGATAAGAATCATAATGGCTTTATTTGAAAATTTGATAAAAGTTTAATCGTTTACCATATACGAAGCTCAATATATTACAATAATACAATAAGGTTTTTGGTAAATTTATGTACTTGGATTCACCGACTGATAATTTTGAGTTTATTAAAAATTTACAGATTTTTACGAAAAAATTTTTCATCAAAATAAATACGTATAGTATCTGGCATTTTCTCAGATCTAAATGTATCCTTAAAACTTGTCGATTATAACACTTTATTTAGTTTACTTTTCTTCCTTTATTTCAAACAAGGTCGGGTTGAAATATATAGGTGGCTCTATAAAATTATCTAAAACAGTTCGTGTGTTTGATTTTTTTTTTTTTTTTTTTTTTTTTTTTTTTTTTTTTTTTTTTTTTGTTAGCAATCTCCGTGTATTTTTTGCTATAAAATAATTATACACAGCTATCTTAAACTATTTATAGACATTTTTTATAATTAATGGTTTATAATCTTAATTAATTTATTTACTTTATCACTATATTCATTTACGAAATATGTCGGTGTCAAATTCTGGATCTTCTTATATTTTTAAAACACGTGCGCGCTTTGCTTTCACATAATTTTCAACAAAAGTGAATTAAAATTCATTGATCTCTCGACAACCTAACGGCCATATTTTTTCGTTATCGCTGAAAATAGGTTTTTTTTCCCTATTATTTACATTAATAAAAATACAAATTCAAGGTGTATATTTATCATAATAGCGCTAAATAAATGTTTACATAAAATAAAAACGAATTAAAATTAATTAATTTGAAAGAAATTTTTATAAAACTAACGTACACATTCTTTTTAGTGCTATTTGAATAAATATTTACTCGAATTAAAAATTTAATTTATAATCGTACAAAAAAAAAAATGTTATACTTAACGATTTACTAAAATTGAAGTCGTGTATCGAAATGCGTTATAAAATAAATAAATGAAAAAAAAAAAAAAAAAAAAAAAAAGTCGTAATCGCTGACATTTTTAATTCTTATTATTTTAAATACTTTTTCGATAATTGACTTTTTAAAACAAAATTACGTTACGAAAGTATCATGATGTTTTTAAATACAAAATAGTATTTACGTATTTAAATAAAAAAAAAATAATTAACGTTCTGCAAAAATTTATAAACGTATTTTAAAAAATTTGTATAAAATCAAATGAAATTAAAAATTTATACACATTATAAGAAAATAAGTTTTTATAAAATAAAGTATAAATTAAATTTGAAAATTTGATAAAAATCTTCGTCAGGTTGCGAGAACAGTCAAATTCATAGGAGGACACAAGTATATACGATATTGAATATTGTAGAATGGTCAAATAAAAGTATGACGTTAGATTAATCGTCGCAAAAAATTTTCACTTTATTTTTAACTCATGTCCTTCACTTTTTCCATTATATTATTGAGACAGGCAGTGGTTGACTTCTACTTAGTTTTCTGTGACAAATCGTTTACTGCTGTTTTTAGGAAGTTAAACAGTTAACTTGAAAAAGTTGTTCCCTGCGACGCAAGGCGTATGAGCGTCGAAAGGAAATGTCGAGCAAATAAAAGTTTGCCCATTTATTCTCATTTGCTGTACAAACCAGGAATAATGAACAAAATCACCATAAAACATTGATAATTTTATCGTGATACGCATTTTAGAATATGTTATTTATGAAAAACGTGGTTATATTAAATTATAATTATTTTTCTAAATTGTTATGAAAAATTTATTTTAAATTTCGTTCAATAAAAATTTTATTTCAAAGTATTCAAACTGGATAAAAAAGTTATAAAACAACAATTATGAAAAATTAGTTTTATATAATGCTTTTGCATCAGCATTCCTGGTACTATACACTCTTACTTTATCGAATGTTGCAACGAAAATTAATTCGTAAAAATATCAAAGTCCATTTTTTAATATCATGACTTATTATTAACTATTCATGGGTTCAGTCGTTTCCTGTTCCATTGGTTCATCCTGCTGAGCATTCGATATCAATCCTTCATTATCAACATCCATAGATTCTGCTATTTCTTTATTACTTGAATTTTCTTCACAGCCAGTAATGATCATTTTGTTGTCTTCAACTTGATCAGTTAAGGGTGTTTCTGACACAATACCATTTTTAACTACAGATGTATCTTCTAGTGATTCATTTATTACTTCAGTAACCGATACCGAATTATCCCAGTTTTTAGACACTGTTTCTGTATCTTTAGGTTCTTCAATAATAGGGATTGGATCAGGGATCATATTTTTTGGTGATTTTGCTTCATCTTCTGTTGTTTCCTTTATCGTTAATTCAACGTTTCCAGTTTTTATTACTTCACTAAGATCATCGTTTCCTATTATTGGTTCTTCTATAATTGGCTTACATATTTCATTAAGAGGTTCAGTTTCACTATCCCCAGAAGAATCTTTAGCAGAATTTTCTGATGTATCAAATGTTTCCGATGTACTTTTTTTGGCAATAGATTCATCGGTACTTTTATTTTTAATATCAATATCACACTTTGTCTCAATTGGTGTTTCAGAAGAATTTGTAAGAATTTCTTCTGAATCTTCTTCCTTTGTATTTAAGTTACTAATTTGTGAAAAATTATCATCAGATATGTTTGATTCAGATTCACACTTTTCACTGACTTGTGATTCAACTACAACTTGTTTGTCTACTTGATCCGTCTCAGTAGTAATAGAATGAGCATCAGTATTATCTGTTTTACTAGAATTTTGTAAATCTTCTGCACTCTCACTTAATAATTTTTCACTTGAATGTGTAGCTTCAGTGAGTTCATCACTTTCTTTATTAGGTTCATTAGCTTCAATATTTTCTTCCAGCTTACCTGTAAGTGCTTCCGAGTATGTTTTAGTTGGTTTAGATTCATCTAATGTAAAGTCTTTTGCTTGGAAAGTAGTTTGCAATTTTTTAGAATCATTGCTATCATTATCATCACTTTCTAATTCCAAACTAGGCTGTGAACTAGTATCTTCATTCATAATAGCATCAGAAACATCTCCAATAGAATTTGCTTCATGATTTCCAGTTGTTAAATTCTGTACTACTGCAGCAACTTCTTGTATTGGAACCTGAGCTGCTGCTGTTACTGTTGTTGTTGTTGAAGAAAAGTCTGTCGAAGATGTAACAAAACTAGAAGCTGCAGCATCTACGGTTGAAACTTGGTTTTCTATTCTATCTTGTTTATCAAATGAAGTTTTCAGAGATGAATTTAAACTATTTTCTATCGACATGTCTTCATTATCTCCTGTGTGCACAGGAGTAGCTGTAGTTGCTGTGCAGTCTTTTACCCAATTTTCCATTTCAACATCATTAGAAGATTGACCGTGATGGGAAGTTTCATCTTCAATAGACCCATTGACTAAATTATCTCCATTCTCACTGCGTCTTCCATATGGTCCAGGTTCCCTTGTTGAAACCACAAGTATGTTTTTCTCTATAGCTCGCATGAATTTATCAATACGATTGTACTCCTTTCGAGGTGTAGTAAGTAATTCACAAATACGCTGCACCGTAAAAGGGGCATTAGCAAAACTTTCTAAGCGTTCTAATAAATTACTTTTCATAGTGTCATAATTAAACTGCTCAACATTTGGGCAAGGTGTAAGATCTAGAGTAGGACAACTTTCATAGAACTCAGTCATAACTCGCATGAGTTTTTCTCTAAAAAGAGCCTTAATAAGACTCCATTGGTAAACAGGATCTCCAGTTTTAGCCACCCAACAAAGATAGTCCTCGAGTTCTCTGGGTATTTCTGATGGTCGCAACTTCTGAAACTCGTCGAGCGCTTGCAATACTTCCTCAGGATTTTCCATTTTGTTTCTGCTTTTTACTGATTTAAAAAATCTTTCCTTTACGAAGATGTGGCTGCTCTCCGGCAGGCCGGCGAAAATTTGCGTGATCCTTGTCCTCCTTTTATTTCGCCTGTTGGTTTTCCTCCAATACTAAAATTCAAACAGAAAATAAGAAAAATTGAAGATTTCGTTTATCGAAGTGTTTCATAAATCGCCAAATTTTTGTATACATTACTTACGAGTTACGCAAAAGTTATAAAGGCACGCCAGAGGACGACGATGACGAGCGTTGGCGGCCTAATATGTGTGCGATGGACGTCGCTCGTTCGTCGCGAATCGCTGAGACCAAGATATTATTTATTTGAGAGTTCGAAAAAGAGGGGGGAGATAAAATGTGTGCAACGGCGTTAGTAGCGACGAGTAGACGTTTCGTGTACGTACATGCATTTACGGCATCAACACACGGATACATCAGAAACCAACCGGCCCTGCGGAAAACAGAAACAGAAACTCAATTTTCGCAAATGTATGGTGGGGAGGTTATGTCTCCACAATT
Source organism: Chalcis sispes (assembly GCA_949987625.1). Lineage (NCBI taxonomy): Eukaryota > Metazoa > Arthropoda > Insecta > Hymenoptera > Chalcididae > Chalcis > Chalcis sispes. The sequence goes on along the minus strand of OX465098.1, from coordinate 14,655,964 downwards.
TTGTGTATGTGTGGATGTACACATCTGCGCGCCACCAATATTACATGTTTACCAACTTGACTAACTTCTTTCCTTTCATTTTTTATTGTTTACATAAAAATTTAAACTATATATTAATTACGGTAGTTATGAATGAATCTTGTTCAAAATAAAGAAATTATAAAGTGATATATTATTTAAGTGTATAAAATTTTTTTTAAAATGGACAATTCAAATTGTACGGCATATTAATTTTTTTGAATTTATAATATTTTTATTTTATAATTTAATTGATTATTTTAAAAATTGACAATTTTTATTTTAATATTTTAACGTTAATATTTGTTAATTTAAAATACAATCAAAAATATAAATCCATTTAAAGAGACAGAATTTTCATTAATATTTTTTACATTAATAAGTATTCAATTTTTTTTTTTATTGATAATTTGTTTAAATAATTTTAAAACATGTATTAGACATACATAATCATATTTTAATTATAACAATGTCGTAATCAAAAACAAGTGATTCAAGAAATTTTCGCATTAATTTGTTAAAAAAAAGTAATTTTTAAAGAAACAAACACGCTTATATTTATTACTTATGCACAACAGTATATAGTAACAATTGTAATCATAGCGTCGATAGTCGAAGATACAATGTTAACAATACAATAATATTATTAAAGAGTTAAGCACTTATTCGAAGAAACATAACAATTAAAATTTTTTTATTATTATAAATTGATATTTTTTTAAATGTATATATCTTTATAATAAAATTTTTTTAATGTATATATCTTTATAATAAAATCCACTTAAATTACTAAAATATATGCCTTCATCAAATACATTTTTTATTATTTTAATAAGTCATATTGTTTCATTAAAAATTTAAATAATTTTTATGGTCATTAATAAAATTTAATGATTAATAAATTATTTAATTAAATTTTAAAGAATTATTTTTTGTACACAGTCCCAAGCGGAAATAATCACGTGTATATAAATGATATTAAAAAAAAGTAATTCTTAATAATGATTATTAGCTTTTATTAGGTAATATTAAAATCTTATAATGTGTGGATTTTGGACTCTAATAATAATGTATTATTGTCAATAATGTATATTAATGTTTCGAAGTTTTTATCGTCATTTTATAAATTTAGTAAATGTTTATAAGATTTTATTAGATTTTTATAGATTTTTATTTTTAGGAAATGTACTTACAAACAAAGATGCAATAAAAGCTAAAATATAAATAGTTATTAGCTTTTAGAACGGTTTCATATTTCTTTTTCGTGTAAAAACCAAAAAGCTAATCATTACTAATTACTATTATTAACCAATAATAATAATTATAAATACTTTATAAGGGTATTTAATATTTTTAAAATATTATTAGCAGTTATTAGCTTTTCTGAAGAGTCACAAATTTCTTATGATCAAAAGTTGAAAAGCTAATAAAAGCTAATAAAACATAATAAAAACTAAGAAATGTTAGTAAAAGTTAGTAACTATAAATAACTGTTACTAGAGTCCAAATTCCACACTTTATAAACTAATAACAATAGTTATTAGATTTTATTAGCTCTTTTTTCATTCAGTTCATTTTTGCTTGGGGTCGAAATCATTTTTATGCGATAAAAATATAATTCTATTTTTAAAATTTTTAAATTTATTTTATTGACATTAATTGAAGAAAATATTCATTAAAACAAGAAAAATTAATAAGACGAATTGTTTTCAATTATTTGAATATCAATCTTCAAATAACCACCTACTCTAAACGCTTTGCTTTTCTTTGATAAAAAAACTAAAAGGTCTCGCCAACTGAGTTGGAGTCTCTGATATTGGAAATACCAGGTGTGGCGGACGTTGCGGTTGTTGGTGTATCCGATGCTTTTGCCGGTGAGTTGCCTAAGGCTTACATTGTTCGGAAACCTGGATTCAACATCACTGCCGACCAAGTTCAAAAATTTGTCACACCAAAGGTGCGTATGATCCCGATCTTTCTTCTATTTTTCAATTTATTGTTTTGTGCTTACATCAATTTTCATAGCACTATTCTCTTCTTGTACGTATAGGTGACGACATACAAGAAGTTGGCTGGTGGAGTTATCTTTGTTGAATCCATACCCAGGAATCCGACAGGCAAAATTTTACGCAACGAATTAAAAAATTTAAGTTCTTGAGATCGATGTACGTGACGAAGGACCAACCTATCACTTCCCATTGGGATCTTGGATCGCGCGCAATTATTATTTATCATAATACAGACAAGTGAAAAACATCCATGATTTACAGCAGAGCAAAAAGACGTTTTTATAATGGAATCTTATTATTAAGAATAAATATTATTTCAAAAGTTAAATTGGATTGTTTTATTTTTTAAATATTATTTATTTTTTTCCGATTACAATTTGAATATCTTGTAATTGTAGGAGACTTTAAAAGAGCTTAATTTATTATTTTTAACTTGGATATACTATCCAAATTTCATCAATAATTTATAATAATTGGTAATAGTAAAATAAGAATTAGGATATTGAGTATAATTTTCATATCCACCATAGTCCCCTTTGATAATAGTTATAAAAAATAATGTAATTCAAGTATAGGAATTTCAAATAAAGATACAAAGTTTAAAAAACCTCACATGTCTGTATATATTAAGCTTTAATATTTTAAAGCTTTAGATAAGAATATAAAGTATTCAAAGACAGAAATTTTCTTGTTATTTTTTAATAGAGATTCATTTTAATATATTTTATGTATATATATATATATATATATTTTTTTTTTTAAACTTTGATTGGACATTCAGTGAGACCACGTAACATGTACATATAGAAATAGTTACAACGGTAGAATAAGATTTTGTAATATCTGCATATGCATATTTTCATATAATATATACTTAAATAACTTATCTTAATATTCTTAAATAACTATACGACACGTAATTAATTCGCAATTGATGTAATCACGCACTCGAAAGATGTAGGGGTCCCACTCATGTTTCAGTCTTTTACACGAATATGGTAAGACGTACATCTAAATATTAGCATACTCTCTTATTTTTTTTATCGCTTTGTGATTTACTTTTTTTTTGCTTTAATTTTTTTTTGTAATTTTAATTTCTTTTTCACTCTCTCACAGGCTTTCATTCTCATTATATTAGTTTTTGCTTTTTTCTTCAATTTTTTCTCATTTTTATTTAAAGTAATATACTATTGCACTTTATAGAGGGAAAATATTGTATAATTTTGCATCCTCATTTATTTATTTTTTTTTTACTTATATCTAGGGAAAAATACGTTTATATAATTACATGCGAACACATTGATTTATACTTATTTAAAAATTTTCTTGAAGATAAATAAAAAATTATAAATTAAAAAATGTTATAAGAATTGCATTAATTGTATATTTATTATATGTAATTATATATAAAGACATTAACAATAAATGCATACTTATATATAATAACATATAATAGTTCTTTTCAGGCATTCTTGCAATCACCCCTATTCGAATGCGCAGATGATATATGAATGATAAAAGTCAGTTAATTACATATTATTTAGCTTTAGTTTTTCTATTTCTTATTTTATTATGAAAAGACATATGAATATAAAATTTAGAACACTCACAGTTTTAATGCAAGACTTCAGGCAAGTTTCGACAGTTGAAATATATTTATTTTTTATCCCTAATGAAATGAATGAGCAGGCTGATAAGAAAACAATGAGCGGCGCAATACAATGCTTCCTTTATTATCATATAGAAAAAAAAATTATTATTTACAATATAACAATCCAAGTTTGAAAAGAAAAAAATCTTAACAATTATTATGAATGTGTTTCTGGTTGAGCATAAACAGTATTTAGTATGATATGAATGTATATATGTAAGAATAAATTAAATATATAAATATAAAAATAATAAGGCACCTGCCATTCATATTCACGAAAAAAATATTCAAAATAAAACAAATTTATAACAATCTTATCTTTATAACGATCTTATCTCAAAATACCGCCATCAAAAAAGCTGACATTAATTAACGCGGTTTTATGTTACGTCTGCTTTTTTTCATTCTAATACAATAAAACAGATAGTAAGGAATAAGATTTTAAAAAATCATTAAAATAATTCTGAAATTTTTCAAATAAATTATAATTTAGTGAGATAAAATTTCAAAAGAAATTACAAATTTAATTAAATAAACACAATCAAAACGATGATTGTCTATGAATAAGTATGGTAATAAATCAATAATCAACAAATATTTTTAACAGAGAAATATGTTATTCAAACTTGTAAAATTGTAATTAACAAGTTTGACAGTTGAAAAACAATAATTAAAAAAAACAATATTTAACCCTTTCGCTTCGAGTGCTGGATATATTCGTCAGCCGCGCGACAACTTGCGCATATGAGCACCGGATATATCCGGCATCCACGCGATTTCTGGCGCGTGCTTCCGTTCGGTAACAATACTTCGGCAGACTGGACTCTTAAAGCGAAAGGGTTAAAGAAATAATAATGAATAATCCATAAAAACGCAAACACTTAAATAGAGGCAATACGAGAATGTTGGTTGTTAATATTTCAATCGATGAAATTTCTAAAAAATCTGATTACGTTTTTTATGTATTTAAAATTTTGAAGAAAAATTTGTTTTCAAAGTGTAGTGTCGTAAAACCAGCGTAGTAATTCAAATTCGAATTTTTAATTTGTTTTGTTTTTTTAAATAAATATTTTTTAACAAATTCTTATTAAGAAGTCTCCAATATCTAATTTATCGACATATCAATTTTCGCAATTCACTTGCAATAATAATTTATCGTAAAAATTATGTAATATAAATTTACTAAGATTATTTACTAATATTCGTTGTTTTTAAAAAAATCTTAAGTTTTTTATTTTAAGACAAGTAGCTTTAAAATTTTATTTGATTTGTAAAATTTGTAAAACACTAATATAATAAAAATGACCAATATGATTTTTAATTTATAAGAGCAATGAATTAAAAAAAATGAATTGAGAAAATCTTTTATCGATGAAATTAGCGAGAACTTTATATCGAAAAAATGTATTATAAAGATGTAACGAGACTAATTAATTTATTTTTCTTACAGGCACGTGACACGAGATAGGCGAAAAACCTAAAACTTTGCGCGTAGTTTTCCGACAACTCTGTCGCTTTTCGCTTATACACGTGTTATTTTCATTATTTTTTTCAGTCAATCGATATAATCTGACGACGATTTTATAAGAAATTGTGTGGCCTGGAACGCTTTCATCATTTTTACTTTTTATATATATGTATAAATTACAATACAAGTGTATTCTCGCAGGTAACGATAAGTTAAGGTACATAAGGGCTGTAACGAAACCCTGACTCGGTGACTGATTCGAGCAGAGAGTGCTTAAAGATAATTATATAATTTTTTTTGTTTATCTTGTTTTTAGCGAGAGTGCCTAGCATATGAAGGGATAAGAAGAGATTATTATACATATATAAATAATGACGATTAACGCTACAGAAGTAAAGTTGTAGCGGCAATATTATAATATATTTTTTATATATATATATATGTAATATAATATATAATTTTGATAAAAATGAATTCATTGATATTTATGAAAGATGACAATCACGTATTTTTAAATTTTTATAATTGTAACTCTTCTCGTCCTATTACTTAAATAGATTTCCTTTTCACTTATACATACAAAGTAAAAATTAGGTATTATCATAAAATGTCATATAATTAATTGAATTTTTTATACTTGAATACACTATTTGATTTATAAATATTAGATTTTAAATCAAATACATTATCAATATTTCAAAAAACTGTATATTTTTAAAAAAAATTGTAAATATAAAAATAAGACAAATGGCAAGATTTATATGTAGTATAAGGCAAATATAATTAAAATAACAAATATATAAAAACTGAAAATTAAAAATAAAATATGTAAAAAAAATGAATATATGATACTTTAAGATAATACCCAACTAAGTTATCACGCTTATCACTACTTAAAGTTTTTACATGATTTTAAGAACTTTGATTAATTAAACATCAACCACCATCTTCTTATGAATATCAGTATTGCCAACAAGCTGAAAAAAAAGTTTGATTTATTTATTCATTTAAATTGAGTTTTAGATAATTTCTGTACAAGTTAAAATTCATTATTAATAAATTCATTATAAATAAATTTTGAATATTTTTTAATTTTGATTATAATATATTAACGTACCGAGCAAAATTCTTCAAAACTAATTTTCCCATCTTCATCTTTGTCAGCAAAAAGTATTGTTTTATCAACAATTTGCTGTAATTGAGTGTCTTTTAAATTATTTCCTACCATCATTTTTAGCACTTGGAACAATTCACCATTGCTTATAAACCCATCATTATCCATATCATAAATTCTAAATGCAAATCTAAGTTTACTTTCTTTATCACCCTATTAAGAATGAAATCTTATATCAATTTTAAAATAAAAATATTATTAATATTAAAAAAATTTTATGTAAAGATTTTTTATTAATTAAATTACAAATCTATTGATACTTTGATTTTTTACCTTAACACTAAACTGAGATACTCCTTGGATAAACTCTTTAAAATCTACTTCACCATTGCCATCAGCATCAAAAATGTCTATAACACGCTGTACTAATGGATTTTGTTGCAGTTCTGGTAAAGACATGAATTCATCAATGCTTAGAGCTCCGCTATTATCAAGATCTAATTTTCTGAATCTTTTTCCTAGCCTTCGAATCTCATCTGCATCAACTGAAGATAAAAAATAATATATCTTAGATTTAAAATTTTATAAAATATTTAGTTCATAAATCTAATAAGAAAAAATACAATTATTATTATTTTAAAGTAAAAACAATTTTTTTAAATGGTTTATTCTATAATTAACTTTTCTATAAATAATAATTCCAATAATAAAATTATATATTTTAAAAAAAAAAAAAAAAAAAAAAAAAAAAAAAAAAAAAAAAAAACAATTTATTTATATGTTCAAAATGTTCAAAATTAATATCTGATAAACAAGTAATACACATTTAAGAACTACAATAAAATTAATTTTTCAATTCAATTTATATTTCAAAACATTAAACTAGAAATTCTAAAATATTTTATAAATAGTCAAATGCACATTGTTGTTAAAAAAATTAAATGTATGACTGAAAAATATTTTTTAAAAATGTTATAAAATTAAATTTAATATTGCTAAATATTTTATTTGTTCAATAATGATTAAGCTGTTTTATTTTTGATTTATTGGATATTTTTTTTTAATTTAATATTTATTTACTAATAGCATAAAATTTATTTTGCATAAATTTTAATTAATTAATGAAATTAAATCATACGAAAAATAGTTTTTTTAAATTTATTTGTATGTAAACAAAACAAATTGTATCAAAATATTAACACAAACAAAATCTATTATTAAGTAGACAAACAAAGTGAAAACAATCAAGAAAGTAAATTTTTGAAAATTTTTCAACAAAGTGTATACATAAAATTATTTGGCAAGACACAGTGTCCCAAATTATGACAACTCTTGCTCAGCTTTGAAAAGCTCCCGTGTGATCAAGGTTACACTGCGGGAGTGTCTGTGGCGCATATATGCAATACAAGTTAAGACAAAAACTTACAGTTTGAGCATAGCTCCATAGGCAACGAGCTCTCGTTTCCCTGTAAACATAAACAAAATATCATTTTTAAGTCATATTCTCGACCCATAATGTATATGTCCAAAAAATCAAGTGGGGAGAGACGGAAAGCCTCGAGGAGAAACGAGCTGAGACTAGAGCCTCGAAATCGATTTCCCTGCATTTGCAAGGTTCATTTCTGGAGCTCTGAATTTTCATAAATCAATCGAAATATTAAAAATTACTCACCATTGTGACACTTTATTTAGTCTAAACTTGTATTTAAAGCACTTTGATTCTTTTCCTCACGGAGAACAACTGCACACCACTACTACGTTAAATTGGAAATTGATCAGGAGGCAGCAGCAGTAGTCGCAGTAGCAGTAACACTGTGTAAACTATAGGCACACAGGTGTACATGTATGTAGGAGGTTTTTTTTTATACGCGATATATACTCTACGGCCCTGAAAATTACTCTGTGTGAATGCGAACACTGCGCTTGCGTTCCTTAAATGGTAAAGCGCTAATGCTATTGGTCCACCAGACAGATTTGCTTTTCGCGCGTATATTTTTGGTTTTTATTAAAATAATTTTTTTCGATTTTTAATGAAATCTCTATAAACGAAATGACTGATGAAAAATTGTGTAAAAGTTATTTGAATTATTCGCAAGTATTTTCAAAAAATAAAATTATAACAGAATATATTCCGATTTGAGTAAAATGTGATATTAAAAATAATTTTAAAATTGTAAAAATAAAAGTTGTTGATGTTTTAAAAAATTTTTTTATTAAGAATAGAATTATGATTTATATTAACATTAAATTTAGATTTACATGATCACATATACATAGTTTGTGTGTACATAACATTTGTCTTATTAAAATATTAAAAAAATACATTTCTTGTATTTTAAAAACAGTAAATATGCATAGTTTTTGTAAACTTTTTTTCCTTATTTTATACAGATATGTGAATTAACTATTGTATAATATGTACAAGAATTGATAAATTTTATTTTGACAAAAATATTTGACGAAAACATGTGAATTGTAATTTTTTAACACTATAAAGTAGTAAAAATAAAACTTTACGTACAGTACTAAAAAATTATATTGTAACATTGATTGGTAAATAATAATTTAACAAACTAAAATTACATACTCTGTTTAAAGTGCATAAAATTATATAAATAAATTAAACATTTTATTATTTCTCAGTAACAAGTTGACTATTTTCTATCATAGTCAGTCAATTATATAAATTCTATATAAAATTAGTTAAACATTTTACTTTAGATAAAAAATTATAATGAATTGTATATTAATAATATAAAGATTTTAACTTTTTTTATCAAAAATATTTTTTGAAAAAATTGATTGAACTTATCAATTAATTAATTTTTTATAAGCATACATATATGAAATTTATAGTATAACAAAACTGTTTTGAAATTGCATTTAAAGCTTAATGATAAACTTAGAAACAATTGACTTACATGTATTAAATTATTAAAATATTTTATCTTTGTATAAGAATTCAATGATTCTTTAAAAAAAGTATACAAATACTAACATTAAATGTAATTTCAAAAAAGTTAAATTATTTTAGAAAATTAAATTATTGATAAATCTCCTCTTTTTTTATAACTTTGAATTTTAACATCAGCAAATTCATATTGATTTTCTATTCTTAAAATTTTTTCATTAGCAATGTGAAGCAATGAAACAAATGCAAGAGCAGGAGTTAATGATTCAGCATTAATTTTTGACAAATGTTCAGGTAATTTTAAATATATGTTACTAAATTTTTTACTTTTAGTGTCATTATTATTTGATTCTCCATAGGCACATAAATTTTCCCATAGTGTTTTATTAAGTTGACGTATATTAATTTTTTTTGCTTTTTGTGAATAAGGTATAAAAATTTCATCAATTACATTTGGTGCGGTAGCTAAATTATTACTTATGAAAGCCTCTTGAGTATTTGGTTCTATTATATTGTCACTGGAAATCAATTCACTTTCTTCCATATCATCATTAAGAGATAAATGATCATCATTTACAACACTATCACATTTTTCTTCTAAATTTTTTTCATCCTGATTCTTTTCTTGTTCTATTGATTTATGAAAATAATTGTAAAAACGTTTCAGATCATAAAATGTGGTTAAGGGATTAATCAATTTTTTTTCTGACCAGTGTTTTACAGTATTTGGTACTAATTTAATAGGAATATCTTTTTTAACAAATTTATTTTTAGCTTCTTTTTTAAATTTCATTGCGAACGATAACTCAATATCTTTTTTCTTTTGTTTATTAGTTTGATTAAATGATTTGGTTCCTTTTTTAACACCAACATTTTTATTGAATTTTATCTTCCAGTGTGATGGTCCAATATGATGAACATAATGATTCTTTTCTAAATATGAATATTCATAGGTTACACTTGGATTTGGATTATTTAGAATAATGTCTTGAAAATCAATTATATTTTCATGTTGCTTGTTATTTTCACATAATTCATCAAATTTTTCCTCTGAAATATCACTATAATCCATTATTTTTTCAGAAAAATTTTCATCAGCAATAGAATCATCTAAATTAAAATGATATAAGCTATTATCTTCCGTAACACTTCTAGATTCTTTGGAATTATTATCTGATGACCAATCAAGAAATTTAAACGTTGCATAAGATGGACATAAATGATCGTTCGTAAAATCATCAATAGGATTAATTAAAAAATTTGAAGATCGACATTTATTTAATGGAATTTTGTCAAGAATTACATCATTACAAAGATTTATAGCAGTGCCTTGATTAACATGCTGTGGAAAACTAGCTTGTAAAAGTATATCAAAAGTTTGTATACCTACGTCATGGTTTCCTAATAATAATGGATAATATGTCTCTAAATTTCCTTCTAAATCCTCGATAGTAGATATATTACTTTGATTCTTTTTCTTTTTTTTTCTTCGATTGTTCTTACTAAGTAAATAATCATTTTCATTTTGACAACTTTCCAATTCTAGATCTCTTTTTTCTCCTTTTTTTGAACCTATAATTTTTAATAAATCAGCATGAACTTTATCTACTCGAAAGCCATATATTTTTCCACTGACATCTAAATAAGCACTAGCCATTTGTAAATTACTAACTTTGGGATCCTGCTTTTTTAAAGAATGTACTAAAAAATCTATCATTTGTAATTGAAATGCATTTTTATCATTAATTTTATTTTCAGCATTTAATTTTAAACACTGAGAAATTTGATTGTTTATTTCATCAGCTGATAAATGAGATACAGGCAATTCAAATAAAGTTTCTTGATGTTTATTTCTTGATCCTGATAATAAAGTAAAATTATTGATTTCTTTGTGTTGCTCTTGTCTAGCTAATTTTTCAGCTTCATCATCATTTTCTTCTAGATCATCTTCCAATATATTATATTTTATTTGAAAAGATTGTCGAAGATGTGGTAACATGGTTGATATATAAAGTTTTTATTAAATATTATGAAATGCCTCTGTATTTTTTCTTCCAATTCTTTCATTGGTATTCAAATCATTAAGTAAAGCATCTTAAAATAAAATTTAAATCATTATTTAAAATTTTTAATAAATATTTAATTGTTTTAAATTGGAAATTATGTAGTTTGATTGCTTATTTGATGTTTTGAAATTAAATTACAAATATTTTATTTTAAAAAATCAATATTTTAATGCTTCTGTAATATTTGTTTATATATTTTTATAATACTTACTTGAAACATGAAATTTTATAATTATCTTTTTTAGATGTTACAAAGAGCAATTTTTTTAAAATAAATGATATGCAACAAATTATTTTGTTAACGTTGAAATAATTTTTGCCAATTAAAATGAATATACATTATCTTATCAAAAATCATAACAAAATAAAATATCTGAATTATTTTATTCACTTATTCATTATAGTGCAGCATGCTTTAACCTGTTACTGAGGCATGTGTTTATAAAGGTAAATAAGTCCAATTGCATCTAAGTATGACGTGATGAGTTTATTTGCAATTGGTTACATACTTCTATATTATCCTTATCATTCATTCGTTAATTTTCGCGCGATAAGTACGTAGTCATTTGAAAAAAAAGTTCATGCCCATTGCTCGATATAAAAAGATATATATATGTGAATGTTTGTTGTTGTAGACATATCTTTGACTCTTCGACTTTTCTGTTTTTATAGGTTAATATTCATACAGGTGAAGAGTGGAGAATCAAACTGTAAGTGCACTTACAATTTTTACGTTTAACAACGTTGAAGTAAGTATAATAATAAAGCACAAATTTTAATTATTAATTATTGGAACTAGTAATAAATATTTTAAAAATGATTTTTTCACAAATTTAAATCACAAATTAAATTTAGAAATTTATTTTCACCATGTGATGAATTTTTCCAGAACACAATTTTATTTATTTATGATTCGTTTAAAAATTTTGTATTAGATTAAAACCATTATTTGATTTGCTTTAAAACAAATTATTTATTTATATTAAAATTTTAAATTCACTACAATATTAACGTCATTATTGACGTTATTATTGCAAATTGTGATTCATACATTTTTTTTATAAAATTTATTGATTTTAGTTTTAAAATATTTTTTTTAAAACCATGTAGTTGAAAAATTTAAACCAAAATAATCCTAAATTTTTTAAATACACATGAAATAATAAAATTATTACTTTTAATGATTAAATTTTATATTAAAAAAAAAAAAAAGAATTTAAGGGGTTACCCCCAGTTGTAGCTCAACAAAAAAGGCCTTTTTCATGAATTTTTTTAAAGAAAACTACAAAACTTTTTTAAACGATTATTATATCATCTTAAAGAATACATCTTGAAGAACTTTCAGTAATTTTTTTATTGCAAAATATTACATTGTTAAGTGGCAAATGGCCGCCAATGAAATAGTGTTTTTATTTATACGGTTTGCGGTGACCAACATTGCGGCGAAGTGGATCATTTGAAACAAAAAATGTGGATAGATTTAGTTAAATATAAATATAAACTAGTCTTTAATCAAAGGATTTAAAAAATTATTCATTTTTCACAAAATGGCGGACAGTCAAAGTTAATGGTTCGATTTTAACGAAAAAAAACGGCCGTTTTTTTGCTATAAAACGGCCATTTTTTTTTTAAACAAAAAATCGAACGATTAAAGACTACATTTTTATGTATTAAATAAGCCTGCAAAATTTCAAGAAGATCGGTTCATTAGTGTTTGAGTAATCTTGGTCACCGACTTCAGAAATGCCATTTCGAGAAAAACGCGTTTAAAGTTTTATTTGCCGGTTGTTTACACAACGGATTCTTCTCTTTCAACGCTCATCAATCAATTTCAATCTCAGTCAATTTTGTTCGGATCGACTTGAAATTCCCAGGCCATATTCTCAGATACTTATACTTCAAAAAAATGCAATTAACAAAAAATCGATTTTTTCAAAATTGCAAGTGGGGGTAACCCGTTAATATAATTATTTTTTTAACTTTTATTTAAATAATATTTTTATACTTTTTTTATTTATGATTTTTAGATGGGTCAACACGAAACTCCTCCATCTTCTCCTTACATGGAAGAATATGTTGAAGAAATTGACGATAATGATATAGAATTTTTATCAGATGCTGAAATATTAGAATCATATCGTGTAGAAGAAACTGAAGATGGAGGTGAACAAATGGCTGAAGAAGAAGAGGTTGTAGAAGTAATGGAGAGAGAAGATGCAGTCTGTATTTTTGAAAAACATATTGGTATGATAATATTATTTGAATAATTTTTAATGATGTTTTTTCACAAAATAAATTTAACGATTAAATTTTAATGATTAATTCTTTTAGCTTCTGTATTTTGTGGATCTTTAAGTAAAGATTCAAAGTATGCAGTAACAGGAGGTGAAGATGATTCAGCCTATGTATGGGATATTAAAAGTGGTGAAGTTATCCTAGCTTGTAAAGATCACAAAGATAGTGTTATATTTGCTGATTTTAGTTATGATGATAAGTATTTGGCTACTGGAGATATGAATGGTATTATTCAAGTACGAAAAACATCTGATAAAACAGTTGTTTGGGATTACAATATGGGTGATGCTACAGTAAGTTTTTTATAAATATATATTTAAATTTATCTTGTTATTCTTATTTTAATTTAAATAGAATGACTTGATTGATATTTATTGCTTAAAGTAAAGATATTTATACAGTTTCACTTTAATAAAATTTTAATATTTTTCACTTGTATGTTGAAAAATATGTGAGCTAATAGTTTTAGAATTTATTTAAACTGCTGTTACTTAAAAGATATTCGGTTAAAATATATTCATTGATTTTTATATCAGTATTCAATTTTCCCTATATGTTATTCCAAAATAATATTAACATTGATTTATTACAATTTAAAAAATGTAACTGTTTTGTAAAAATATAATAATCATTCGTTCCATGATCTTTATTAATAACACAAATTTTAATTTTTTTATGTTAAAGTGAGAAATTAAATGATTTATTATATATTTTATAGTGGATGCATTGGCATCCAATGGCATATGTTTTATTTGCTGGATCTGTAGAAGGTGAACTTTACATGTGGAAAATTCCTGATGGAGAATGTAAAATTGTTCAAGGATTTGGGAAAAGAGTAGAAACAGCATCGCTTATGCCAGATGGTATACAAAATATTTGGGATTATTAATACAATGCAAATTAAATTTCAAAATATATTGTGGATGTTTGGTAATAATGTTGTTTGCTTTTACACTTTATAGGTAAAAGACTAGTTGCTGGATATGAAAATGGTGTGATACGTGTGGTAGATTTAAAATCTTGTACAGTCACTGTAACAATTCCATCAAATATTGGTCATAAATCTGCTATAACATCTCTTGACTGTCACATGGATAATAATTTAATTTTGTCAGCTGCAGTTGATGGTAAAACTATAGTTAGTGCAGCCAATACTGGGAAGGTATAATAATTTGAAATAATTAAACTTTCTTATAATTTTACTAGAAAATTCTATAAAAATCTTACATTATTTAGGTCATTTCTTATTTACAAGACTTAAAAGGTAATAGCAGTGAAGAGAATGATGAAGCTGCTAATTCAGATAGTTCAAAAGGTAATTGGGTAGAAGCTGTAGCTTTCTTTAAAGATGCTTCTCAACATATAGCAGCCACAGGAACTTTGAATGGAGATATTTTTATTTGGGACATTGCAAAACAGGTAAATTATTATAAACTTATTGGTAATATATTTGATTTATGTTCTTGGTTTAGAAATTTGTATGTAGTAACCAATTATTAATAAAAAGTTTTCTTTATAGGCATTACGTCATAAAATAGATCAAGGAAGTGGAGTTGCAAAATTAATTTGGAAAGAAAATACAACTCTTTTATTCTCTGCAGGTTTAGATGGAATAATGAGATGTTTTGACGGAAAATCAGGTGAATTAGTTCGTACTTTTTTGGGTCATACTGAAGATATTCTTGATATATGTTTATCTAAGTATGTATATTTAATAAGCTTTTTATAGATTCAAAAATTATTATTTTAATCAACAATTAATTTAAATTTTGTTCTAGAGATGGTAAGATAGTTTTAACAACCTCTGATGATGCTACAGCAAGAATTTTTGAAATTGATACTCTTTGATCAAATTCTCTTATTACTGAATCACTGTAGAATCATAAATTTAAACCGACCAAAGAAAAACGGTTTTAATTAAATGTCCAAGATAATCTAAGAAGAATAAAAGACAAGTTCTTTCATAATTTATTATATTACGACAAATTGTAAATTATATTTAAAATAATTTTATCAAATTCACAAAAACTTTATAAAATGCACAATAATTTTTAAAAAAGGTTATATATTGTCTTTAGTATTCAGTGCCAAACTAAATTTTAAGGCATTTGTAAGTTAATTGTTTTTTACATTAATTATTAATATTCAGAGTATCTTTCTCACTAATAAAATTGAGCCAAGTATAAATTATCTTTTGTAACAATTGGTTTCATTTGACTTTTAACAATTAAAAACATATAAACTATATTTAGTTTAATTCAAAACATTCCTATAATGTTATAAGGAAGTAAAACCAGTGATGAACAGAAGACTTATACATTTAGCTATCACTTTTATTAACTTACCTAGTATTGAATATCATTTGATATGGGCTATATCTATTATCAAACTAAATACTATGTAACTATTGTTATCAAAACTCTATACTCCAGTTGACTGAAAATTGTACAAGTTTGTAGATGCATTTTTATGAATATAGCCTACATTATACACTGGTTAAATGTTTAAATAAATAGATGTATAAAAAAAATGATTCTGATTATATTTTTATAATTTTGATATTATTTGTATTTAAAATTTTGTTCTTATTCCATTGATTTTTATTAGATTCTTTTTTATCTAGTAAATGAGTTACTTTATTAATAAAAGTGTTCACAATAAATATCTTACAATATTTATATAAATAAATTGAATATAAAAAATATAAAATTACAATTAATTAATATGTACATTTCATAATTTTCACATATACTAAAATATTAATTTTGAAAAATGTTTTGTATTTAATGTGTTTCATGAGACAATTTTTTTTTATACCATTCACAGTCAATTTTATATTCATTACCTTGCCAAATAAAGTGACTAGGACCTTTTTCTTCACCATATTCAAATTTAAAATGTGAACTAAGTTCAATAGCTAAACTTGATTTTACAAGACCTATACCACCTACTATTTCTGGAGCTGGATGATAAACTCTGCCAGTTAGCATTCTCATGAAAATTCTATTAGGATCAAACGGTACCTTTAAATTAAGCATAAAATGAATTTTGGTGTTAAGATTATGGTCTAAAAATATGAAATTGTATACCATTAATAATTCTTGTGCATGATTGTAACTAAAATAATATTCCATTTGACCATTTACTACATTTTCTTTAGATATTATATGTGTAAAAACTATTGGAAGATCATCACATCTTACATAATTTCGTTCTTTGCCACATAATGACAAATAAGGAAATTCTCTATATCTATTACTTTCATTTTCTTTTAATCTCTTGAAAAAGAATGCAAGGAATTTTTTATCTAAAATATTAAAATGACTACAAATAAAAATATTTTCTCATACAAAATTATCATGTTAATTAATTATATATATATATATATATATATATATATATATATATATATATATATATATATATATATATATATATATATATTGCGAATTAAAAGTTTTTAATAATGGAATAAATAACATTTGAATATTATACCTTTAAAACATGATGTAAAATTTTTTATTTTTGTATTGTCTAAAAAGAGCTATAATTATAATGTCTATTAATTTTTATTAATCATTATTTAATTAAAAAACATTGACCATAATATAAAAATACCATTCCTTGGTGATCTATGTAATAGAAGTACTCTCTGATTTTAGGTTCTGGACTTTGACCCTGTACGTAAGAACAAGAACGTCGAAAAGTACTTTTTGGGAAATATCGAAACATCTTTATTCCAAAATTATTTAATGTAAAATTAATTATATTCATAGTTATTAAGTTAATTTGCAAATGAAGTGTTTATTTACAATAGTAAAATGAAAAAAATTATTAGGTAAATATAAATAAATGATCAGCTGTCGTCTTAAATCAGCTGGTTCCAAGAGTTCTGTCAATTACGTAAAATAAAGATAAAATAGTAAAGAAAGTATTTGCATAACCTAAAAATATAAAAGTATTGAAAGAATTAATTTACATTTTTTGTTTGCAATTCTGCTTATATTATTACTACAAAAATGTAGAGACTTGTTAGTCTACAAATTCATTGGAAGTGTTTATAAAAATCATCAGTATATTTAATTTCATAATTTTACCTTTAAAAATCTGAAATTTAATCATAAATATTAGTTCAGTATTGACAAATATATATATTTATGTAAGATTTTAAATTTTAATAAATATTATGAAAATTATTAATTAGATTACATTTTAATAATTTTTATAAATAATTTTATCTGTAAAATTATTTGCAATATTTATTAGTTATATTATAAAATTCCTAATTAATTTAATACTTCATATAATGTTAGATGTTTAATACTCAATATTATTATGAATTACGTTTGAATTCTTTTTCAATAATTTTAAAAGAATATTTTAAATATTTGCGTTTATTAGAAAATCAATAAATTATTTAAATTTTTAAAACATTAAAAAAAAAAAACAAAAAATAAAATCGTCAGTTATACATGAAAGTAATCTATAATTATCTATAATCAAAGTAATCTATAATCTACAATCATATTATTTTTATTAAAATGAAAAATTTTAATTTTTGGTAAAAAATATTTTTTAAAAATTTGAAAATAACTGCGCATGCGCATACTTTGAATTTTAAGAAAACGGACATCTCGAAAGTCGTTTTACGTTCGATTTTAAGTATACAACTCGATCGTCACAATTTCAAGGTCTCACAAGCACAACCAACGTCACTCTCTCAACTTGCCGTCGTCGCCGTCGTTGTACAGTCGTCCCACAATACATCTCTGAAAAAGGTGCACTACAGTGAGGTAGTAGTAAAGTCTAGCAGCGGGGGAACATACGTATGAATTCAAGGTGGTCGCGGGGCGGGGGAAAAAAGCAGGAGGAGGCATCGACTGATATATACACACAGAGTGGGACGACGTTGCAGGAGAGAAGGACAGTGTGCGTGTATAGCTGGAAACGAGATTTTTCCTTCTCTTTTGCTTGTTCTCTACGATCAGTGCATGCAGTATCACTTCGTGGAAAAGAAGTGTTTAACGCATATTCGTGCGTGAACGTCAGTGCGCCCGTCTAAACGAACGTTGTCTTCTTCTCTTCTCTCATTAAACGAGGAGACAAGAGAATAAAAAAACAGAAGTATACGAAGCAGTGCGCAAAGAGAACATAGGAAAGATGCTGCGTGCGGATTCGGCCAAGAAAAAATCGCTCGAGCGCAGCAGCGGTGTTGCGGTAGTGGCCGATCGAAGAATTGTTGTTACTGCCAAATAAGTCCCTCTCGCGTAAGCGTATACAGCGTGAGGCCTCAGCTTCTCATGTGAGGCCCTCCTTCACCTAAGAATGGCTTCGTCTACGAGGAGATCCTGGAAACTCCGTAAGTATAGTTGGGCTCTGTCTAGCCCTTCTCTTTATTTGAAAAATCTTATTTTTTCCTTTTCTTATCTATCTCGTGCTTTCCATTTCCGTGACTTCTTGTTTCGGCTTGTTATGATTATGATTTTCAAATTAGCGGTTTTATTTGAATAAAGATTATTATGCACTTTACTTCGAAAATTTTGACCAAACGGTTTTTCGGGTTAGAGCTTTAATTCTCTACAATTAATCTTTGATTTTTGTTATCAATATTTTTTAATGAGATTCAAAACAATGGTTTCCATGAATAAATAAAAACCGTTTAAAATTGTGTTCTATTTTTGAATACATTAACGTTTTTTTGGGTTACGACAGGACGGTTAACTTTTTCTTGAACTTCGAACGCGGTGTCGTATGGTATTGTGTCCCGATCGATTCGTCTGTCTCTTTCTTACTTTTTTACGTGGTAACATTTGTTTGAGATACTGTTTGTTTACGATAATACAAGTACATTAGCAATTAATTAAATGACGAAAAAGAAATGTCAATTTGTGTTTCTTTAAAGTATTGAAACTAGTATCATTAAAATGTATGCTTTTCACTATTATTGCTCATTTATGTTATTATAAAATAAATTGCTTTAAATTCTGTTGTTTGTAATAAAACTTTATTTACGTAAAATTTGAAACCATAGTAAATATATGAAAAATTTATGATTAATATTTTTTTTTTTTTTTTTTTTTGTTTGGTAAAGTTTATGCTCCATCATGTTCAAGATATTAATAATTATTTTTGACTGACTTAAGAGTGCTTAATATATTCAAACTCATTAATTCCACTTATTTATCAATTTTATTCATCATTGATTCTATACTTTTAAACGACATGCTTTATAATAATTAAAAAAATTTTTAAAATATACTAATAGATTATATTAATTCTTTATAATTATTTTTTAATTTATGATATAAAGTTAACAATTTTTTTAATTTTAAGCTTTCAGTAATTGTTTTATTTTATGTTAATTATTCAAGATTAATTATAACATGAATTAATTTTATTCATTATTCTAGTTGTTTAAAATAGATTTTAGAATTATATTTGTTTGCCATGTCTTTTTTTTGTTAATGCAATGCTGAATAATTTTCTTTTTGAAATACTACAATTGCTTGTAATGCTAGGACGTTCTAGTTTGTTTTTACCTAATGCAAATTCTTATGCCAAGTGGAGTTAGTTTATACTATTTTTAGATGCTTTTTTGGAGCTTGTATATTATGAATACTATTTCTTTATTGTATTAACTCCTTAAAATACAAATAAAATGTATGTTGGCCCATCAATAGAATACCATTTAATTTAGCTCACCTGTAGACACTCATATGCAAGCTTAAAAATGTGTTATTTTCAAATTTACATTGCTATATAACATTTAATTAAGTTGATATATAATGTTAATGCATAATAATTAAGTAATATTATAAAATAATAATTTAGTAGTTCTGTAAAGTATAATACGTCTCAAAACATTTAATAACGTAGTAGAATTAGACATGTTTTACACTGCCAAGTTGTTTTACTTCTGATACTATGTTTGATGCACGCATGGTATCTCTTTGCAGGATGTTGCTTTTTATTTGTCACAGGTATATGTTTGGAAAAATGTGCCCAATTTTTTGCTTGTAACCAAGTTGGGCATTCACTTTGTGACAGTCTGGATAAATTACAGAGCATATCTTCTGCAATATTCAATAGAAAATTTACAATCGATTGCTTGTGTAAAGTAGGCAACTTGGAATACAAGACATAAGCATTATAAATAGCTATATCAAACATATAAAAAAAATTTCATATATCCTTTTAAAAACTTTCGCATCATAGGGAAACTTGCAAGACATTGGTCTTACCTGTAGAGACCACCCATTCCACAATTGTACTTTTGTCTTGTCTTATGTAAATATTAAATCGATAACATACCTAGAATTGGATTCACATAGTTTATAAAATTTAATTCCAAAGCTCGCTCGTTTGGATGCTATGAATTGTACGTAATTTAGCTGCCTTCTGAATTTCATTACGGATTCGTCTATGACGATATTTTCTTCCGTAATGTTTAACTGTTGAAATCTGGTAATGAAGTAATCCACCACGGATCGAACTTATCGTATTCTATCATTTTTAGAAACTGCCTGATTATCCATAAAATGAAGCTAGCGCGTTATGGCTAAAAAACGTTTACGAGACATAATTTGCGAAAATATGGGCGTTTCTAATATTTTTCGTTTTGACTATGTCTATTTAGATTTGTCTATAGAATACATGTCTATTTTAGATTTTTTTATCTGCGACACTATAATGTATAACGCAAAATATGCTCTAACTTCATCATTTGTTAGTGGATACCGCTCCTCTTTCATTTTCGTATTATGTTCCATTTTCATTTCTGTTGCATATCTAATCGTTTCTCTATAATTTAAAAAAAAAAAAAAAAAAAATCATATAAAACTTGTTTGAAAACACACAGAGTTGCATTTATACCCAATCTTCGTAAAACTAAACAATTGATACCGGAAGTCTCGGTAAAAATTTTTTTATATTGACAATATTTTTTTTTTTCTTTCCAATTCCATTCATCCTTTGAATCAGAATCATCACTGCTTGAAATAGATCATACATGTTTCCGCACATTTTGGCGAACAGAGCTTGCTTCACTTGAATTTGAGATACCAATTGAATACTCAACAGTATAAACACTTTGATGACCATTTTCAAGCTCATTGTCATCAGTAAAATAGCCTAATAGATTTTCATCGTCACTTTCATATAATACATTCAATTCAGACATGTTGGGAGGACTATTTCTAATTTTTATTAAAATCGAATATGTTAATACGGCGTTCGATGTACGAGTGCTATACTAACTACCGTTTTCACTGTACTTTGTTTATTGGTTTGTCGATGCGTTTTGTTTATCGGTACCGTTAATAGCATTTTTAACAAAATAACAAGACTGAAACAGTTAAAGAATCTAATAATATATTGCGCGGCGTTCGCCGTGAAGACAGTTCTTCAAGTCTCGGAGACGTCAAAGTCTACAATGGCACATGAAATGAATGATGTCTCCCAGACGTTATTGTATGTCAAAGGGTTAAGTAATGATGTAAAAGTTTACTTTTCAATAAATTATGTATTATTTATGTTAATTATTAATATTTTTAATCTACATATTTTTTATTTTTATGAACATTTAATTTTCCATTTCAGTATTTGATACAAAACTAAATTTAATATATTAATTATTAATATTATTTTTTGATTTAATTTACTAATAAATTACAATGAAATTATTACAAATTACGAATTATTAATTATGTTAATTTCCTTAGATTTTACATAAGAGGCATTTGTTAGATATGAAAGTAAAAGATGGCTTAATATTTATATATAATAGTATGATTGTTTTAGATTTACACTGTAAACTATGAGGGTACTTGTAATAGTTAAGTATTGTAGAAAGTGTTTTTTTAGAAATTGTGATGTAAACCATTTATATTCAATTTAAATATGTTATTAAATTTTTAATTGTTTTTTATTAATGTATTATTTTTTATAAATTGTATTAATTTATTCATTAATAGTCATTTTATTTTTATAGTATTTTATATCAATCAAATTTATCAAAAAAAAATGTAATTAGTCAATTGTTAAATTTTTCAATTTTTTAATCTAAATTATTTAAAATTAAATAAGTTGAATTTTTATTTATAAATGATTTAATTTTATAATTGTTTACAATAGTATATAATTAAATGGTAATTCATTCGAGTTTTAGCATAAGAGTTCTTTGATAGTCTAAGAGTTCTAAGATGTTTAAAATTGCAATTGCATCATAACAGGTCTTTCAAGTTGCCACTTGTGTTTAATGTAAATAAAGTTATATGGTTTGAATTTCTGTTAGTTCGTTCTACAAAATAATGTTTTAAATACTTTGTTTTTTTATTAATTGCAGAGGATTTTATTGCTCATTCTTCAAATGTCAATTGTTTATCATTGGGTCATAAATCTGGAAGAGTTTTGGTTACTGGCGGAGATGATAAAAAAGTCAATTTATGGGCAGTTGGAAAACAAAATTGTATTATGGTTTGTAATTATTTTTTAAATATATTTTAAATTAATAAAAAAATACAAAATTTCCATACCTCCTTAAATTGTAATTTATTTTGTATTAGATTATATTACAATTATATTTTTATATATAATTACAATTTTAATTAGTTGCTTAATTAAAAATTTATTAAAGTTTTACAAACAACAAATAATTTAATAATGAAAGATATTAGTTAAAAATTGATAAAAATAAATCTACATTTATGCAGCATATTTTTAATAAAATATTTTTTATTTTTATTGCAGAGCCTTAGTGGCCATACAACACCAATAGAATGTGTTCGATTTGGTCAAACAGAAGACTTAGTCTGTGCAGGTTCACAAACTGGAGCATTAAAAATCTGGGACTTAGAGCATGCCAAATTAGCTCGTACACTTACTGGCCATAAATTAGGCATTCGCTGTATGGATTTTCATCCTTATGGTGAATTGTTGGCATCAGGCAGTTTAGATACAGCTATTAAACTTTGGGACATTCGCAGAAAAGGATGTATTTTTACATATAAAGGTCATGACAGGATGGTTAATAATCTAAAATTTAGTCCAGATGGGCAATGGATTGCAAGTGCTGGTGAGGAAGGCATGGTTAAAGTGAGTAACTTTTTTTTCATTTAAATCACGTTATGACATTTTCAAAGTAAATAGTTTTTGTTCAATTTTAATTTAATTATTTAAAAATATTTACGTGAAAAAGTTATAAAATATTTTGTATAGGCTATATAATTATTTAAATAAAAAAATTTTTTAATTTAGTTATGGGACTTGAGAGCTGGCAGGCAATTGCGGGAATTTTCGGATCATAAAGGACCAGCGACATGCGTTGAGTTCCACCCGCATGAATTCCTTTTAGCCAGTGGTAGCACAGATCGAGTTGTTCATTTTTGGGATTTAGAATCTTTTCAACTTGTTTCTTCCACTGAACATACTAATGCTGCTCCAGTCAGGTGATTGACAGTTTTCTTTCACAATCATTATAAAAAAATTAATTAATCGGGAAGAATTTTTTATAATCATTTTAAATAATTTTTCTTTGAAATATTTTACATAAAATTTACTATATATTTCAGATTTAAGTATATTTTTCTTATTCGTTAATATTTCAAAATTATTACAGCTTACTTGCTTGATGCAATAAGCAAATAAATCGATTTAATTTTAAACTCGTAAAATTTGATAAATTTTATAGTTATTTCCAAAATTTTGAATTATTCATTTTTTTCGCAGGTGTATATTTTTCAGTCATGGCGGTGAATGTCTTTTTGCGGGATGTCAAGACGTTCTGAAAGTTTATGGATGGGAGCCAGCACGAACGTTCGATACTGTCCCCGTCGTTTGGGGAAAAATACAAGATATAGCAATTGCTCAAAATCAATTGGTAGTTGCAAACTTTTTTCTCTTTTTATTTCTTTCATTAAGTTTGAATCAATGTATTTTATACATACAAAATTTTCACTATAACTTTCATTTGATACTTTATAGATTGGTGCAGGCTTCCATGCTTCCAATATAGTTTTATACGTTTGTGATTTGAAAAAAACGTCACCCTTAGGAAATGATCCAACAGCCTCGCCTTTTTCTTATGGAAATTCTCTTAGAAAAAGCTTTTCTAAGGAACGGCCTACAAGTTTAAAAAAGCACACGTAAGTAATGTTTTCGAATAAAAGTTCAATAATTTGAAAATTTTGTAATTTTTGTAAATTCGCGATTTTTTATTTTGAAGATGATTTAATGTATGACTACAATTTTTTAGGATGGACGTAAAAACGATAGAAGAAGATAAATCTGGCACGGATCCTGAAGATGAAATGGCTTTTGATATACCGAATGTTACCGAATACAGGGATATCTTCCAACCTACACGATCACGTAAGTAATAAAATATAAAAACTATTTGATGATTTGTTTAAAATTAGCTTTAGATCAGCACAAATCATTCACGTTTGTTCATCCTCACCTTGCAAATTTACTATATTTCTTAAAAATTATTAAATAAATTCACTATCAATTAAATAAGTTCGATTTTAATAAACTAAATTTTTGTTTTTACTATACTAAATTTATATAATTAATGATTATTTTTTTTGTAATTATTAATAAAATATTAGTTATCAAGATTAATTGAAATATCATCATTAAAATTAAAATTAAGTACTTCAAATTTTAGTTTTCAAAAATTTAGTGAACTTTTAGTAAAACAAAATTAAATGTTGAAATCGGGTTTGATGTTAGAAAGATTTTCATGAGTGAGCATGCGCTGTGCACGATATGTTTCAGTAACTCGCACCCCGCCAGCGCCGCCAGAGGCTTTCCCGGAGCCTCCCGAGGAGCCAGGTAATAATTGATGACGATTATCTTCTCAGTGTGCAGTTTAAAAATTTTTACAAAGCAATCATTTTTTGCTGCATTTTTTAAAGTGGGTTTAAGGCTGAGAATTTTCAAATTAATTGTGTCTAAAAATAAATTATTTAATTTCAGAAAAATGTATTATTTTTATAAATAAATTATTAATTTTTTAAAATAATGAATAAATAATTTGAAAATGTTTAAATGAAATATTTATTATATAAAATTAAAAAATTATGAAAATTTTTCTAAAAATAATTTATTGATATGGGTTAATATTAAGACAAAAAATATGCATAAAAGTGAAATTTAAATTAAGCGTTATTAAAAAAACGTTACGTTTTAACATTATTCTTAAATCATTTCAAGTAGATTCTATTTTGTAATTTTTTTTATTTATTGGCTAATCTTCTATTTATAAATATATATAATAATTTTTTTATATAAATTAAATGCTTTGAAATTTTGATTATTTAAATTCTCTATCGGAATTAGCATGATATTGATAGAATTTACTGAAAGCGTTAATAATCAAAAAATACATTCTTTATTCACGATCTGGTAATAAAAGTGAAAGTGTTACTAAATTCGTTATTAAGAAGACTATAAACGTTCACTCAACTGTTTCTCTTAAAAAGATTATAATCAATATTTTCATTGTATTCACGCCGAATTTTTTTTATAATTGAATTTGTCTTTTCTTAAATTTTGGCCTAATAATAAATTTTTTCATGTAAAAATTTATGTTAAATCTTGAAGTATTTTTTTAATTATATACGTAATTTTTAATATGAATAAAATATTTAATATGTGAAATATATTTTTTAAACTCGTTCATTGAAATGTTTGTGGAAAATAATTTATAATGTTTTGCAACTAATGAATAATTTTATTTTTTTGTAGAACCGCTGCAAACACACATGATTAGAAGTTTGTCAAATTCGATGACAAGTTTATTGAGCATTGACACCGAAGATAACGAAAATAATTTGTCGACATCACCGGCACCAAGTACGATGTCTTTGTCTAAACCAATGCCAGTTCGTGTTCATCCTATTAAGTCAACGCCATTAATACAGAGGAGTCCTATACCACCTATTTCGTCGACAAGTCAAATAAGGTATAAAAAATAATTTATGTTCTTATTTAGATAGATTATGACACTTTATATTTACATGAAATTAAGTGCAAATTTATGCATCCCAGTTTTCAAGAGAATTTGAAGCAATTTATTTTGATGTTATTAATCTTGGTATTTGTTATTGCATGAAATAACTAGTTAATTGCATTTTCTGAAATAAATTTCATTTGTAATTCATTTTTTATTTTAGAGCGAATCTGCAAGCAAACAGCAAAAATTCGAAGAATTTAGCGCCAGTGCCTCCATTACGGCAAAATTTGAGTGGTTCAACAACAAATTTAGCGAATACGAAGCGAACAACAAGCTTAGGAAATAGCGCACCTTCGTTACTGCCACCGAAGCCTTTGGGGCCGCAGCGATCGAACACAACTCTTACGCCAAGGAATGCGCCTATGGCTGCTGTTTCACCTGTTATGGATGATGGAAAGCTCAAAAACCGCGCCAACAGCCCCGACTATCCTAAGCATCATCTTAAACGGCAAACTAGTTGTAAGGATGCTGAACAAGGTTATGAAAGCGACTTTCCCGTCAAGTGAGTTTGAACCATAGAATTGCGGTAATATAATTAAAACATTAAAACTATTTGATATTTCGAATTAAGTTATTTAACATAAGAATTTTTAATTTTATATTTAAAAAAAAAAAAAAGTTAACATTGTACAGAGAGATATTTAATGTAGATAGAAATCAGTATATATTAGAAATTAATTTTACATTAGTTGACGATTATTTTAATGAAAAATGTTTAATGAAGTAAATAATTAATTTAAAAAATTGTATAAAATTTCTTCAACGTAATAGTTTTTAATTTTAGTTTAGCATTATAAAAACAAATGAAAAAAAAATATTAAACTTTTGAATCCGCACTTGAGTCAGAATTGATAAGAATGTTAATACATTTGTAGGATGATATCAATGACTCATTCTTTTTTAGAGTTTACCTTTTTAGATATCAATACCTTTGTTTCTATAAGAAAATATTTGGAAGGCAGAGTTATTATTTTTTAATGGCTTTTAATGTACGAAACTTGAAAGAAATAGAAAGTGAACGACATTTTATATCTTTGATAATTTGAAGCATATCTTTGATATCTACTTACTGAACATGAAAGTAACTTTCCAATATAGATTACTTTTAATAAATATAAAGTTCATATTGAAATAATAGTAGGAGAAATTTTTTATTTATCTTCAAATTAATATTTATTATTGTAATAAATTTTATTTTGATTTGCATTTAAATTATGATTTAAAAAAATCATATTTGCAATTATTTTTTAACATTAATAAACGTCATTTTAATACATAAAAAAATTAATTTTTTGTTGCTTTAAAAATGAAATTAACATTTAAAAATTATCAAATTTATTTTGGATGTACCCATACTCTTAATCAACACACAGTTAAGAAATATATTATTTCCATTAATTTTAGAATTCACAGTTTAAAACACAGTCCATCGGATCCTCAATTAAACAGGCCAAATACTGCACAATCACGTTCATTGGGTCGGAACTTCGTCTCATCGACGCCACCGCTGTCTGCGCGCAACCACCACAATACAAATGGTTCGTCTTCGATGCGGAGACCACCTAACAAAGCTCAAGTTGCACCCAGTCCGAAAACTGAAATACGTGTTGCTCAGCTCAAACCTTCAGTTCAGGAGTCACAAGAAAAGCATGTTGAGCTTATTTCCATGACGGCGGATAAACCCTATGGCCTCGACGTCGACTCATTTCTTCCGGTGAGCTTTTTTTTTATTAAGTAAAGATTAATAATTTTTTATAAATATAAAGTAAAAGTAAATGATTTCTTATCGTTTGTTGAAGAATTTATTAAAAAAGAATTATTGATTAAAGATTTATTTATTTATTGCATGAAATATTATATTTTTAATGAATCAGTTATCAATTTAAAAATGTATAGTTTTGTAAAAAGTGATGAAAAAGAAAATCAATAAATATAAGATAAGCATTCAAAAAACTGAATATAATAGAAAATTTTACTACGATGCATCGTATATTAATTATTTGCATAGAAAAATTATTCTGGGCAGACGTCACTAGAATACGCGCAAATGGGAGTGTTCGCCGAGATGTCGGAGGCTGAAGTATTAAACACAATGATGCGAGGACACGAATCGATGATGGCTGTGTTGACAAGTAGGCATCGATCGTTACAAATTATCTATTCGCTCTGGCACAATAAAGATATGAAGGTATTATATATAAACATTCAATTTTTTATTTATAAAATAAAATAAAAAGCCTTTTCATGTACTGGGTTTAATATTCTTTGTTAAAAATTATCTAAATGACTAAATATTTACCTTATTGAGTAAAATAAACATTCGTAGATTAAGAATTTTTTTAATACTATAAAGTTATAATAATATTTAATATCATTTTTACGACATATTTTTCATTTTATATGTAAGTTTATTAATTATCATTTTTACATTTAAGTCGGCTGTAGATTCCGCAGTAGCTATGAATGATCTTTCAGTCATAGTTGATCTTTTAGGAGTTCTCACCTTAAAGCCGTAAGTATTAAAAAATTTGAAAATATTGCATTACTTGAAAAGTAAAAGTATTAAAGCAAAAATTTAATTTTATGTTCGCAGAGCAATGTGGAACTTGGATCTTTGTAATTCTTTACTCGCTCCTATTGGCGACCTTCTACAAAGCAAGTACGAAATGTAAGTAAATTTATTAATTATTCTGTTGTAAAAATATATTTGCCATGTAGAAACGTAACCTTATTAAGCGATTTTATTTGATTCTTATTCATGATAATAGCTTGTTTAAGATATTTTAATCGTACCTGCTTTTTTAATGAAATATTCACGTATTTAATTTTTAATTGATTTTTTTTTTTTTTTTTTTATTAATTTAAAAAAAATGCCAACTTTTTTATTAAGATTACAAACAAAAATTTCCATTCGATAAAAAAAAATTTTGCTTATTAAATCGAAAGAATTTCTTTTGAATTTGTGCTTAATATAAAAAAAAAAAATTCATTGATTAATAAAACATAAACAAAACTAAAAAAAGATACGAAAGTTACAAATATACGCATATATATATATTCCGCCCGCTGGATTTTCGAATACGTAATAGCTGTTGAGCGTTCTATAAAAGTTCATACGACGGAACTATAAAAGTGGAATTCGTAATAAGCAAAGTCGATAGAGATATGGATATATCATGAAATTGCTGCTCTTGCCTGAGCCCACACGTTTTTCCAACCGAAATCAACTGCTGTGTGTGTGTCGTAAAGACCTGAAAGTTGTAACATAAAAAATCGCTCTCTTGTGCGATTAAAAATTTACGCGTGACTTTAAAGCTATTTCGTTTTACCTCTGACCGAGATTTTTTTATTTCCTTATTGAATTCCAATTATACATAAATAATTTCTATTTCGAAATTTTATTTTATCTTATTATTATTATCTTTTAAATATTTAATAAAATTATTAGTTAGCTTATATTACAAAAAACTCAATTTTATATTTACGAGACTTTTAAAACGATAAAAAAATTTTTATGATCTTATTAATAATACACAAAAGTAAATACTACACTTAACGATTTTATCTTATAAACATTATATGTTTTGCACCTTTTTGTAATGTTTTGTATACAATTGCACGTTGTAACGTTCAGAATTATGTAATTTCAAATAAACGACTGTTTAGAGGTGAAGTCGTAATCGTTTTGAAGAGATAAATTATGTAATAGTTGTAAATGCAGTTTTAAGTTACACTTAAAAAAATTGTGATTTATTTTCATTACACGCGCTTTTTATTTAATTCGCAAGACAGATTGTACAGTGAGTAGAAAAAAAAGTTACAATAAGATGACGGTAGACTTTTATCGCAGGTGAAAAGCGTTTTACGGTTATTCTTGGAGTTGTTGTTTTACGAGGATTGTAATTTAAAATGAAATCGCAAGCGAAGTACAGTTTAATATTTAATAATTCTCGAATTATATTCTATAAATATTAATGTAGTAATGTTAAAATAATCAATTGTTTATTATTGTTTATTATTAAATAAAATTTTCATAAACTCTTTGAGTTGCAAAAAAAAAAAAAAAAAAAAAAAAAAAAACAGTACGCTACGTCGATGATTTAAAAACTGTTTTATTTGCAACTATAAAAGAATAGTAACTACGTACTA